>CAJQUW010008297.1:7500-115302 GCA_907163375.1 Prostheceraeus crozeri | reverse complement strand
TATCGATCTTCAAAACTGTGCATCTAAATTTGTGTGACTGAAATATGAAGAAGGCTATATCTTTGGAACAGAATGTGGAAATGATTACAGAAATTGACGACGACGAATTTGAAGAAACCGATATAGTTGATATAATCGAGCTTCCTCCAGAGTGTGTAGATAACGTCAGTGATTGTGAGGCAATTGACGATGACGATCTATCTCCACAACAAAATCTTCGTGATACGGCCGGCAAATTGGAAATTCATCTACATGGAAATGCTGTTTCAAATGCTGATTCCTCAAAAAGAAAGAAATCCGTGGCTAATTGGATTCTAAATCAAACATCTGCGGAACAACCGACAGGCTTTCCTGCCTATGATAATACTGAAGAATTGGAAAATTTGCGTGAGTTATTATCTAACAAGAATCCTTTTGAACTATTTTCACTTATGTCACATTAAGTGTTTGAAAAAGTGCGAGATGAAACTGTAGCATATGCAAGACAACAGAACGATCTGACTTTCCAGTGTACGGTGGAGGACATCAAGCTCTTCGTTGGAATATTGATTCTATCCGGTCATAGATCATATCCAAGAGAAACTCTTTATTGGAGCACTGATGAAAACTTTGATTGTGCCATTGTCAGAAACTCCATGTCAAAAAATCGCTATAAGGAGATAAAGAAATACTTATATTTCAATGACAACAGCAATATTCCAGATGGATGTGATGATCGGTGCTACAAAATCCGTCCTTTGGTAGATTTATTCAACAGAAACTATCAACAATTCGGATATTTTGGATGACAGTTTTCTGTTAATGAAAAGATAGTGGAATATTTCGGTAGACATCCTATGAAGCAATTCATCCGAGGTAAACCCATACAGTTTGGGTTTAAGGAGTGGGCCTTATGTGATGTTTCAGGATATACATACAGATTTGAAATCTACCAAAGTAGAGAAGCAATGGCGAAACAAAAGTATATGGACTGGAATCTCGGAGCAAAGGTAGTAGGCCTATTGAGTATGACTGAATCATGTCCTGCAGGTAGCAAAGTGTACTTAGATAATTTCTTCACGGACCTGTCTCTCATGCAGGAATTATCTAAACGAAAATTAAATGCCACTGGGACCGTGCGAATGAGTCGAATATCAAACTGCCCATTGACACCAAAACATGAATGGAAAAAGAAAGAAAAATGTAACATGGAAGCTGCAGTGGATCAGAAAAGTGGTATAATTGCTGCAAGTTGGAAAGATAACAACGTTGTTACTGTGTTATCAGATTGTTTTGGAACAGTTCCAACAACGGTGGTGAAACGGCGAATCAAAGGTATGATGACAAGCGTTCAAATGCCACAAGTTTTGAGGAAATTATAACAATGGAATGTCTGGTGTCGATCTATCAGACTGGAAGACTCAACGATACAGAATTTCCATAAAGGGGAAGAAATGGCACTTCTGTCTCTTTTCACACATGTTGGATGTTGCTGTAGTTAATTCACATGAATTATATAAACTCATCAATCCAAACGACAGCAAAATGGATTCACTGGCTTTCAGAATCTTCATTACTTCATCTCTTTTGTAAGGTCAGGGTTCAATTCAATCTATCAAATTTCCAGAGATGAAGGGCAATAAATTCCCTAAAATAGCCGTATCCCAAACAGACGTTCTCCATACCATCCAAAGAACTACAACTGGTAAGCAAAGAAGATGTGCTGTGTGCTCTAAAACCGTTCGCAAAGAATGTTTGCAGTGTGACAAAGGTCTTCATATTGAGTGCTTTTCAACATGGCACAAAAGTAAGCTTACTTGTCTTCTAAAAGTAACATGTCTTCTATGGTTTGCGAATTTGAATTAAATACATATATGTGTGAAATATCAATTGTTTTTGTATTTTATAAAGGATTGCGATAAGAATTCTTGACAATTAAGTAATTATAAAAATAGAGTACAACATAATAAAAAATTGATTCCAATTGAAAGCTTCTAAATTTTGTGTCTTGATATCGGAAGCGTCCACGGTCGTCATTTGACGACAATCAATTTATAGGGGTTTCACTGAGAGAATATAAATAAATCGGTGTTTATATGATAAGAAGAAGCCATTAGTCATATTCCGACCATTTATTGAATAAAATACTAGATACATCGCCTCCGGACTTTAATGGGTTAAAAGATAGTTGTTTGTAAATGCTCATTCCTTTTGATATCTAATAAGTTTCATACTACTTACATACCTAAATGTACCAAATCGCTAGTATATAAACACAGGAATAGTTCGCAAATATTTAGCTTCTTAAAAAGTGATTAAATATTTTTTTGGAGCGCAGGAGCGTAATGTCCGCAAAAACCAAATCTTTTGCTACAAAAATGATCACTGTATACTGACATTTTTTCAGTTGACACTGTACCTACTATACCGTACATACATACCCTATGACTTGTACTAACTGCCATATGTCATTAAATAATGGCGACTAGATCATATGACATCTTTATCATATGTCATATGTTTTTATTATGCAATCAGTCTCGTTTCTTATTCAATTTCAGATTGAACCTTATCACAGTCGAGGAAACGTGCTGTCATGAACGCCAACCTCAATCCGAACACGCACACTAATCATAATTCCTGAACGCAATATTCAGAGGAGAGACAACTAAATGAGTTATGTCTACATTCGTAGGCCTATCTGTTTTCATCTTCTCGAGTATGAGCTTATTACTGAAGCACTGCAAGCAAAAATATTTTGTCTGAAATACTTGCAGGATTCAATTAAGAAGTCAAATTCATAATAGCATCTTTATTTGAATTTCATATACTCCCTAATCACTATAGTAGGTATTACATTTTCTCCTATTTAGTCATAAAACATGCCAGTAACTACTGTCTGTGTTAAATCAATCAACTGCATTAATCTACAATAAATATGCCTTTTAATATCACTTTTAAATATAGGCCAGAATGAGATTTAAGTTTTCGAATCTCAAAATATGCAAATTATTCAATTCAAGTTTATGGTTGAAGTCTATGGTCATGAAGCAGAATATGAATCGGCATAATAAAAAATATGTATTATAAGGTGATGCTAGAAACTTTGGGATGACTTTGGCGCCATTAACTGAATCAGGCAGATTTTGCAAGCCGTCTGTGATGCTTCTTTCAAATTCCACTGTGGGATTAATTTTTGAGACTTTCTATCGATGGTTACAATGCCACAGTTTTTGAATTGATCTCGTAATAGGACACAGACTTGATCGACGACGTACCGAGCAGTGCGTCTCATTAATATGCATGCCATGAATCCCAAATTGCTGATTATAGCTTGATGAAATAGCTAGGTGTAGTTATTATGATTTTCATTGGGAAAAAGCTGCTCTATACATTGCAGACAAGATAGATTTCAAGATATTTCGGTTCTAATCAGGCAAAACTGGTCAACAGTGATATGTGGAAAGATGTTTGCATAAATTAAAAAAAAGAAAAAATTGTGTTATTGCTCGTGTGATTCAATATTTTTTAAAAGTTTCTGCAGTCTACATATGATGCACACACAAAATTAGACAGGTCGTCTCTTCTTCTCTTTGAATAGAAAGGAAGCATTGGAACATGTTACGTCACTGAAATGGCACAATCTGCTGACATATTACCATAGAAATCGAACAATGAGCAGCCAGTTCAACATTAAACACGCCAAATTGTGTGAAGTTTCAGTGACTATTGTAAACCGGATCACGCAGCAAAGAGACACAGACGATCTCAAGTTCTATAGAGAAGTTTGTGAACGTTTTTTCATGCGGCTGCTATCTTTTTTAATAATGATCGGAAGGACCAACATTGTCGAGGACACTTTTGATTATCTGAATTCTTCGAATCTGAAGGAATCATGGCGATCGGAACATTTTGAAGGAATTCTCAGCTATCCGCAAGAGACCCACGACTATTTTTCCTATCTCTGGAAGGCATTGAAAATTTTATTTTGCCCTCTTAGTATCTTAGTAAGTTCCTACATGTGCCATGGTTTTGAATCACGTAGCACTTCTAGCAAAGTGACACTCTTGAACAATCCAATTCTGCGGATGCACATGTAGGCCTACCTATTACTAAAATCTTATTTGTGTCAACTGTTTATTGTACAACGCGAATGTTATGAGAATCATCTCATTTAAAATCTTGAAGTATATTTTCAGACAATGAGATCACAATACTACCTGATGGCCAATATATGGTTGAAAATAGTGTGAAATTATGCGAGCGTTGTTGGATTATGTATTTCATTTACTCTTAGATACACTTGAAAATTGCATCAATTATTATTTACAACCTATAAGTATTTGTAAATTTAGCACAAGATATCGAAATCCACCGCAATTTTTCAAACTAAAAAATTCAATCTCGGGATTTCGGGGTTCCCATAAAATTTCAACCAATGGATCCCGGGATTGCTGAACAAATCGCTTCACATTATGTTAGAGCAAGAATATTTGCTTTTAATGATCCTCACACTGTAGAATTTATTAATTCCCAAAATATCAAGTTGCAACCTCTCAGGAATGATGGTATTTTTCCACATCAACACAAACATTAAAAACTATAGTGACACAGCTCAATATTTTGCATGAATTTGATAAATTTTGACTATAACCCTGAAGAAGTAAAAACTAATCGTATCAGGTTAATGAAATGATTTAGGATTGCATTTACAAAGATACTACGCGGAGATAGTGATTCATGCACTGAAAAACAAAAAGAGCTATTATCAAATTTCTACAGGTCAAAACATTTTCCTGCAGCCGTGTATTTGAATTTTCTGTTCCATGCACTACACGATGAAAATGCTCGAATCACTTAACACAGATTCTCCTTAAATCATATAAAAACTGACACTTCTCTGACAGCGCTTGGGAAATCAGATGAGCATATTTGTGTTATACTGATATCAAGACACTTTTGACAATGCCAGGAAACACATGTCAAAAAGTCAAAATTTAGTGATGGATGTCGTGATGGATCCATACGCAGCAGACGTAAAAAATGAGAAAATCAGACATTTTCATCTAGGGAGACTTAACCATTCCTGATTTTACCATAAAGATTATCGAATAAATTCTGAGATTATCGACAACATGACATTTACTCAAATATCAATGGATGATTTGGCCGACGTCTTTTGCGGTCAAGGGAGTAATTATACAATATGTGCAAATAGAATGGTTTCTATAATTATCCTCGTTTCAGTAATCAGCCTAAATTGATGAGAAATTTATGTTTCTAATTATCTTGTCATGGAAATTTTCATCTACCATCAGACTTTGGAAAAGAATTTCAGTTTCATTGGTTTCTTATCGATATTATCTGGACCATCGGATTCTCATGCTGAGGACTATCTGATGTTGGGTGCTAATTTTCCAGCGAAATAGTCAGTAAATTCTTTATAACATTATATGCAAGTCGACAACTTCATTGCGACCACATTATCGGCAGCATGCACTTGCTAAGCAATGGAAAGCTTCAAAATTTTCGAGAAGTTGCCAATCTATCCTAAAATTACGTGCCATAGATTAACACAAAAGTGGTCACACATTTCTTAAGAGTAGGAGGATGTACAACAGGAGGATGCGGAGTCTTGTCATTTTGATAAGACTTCGACTCTGTCTGAGGGGAAGGCCTAGAAAGTAGTAGAAAAACGTGAAGAAATAGTAGACGTACCTAGCAGTCTACTCCGAGCGTTAAGTTTCACTGCCAATTCATTAGTAAGTCCAATCTCGATCTCGCCTAAAAAATCTGATCTCTAATAATCGAGATCTCGGCACTATACTTTCGAGATCTCAGACGCCTGAAAAATGATCGAGATGTCGAGATTGAATTCATTACAATTCACCTTATCCAAGATATCAATCATTGTGTTACGTAATCTATCGCATTAATGGGCTAAGTAAGTCAAATCACATCAGAGCTCAACATCATTAAATTGAGTAAAGTACTCATATACAGAAGCACTTGTAGCTGTAAGCACCTTGTATTAGCGAATCCGCATTCCAAAAAATAGACCCACGAACGATGTTGCAGTGAGATTTAATGCCTTGCATTTTTCTTTTGGAAGAGTGCAACTTCTGCATGTTGGTGCAAGCATTCATCCTTATTCGCGACAAATAAGTAAAGAAGACTCGATATCCTTGAGCCTGTCGTTTTCGCTTTCAGGTGACCCAAGATCATGTGAACCATCTTTTTTTGTAGTAGCCTTGGCCGGAAAGCATTTTTTTTAAAGTTTGGAAGAGCCAAGTTTATTGTTATTGATATAGTCTATTTGTTATGTAAATATATTTCAGACATACTCCATGTCCATTCTCAATACAAAAATAGCGGTAAATATCGAGGTTTTATGGAATACAGATATCAAAATTTGAAATTCACTTAACAAACAATAACGCTGGTATAGCAAGATGCATAGGATATCTGACAATCATCGAATGGAGAAAGCCAGATATCTTGGCCCGAGAACCAGCCCCAACCACCCAGCCAATGGGACTTCTGAGGATAGAATAGAAGTCTATAAAATGTTGGAAATAATTACGTCTCAGAAGAAAAGAAAATCTTTGAATGCTTCGCACTCTTGTTTGTTGTTGATGGATGGATTATTCTTTTTTATGTAAATAACTTCTTTTAGTCGGAGGTCTGCTGTATCTTTTGCTGTTGCAAGGATGTTGGTTGAGAATTGCCCTTTACACACGATTTTATGTATATAGACAAAGGATGTTGTAGTTTGGAGATGCTCTCGAATTCTCTGGTGGAGTGGTCTTATAGTGCTGCCTATGTATGTGTTGTTGCATTTTGTACATTTCATTTGGTAGATAACATTCTTTTTCAGGCATTTCATTTCATCATTCAGGTTGCAGTTCTTCATATTGCAGTTTCCTTGTCTCACAGGTCAATGCTTTTTGAGGACATTTCTCAATGTCTTGGATCTCTGTGAGAGTCCTATGTTGAATCCTTCTTTTTTGAAAATGTGTTTGATCTGTGTATTGATTTTGTCGGAGATGTATTCGAACTTGAAATACATGATATCTTCTTTAGCATGTTTTCTCTTCGTTTTCTTCTGCGTTCTTGATACTTGTTTGGATTGCTTAATAACTTGTGGGGAGTATCCATTAATTTCTAGTATCTCCTCGAATTCTCTTTCATGCTTGATGAAGTCGGATTTATCAGTGCATCGCTCTTTGATTCTGGCTCGTTCATTGTTAATGAAAGATATTTTCTGTGTCAGAGGAATGTTTGAATTATAGTGTACGAAAATGTTCTTTTTTGCCTTTTTCTTATAGAAATTGAATTTGGGCTCCTCGTTGATCTTCATAGTGATTTTAAAGTCAAGGAGACAAAGGCTGTTATCTTGTTCCGGTAATTCTAATTCAAACTTGATGCTGGGGTGCTGATTGTTCATGGTATCTAGCAACGTTAATGCTTCTTCACTGTTGTTGGCAAGAAAAAAGCAGTCATCAACATAGCGTTTGAAAAGTGGCATGTATGGCACTGATCGAAGAGCATTCTTTTCGAGACTATCCATGAAGAGGATTGCGACAACACCAGAGAGGGAAGATCCCATAGGGAGGCCACTACATTGGTGGTAGAATTTGCCATTGAATTGTATGTAAGTGTTTTTGATGACAATTGTCATGAGTTTGTGAATATGGACAAGTGAAAGTCCTTTGATTTTGTTATAATTGTTATATTGTACATGTAGTATATTGATCACGTTGGTGATGGCGTCATTCGTTGGTATTGACGTATACATGGCGGAGACGTCTAGACTGCAAGGTATGAGAGAATCTTGACGGCTAGGTAGGTCTTGTATTGTTCTTATCAACTCGTAGCTGTTTTCTAGGTGAGCTGGTACTATTTTCAATAATGGAGTCAATAGCTTCGTGATCAGCCAAGCGATCTTTGTAGTTGGACTATTGTTGGCTGCAACAATAGGTCGTATTTTCAATTCTGGTCCGTTTTTGTAGGTCTTTATCAAGTGATAAAAGTTTGATCGCTGAGGTTGTCGAACTGCAAAGCGACTCCTCCGTCGTGTTGAAAGGGTATATCACCGATGAGACCCAGTTGTCTCTCTTGCTGAGTTTCGTGAGTGCAAGGAAGCTTATCGTCGTCTGATCCATGCAAAACGTGAATATTTCTGGCCCTCTAAATTACTTGGTGATCAGAATAATTCTAAATCCATTTTGAAACTATCAAGAACATCATGGGCCGTGGTCAATATCTTCTTCGACTCCATCCGTCAGTGACGTTGATTATCTCAACTTTCATGCAGTGAAGATTAACAAGATCCTCACCTCAATGTCTGATGCACCTCGTGCCTGTTTCCCTAGTGTACACTCTAACTGCATCTTCTCTGACTCCAAAAGTGTCTTCATCAGTCAAATCTCTTCCAAATAAACACTTCTCAGGATATTTTGCCGACTGATTTATTGAAGATTTGCGCGGAGTTGTCACCATTTTTTTGCTCATCTCGTCAATAAATCTTTATCTCAAGGTTCCTTTCCCTCTGAGCTGAAGACTGCATGTGTAGCCCCTGTGCTCAGAAAAGGAGCTAGATCAAATGGAAAACCTGCCTCTTTTCGTCCAATCAGCAATCTATCCGTCATCTCGAAGATCATTGACCGTCTTCCTACTAAGCAGCTAACAGCTTATCTACAAGAGAACTCACTTCTGCCGCCACTGCAATCTGCATATGGGGATCATCATTCCACAGAGACGGCCTTACTCAACGTCACCGGTGATGTTTTGCCAGAAGTGGATAAAGTGTTGGTTTCTCTTCTCACCAGCATTGATGTATTCTCTGCATTCGACACTGTTGACCACACCTGTTTGCTTCAACGCCTATGTCATTCATTTGGAGTGTAGAGTACAGCATTATTATGGTTCATCTCCTTCATCACTGGTCGCTCACAGTATTTTAGCTTCAATGGTGCCCCTTCCGATCCTCTCCCCATATACAGTGGCGTCCCTTAGGGGTCGATGCTTGGCCCTTTAGTTTTGTTCTGCTCACATTGGAAATATTCAGTTTTGTTCAGCACCACGATTTCTGAGTTCATACTTATGTTGACGACATCCTTATATGTGGCTCCACTTCCTCATCAAATGCCAATTTCCACGAGAACGTCCACCTGCGTTGCTGTCCTATACACTTGGCTCAAATCCAATGGCCTCCGTCCTAACATCGATAAGACACAAGTCATTGTGTTGTGGTACTCGACAGCGAATCGCTGAGACCCATCAAATGACTACTCAGGTTGGTGAGACGCAAATTTGTCCTGTATCCTGTCTGAAGTATCTGGGTGCAACAATTGATGAAACAATGTCTTTCTCCATCCACTGCGAAGTCGCATCAACCTCCTGTTTCGGCCGTCTCAGACAAATCCGCACAATTCGAAGGTGTCTGCCTTGTTTCGTGTCGAAGTCACCACATGTAATTGCTTCACTTGTTTTCCCCAAGCTAGATCAGTGCATATCAATTCTTAGCGGAATTCCAGAGTGGCTCATTTCTCGCCTTCAATCTATCATCAACAGCTCTGTGCGACTAGTTTTCAACCTTGGCTGATCACATCCCACTTCCTCACAGCTTGAGCAACTTCAATGGCTACCTGTTCGGTCCAAAATTGTACTCCGATTAGCTGCCATCATTGCAAAGTGTATGAATGATGAAGCTCCGACTTACCTTCAAGATTTTGTTAATCCAGTGTCCGATCTTCCAAACCGGTCGCGTCTCCGCTCTGCGAACTCCTAGGTCCTCATCATTCCCCGCACGAAACTATAGTGTCTGTCGGTAGAAAAGCTTTCTTTTCAAGTTCTCCTCTTGCCTGGAGCAACTTGCCTACCGAGTCGAGATTGTCGTACTCCCTTCGTCAAAACTTTTTATCATGAAAGTCCGTTGTAAACTGCATATTTACTTTGTTGCCTTTTACCATCCGTACATGCATGCTTGTAAATGGTCTTGAAGTGACCGGCTCACATTATGCCATTTTGATAAAATTCGTGATTACTTACTTGCTTACTTATATAGCGGATTAACATGAGTAAATTGAGTTTCTCAGCCTCTAGCTGCGGACCAATTCCTTTAGTTAGCTTGAAATTCGAAAGCTAACTAATGGGATGGGTCAATGTTCATGCGCATCTCGCAGCGCAGCTGATTTGAGCACAGATAGATTTTGACAATCAAATACCCAACTTAAATCGCCAAAGAGACACCACCGACAATGAAAGCAAGCGCTTATTTGGCGAAACCTCTCATTCTGTGTAGATTAATTGTTCGAAGAAAACGCAAGCTGTCCCCTCATCGTAATTCACCTCATCGGAAAAAACCGGCAATCTATTTTTATCATAAATGTTTATTTTTCTAGCATGTTTACTTTCCAGAGAAATTCTCGAAATCTATAAGAAATTTTCAGAACATCATAAATGAAATTGATTTGAATAAAAATTATTATTGAAAAAAATTGATTCAATTTAGGTTGATTAAAATGATGAAACTCTCATTTGGCTTATAAAATTCATTTCAAAGAGGAATCATCTACCAAACACAAGAAAGTTTTCGGGATGAAAAGAGGAAATTATACTCAATATCGACCATTTTTATGGTCTCGGTAATCTTATATCAACTCATCAAATTATTAATTAATATGGGGAAGAAGTTCAAATAATAGATTAGACTGCATTTCTCAGCTATCTTCAGTCAGGCTTATTTAATTATGCTCCCTCAAAACAGCATTAAGCTATTTCTCTGCGGCATTTCTTTCTATCTTAGACTTCTGCTAAACCTTCGAATTTCAAAATTTGGAAAAAGAAATTTTCCATTGAACGATTTGCATTTGATTTCGCAGCCATTTACTTGAAGGGCAGTAGCGGAGTTATGACAAGTTTATTCATCTTTGCCGTCATATTTGCGACAAATAAAAGAATAATGTACCTTCGAGTAGACTGATGCAGGAATTAATAATTCCCTTTAGGATGATAAAAACGCTTTCGCAAATATAGCTCAGAGTAAAGTTTCTATCAGTTCCTATGATAGAAGATGTTCCTGTATGGGAAGCACTGTGGATAAACAGTATCCTTAATTTCATTATCGCAAATGAATCCTCTTGCGCATATATGATGCGTCCTAACCGTGAATCTTATGAAGTAGCATCCGGCGAAGCAATCCGGTGAAACGGAATTTGACAATTACTTGCAAATGTCCTTGACAATGGAAATGACTTTGTTTCACTTCTAAATTCATGCTATAGTGCTTTTGATCATGTTCCTCAATAGTTGCTATTCATATAGTAATTCATGGGTTGAAAATTTTTGTCTGAGTCTATGCCAATTCAACTTATTGATTTCAGAAGCCCAGAAAGTTAATTAGATACAAGGACAATTCTACTTCCTGACTTTACACATCGTATTCCGGCTTTTCACACTTGAGGCTAATATTAATTAGATACAAACAGTGCAAAAATCAACAATAGATCTTTTGTGCATATGAGTTCAAGTGATCTCAGTTGCATAAGTGACTAACTTTCAATCTTTCACTGAGACGCCATCATTCCAATAGATGAATGCTATGTTTGTTAAGATAGGCATTACCTGCACTTAAGATCTAAAGCTGATCTATTTGCATCTATAAATTCATTACACCTAATGATGCTGTGCAGTACTTTTATCATGGCAAATTTGGTGATATCCCTTGAAAAGCTTCCCAAGTTAGAGAAAGAATAGGTTGTGAATGTAAAGGAGATTATGAGTTTTCCTTGGGGTACTTTTGGTATCATTTAGTCATTTTGATTATCTTATTTAATTTTATATGTTTATATATATAGTTATATTACTTATATAATATATGTATAATAATTGTCTACAAGACTTGCAACGCAAAGTGTAGATAACATTTTTAGAGGTGCAGGTTAATCCTGACAGGGAAACGATTAGCTTCAAAATTGGCAATAATAATAAAAGTTTTAGCATTAACTCCAACTTAACCTGCACCTCTAAAAATGTTCTACACTTTGCGTTGCAAGTCTTGTAAACAATTTTATATTGGGTAAACGGGAGATATGTTCCGTAATCATCTTACTATTCATAGACAACAAATGGATAATGCCAATTACATGACTCTTGAAGTGAGTAGGCATATTGCAACGTGTGCAAAAGATCTGCCATCAAAATTTGAGTCTGCTCCATTCTTTCAGCTAGGGCCTAACTCTACCCGCATAGAAAGAGAGCGGAAAGAATCCATTTTTATTTCTATGCTCAAGCCTACACTAAATCTTGGCTGACCTAAGACACTCGTATGCAAGCATCAATGATTTTTAGGATTTTTGATTTTGATTTTGAAGTCTATGCTTCGAATTTTGCTTTATGATTTATAAAAAATTCATTCCCTTGAGTAGCCTGTCACCAACCAAGCGAAACCGGTCGGGAATTCATACAGACTTTTCTTTCAAGTCAACAAATCTTGTTTCTTTTATATATATATATATTTAATGATATATTTTTAATGCAAAAGGAATTGACTGTTTCATTAATACATATAGATATATATATAGATGAAATCAGACACACGAATATCAGAAAAAACTTGCAAATTTATCGCCCGACCGTCGGCGATAGTGTCGGGCGATAAATTTGCAAGTTTTTTCTGATATTCGTGTGTCTGATTTCATTTATATTACTTGCCATTTTTGCTTTTATATTTTTCCTTATATATATATATATATATATATATATATAATATACATATACGTAGTGACTCAGGAGTCAAAGGGCTCTCACGCCGTCCACTGATCCCACAAGTGTTGAGAAGAAAAGACAAATGTGGTGGAGACTAGTTTCGGATTTAATCCTTTATCAATCCACTGCACTTGACACGAATGAAGTAAGCCAGAAAGTTACAAATCAGCGATGAACATTCGTCATGAAACTTCGTAAGTTGGCATGCATAGAGTACGATGGACAAACTCTGATGTCATACAATTGCTGCTGACAATAGCGTACAATACGTTCGCTGCAGTGACTAAAAGGAACCACTAAATGCAAATCTTTGTATATATATATATATATATATATATATATATATATATATATATATATATATATATATATATATATATATATATATATATATGTGGGCAATTCCACGCGAATGTCAACATTTGGGTAATTTTCTGAAGTACCTAGGGTCTTTCTTTTGATTGCACAAACATCATCCTTGACACTTATATTTCCAGAAAAACATCCAATTTAACACGGAAATTTGACTTTCATAACAAAAAATTTAGTTAAATAAATACTGTAATAAAAACAGAAAATTGAAAAATTATCATTTTCAAGATTTGTCCTTTAGTGTATTAATGTATTTCTAATTCATTCAAATATAGCAGATGTTTGCTACTTATTCGAGTCAAAAGTCAAGCACTTATTTGAAACAATCTTACTTTCTTTTATTTAGTTAAAAAATTGACATGCAGATCTGAACTTACTTGCGTAACGTCGTAACGGAAAAATGACATTTTTCGTCTCACGACCTTCAAACAACCTATAAAGCTTCCAAAATTTAGGTGCAAATCAAGGTAAATGATTCATATCACACTGTCTATTCAGATCCGCTTTTTGTTTATAAATTTGTCTAATAGAGAATTTTGAAAATCGTAACGTCGTAACGCTATGTGATCACACTGCTAAATGGAAGTTATCAGCATCCAAACACTCACGGTATTGGTAGTAGGCATTGTAGAAGTTGATGGGCTAATTCATGGCATTCTCGTGCTGAATCGATTCAGAATGTGCCAATTATTTAAACTTTCGCAACATCCTTTAATTCTTTGATTTGGTTAAAATCTCTGATCATTCAATTGTCCATTCATGTACACACGAATACGGTGACTTGATGAGCAGGCATATATTGTTTTGTCTTCTAGCTATTTTATTGCAACATGGTTCCCGCACTTTTTAAAATTAGGTCACACTTGGAATTTTCAACACGTTTTTGAGAAAATTCCAAACTAATGCTGTGACCAAATAGGCCTACTGCTCAACATTGCAGTATAGGAGTTACATGGAGTGCCCAATTTGACGAAAAAATGTAGTTCTAGTCTAATCATTTAGAAAATTGCCACCCAGCATCCTGAAAAAGTGTGTATATAGCTCGGTGGAGGATTTTGTTCAATAGCATTAAATATGGATGAGTACTACTTTTATGAATGCATAAGTAGCATGAGTGCTTAAACCTGTCTATTGTTAGTATGAATCTTTTGTACTTCTGTTCGTTTGCGGGCATCGGCTGGAGTCTAAAATTCTGAAAATACTATCTGATGTCTGTAAAGGATGTTGACATTGAATACGCAACCGGAATTACCATTCTTTTAGAATTGAAAATTGAAAAGGAAATTTTAAGAGATGAACGTTTTAGAGCAAACGTTTGATAAATTAATTATGATATCTTAATTATCGTGCAGTTCTGCCCAGTTTTCTACTTTTATTTAATCAGTTTGGATGGCACAAAATGTCACTGCTACCAGTGGACCCACATCAACAGCAGCATGTAAGACGTTTGCAGACGACCCCAGAGCCAGTTGTAGTCTGGTCCCTGTGGTCGTTGCTTAGGCCTACACAGTCATTTGCAAAACATCCCTTGGCAAGTTTTCAAACACTAACCGAAAATCGAGTATTTAAAACGGATTCAGTACGTTTTACGTTGCGATCATCGTTTTAGATTATATGAAGCTGTTCGACTTTTGCTGACAGAAACTGGGAATAACTATGCGATTCTCCAAGTCTAAGGACCAATCTTGTTGGACATCTGCAGGTCAGGAACTGTCGACCAAATGCATAAAGCCGCTGCGTGCGATGATTCCTAGTTCGTAGATCGTGTCACAGACCGAAATGGCAACATTATAGTCACCTTGTTCATGAAAAGACAGGCTGAAGGGAAATTCCAATGGGCTTCAAGTGAGGACATGGATGAATTTGATAAGTCCACCATTGTGTGAGTCCAGTCATCGGGGAGAAGTAGAATCATGTATACTTTTGATTCGAATGATTTGCTGACCATTGCAAACGTGTTCGGAAACATTTAGGAACGGCTATACTTCAAATTTGTGTAGTTCGGAAAACGTGCTCACATATTTTTCGCACGCGTAACGTCGTAACAGTTTGCATGTAACGTCGCAACATTGAATAACTTCAATTTACGATTCAACAGTTGTAGGATACGACTTCCCGCATACCAGTCATTAAAGAGGAGCGCGTCGGGAACATGTCCACAAAAGATGGAATGAAAATATCGCCTCAATTCGCAGAAAAATAGACAAGTGCAACATAACAAAAAACCGAGGTTGCATTCGCGTAACGTCGTAACTTTGTAATAAAATGTTTTTTCGCGCACGATAGTTAACTTTTTGTGCTTTTCCGACGATGTATTCTTCACTTTGACCGTAAGCTTGATTGGAATCCATTCAGAGATAATGAGGAATGGTATTACTTCTGATGAAAAACTAAGTTCCTATTTCATGAAATGCGTGCGAAATAACGTCGTAACGCGTGGAATTGCCCATATATATAAAGACAAAACGCAGTTTTCAGTGATGTATATGAAAAACTGGAACCAAAGTTACCAAATCAATAAGCAATTGATGCGCAAGAGCTTCCATTAGAATCTTCACGTGCATTGCAATTCAAAATGACATTCAGCATAACTTCCAACAAAAAATCAGTGTTTATTAGAACATTGTCCGATAAAAAATTACATGCTTTTCCTCAGTAAAATGATTATCAGTGTCAGCAAAGTCATAGACACTGCTTTGGTGGCACCATTCGCTATCTTCTCAATAGAATGAATGAGCATCACAGCAACAAGAATTCATCTATCTGCAAGCATCACTAAGCATGCAATCAGAGCAAAACTTTCAATCTCAAAATCCTCAACACAGTAGATGATGAAGCAAATCTTCAGGATTTCAGGAATTTGCAGTGCAGCGGAAGTCACACTGAATGTAACTGATATGAATGAGTATACTTGCTTGAAATTACATTTTGCGCTTGAGTTCTGTGTGATTTTTTACAATACAATATAATATAATCTGAAGTAATGTAGGATGCTACAACATAGTATGATATAATATACATGTAATATAATTTAATATTATATAATTTAATCTAGTGTAATATAATATATTATGTGCTGCAAAATTTTCTTTTTTTACAAAATGTAAGTAGGTCTCCATTGGGAGGAAGGTCCGACACATCACTTTAATAATACAAAGGGGATCCGAAGCCAAAAGAGGTTGGAATATGCCCAGACGAACTGACACGGTGCAATTTCTCATTAGTGATGTGATGCAAAGCTAAGCGATGATATATAAAGTTAGGTTTGCGCATTCCATTAACTTGTTCAGCGCTTACAGATGTCATACACTGTCGCCTACATTGCGACTTTTACTGTAAACTTTCTCGGGACAATATACGTACGGCTGAACTGAATATACGAGCGTGAACAAAGTGTGATGTAATCAGATTCTTAGATCTGCAAGTTCCATCAGACGAGAGCAGTTCACTATGAATTGAAGTGTTGCTAAGGGCAGTCTATTAGTCTATTAGAGCAATATCCGAGTTAATTCCATAATGAGTTTTGGTCGAGCAGCAGTCTAGAAAATAGTCTCAATCTGAGAAGAGCACTGAGTTCAGTATGATATGGCGACAAAAAGGCATTCCGTATTTCGCTAAGTAAATCCGAATCTGCAGAAATTATTCTATTGAGTATCAAAATATATAAGTTGTGAATGTCGTATGATTTGAGGGAATATCATATCAGATATTTCACTGCCAATACTATTAATAAAAACCAAGTGAAATCAATCCTTTTGTCAAACTGTCAACACAATTATAAACTATATCGACTGTTGTCGCGCACTGCGATGAGCATGAGCGATACAAGAGAGCATTTTCATGGAGAAAAAATGGCTGCTGTTAGATACCGCCATCATCTTCTTAGTGAAATTTCCATTTAAATGAAGTGTGTTCTAATTAAATTGGTTAAGAATTCTGCGATCTGCGTCAAATAAACGATATGTAGCGGTTTGATGACTTCATCACAATGCTTGAAGGAGTGGCGAACAATTAAAGACAGATGAAAGAGACCGACATAGCAAAAGTTATTTTTTCAAATTGTAAATTAAGTACGGCATACTTTTGAGTAATTGACATTGCATCTCAACCGTTAGGATATGGGAATTGCTATAAACTACATAATTTTGCGAAAACTAATCATCAAGTATTTCATAGTCGTATTTGTTGTTAAGAATAGGGTTTTAAAGGACACACATATCAATTATACATTTTCTTTCATAGGGTGACAACAAGGCACAGGTGACAGATCATGAAGTAGAAATGACACGAATTGAAACGAATGACACCTTTATTAACTTACATCGTCTATTCTATAGTAATCGGTAGTATCACTCTATCGAAAAACAATAACTTTCTCAACTTCGCTTCCGATGCTCGTTTTGCAGTAAATAAAATACCATTCATCTCCAAGCATTCATGAATTCGATTTCATGTTTGACAAAGTATGAAAGTGCACTGATAAGGTATTTTGATGTTCATTTGGTCAAATTGTCCTCACAGAAGGTCAGAATTGTCGGATAGCTATGTCGAGAGTCAGTGATTTCTCTGCACGAGCATCTGGCAACCTGTATGTGGTGTCAGGTTTCAGTACGGGGGTAGAGCAAGCCGCGAGGCGGCTTGACGCGGGATGGATTTTTTATCTCGTAAGCAAACCGCGTGTTATTACAGAACTTTTTTTTGAAATTTCTTGGAAGCGTGGTCCCGCGCGTCTTGTGTGAACAGCCCCATAGGTTTGTTAAGTTTCTGAACGAAAATTCTGGACGTGTGATACGTGGGAATGGACCTTTAGAGGAGATGCTTCGAACTATCAGAGGTCATGGATTTTCTGGTCAAAATTTTAACAGAAACATATGTTTAAGATGGCACTGAGAATGCTTCGTGCGACGATGGCGGAGCGATTGCGGTGAAGACAAACGATCTGAGCCTGAAGAATCTGGTTAAATTGTTTGGAGTCATGCTTGTTTGACGAAACCATGAAATCATATCTGAATTTTGATGTCATATCAATATCAAACTGAAATTTAGAACGTTGAACCAAAATATAGATGTTGCCACTGACACAAATGGGAATCAATTGACACGTGAACAACGCCTACGCGAGCTATGCAATAATTTGCTGTCTGCAATGATTGGAATGTCTGCATTATTTTATGATTTGATGTCCAAAATATCAGAAACTGCGACAGGAACTAGCACCAACATTATGTAACTGCGAAAGTGCAGCTGAATTTAACAGGCTGATGAAAACACAGATTCCAAGAGATCTTAAGGCTGACTTCCGGTCATTTCCGGGTATGTGTGTTATTGTCATGTTTCCGATCGGCTTTGTGTGTGAGAATGTGGTTAAATGTGGATTAAATTGGTCAAAATGCTTGTGCTTGCTGAAAATAGCTGGCTTGCAAAATCTGAATGTGTTTAGCTTCACAAGCAGGGGCAAGCCTAGGTGAACATAATAGGCAATTACCTGAAGACATTCCATGTCAAAGACTTAATATTTTTTGCTTAATAAGAGAATAGAAAATTTCATTTTTAACCTAAAACTGTTATCTGCGTCCCATTGAATTAACATGACATGCATTTCTTTGATCGTGTCTGGCAAGAAGAGGAACTGGCATGACTCGACGGACGCGTAGATTCGTAATATGCATAGGGTGTAGGCCTACATGCACATCATTGTGTGAAGGTCTATTTTCTGCCTCGTTCCTTGCAGAAGCTCGTTCTGGCTGCTGGACTTCAACAATTCATCTTGTTTGATGTCTAATAAAGTCTCACACTGTTTCTTGGCTGTTTTTGCATGTTTTCCAATGTTTGTTTGGAAATCAACATTTATTGACTCATTGATTTATGTAATTGCCTATCGGCTTCTTATTTATCTGAATTGCCGATTAATGTTATGCTGTGATCACACCCTATATTTATAATATTGTTAGCAATGTGATACTCTTGGTAGCTGTTTTCGGTTTGGTCATTGGATTAGGCTTATATTTTTCATAATTTGGACGACAAAAAGAAAGTCTTTCTTAAAAGTTGGAAAGTCTTTATGAATAGTAATATTGTTTGATGAATTCTAATACTGGAACCATGTAGAAGTTCACATTAGTCTTGCAGAAACGTTCGACAGATGGCAAACCTTGAATCATCTTAGAAAGTGGAGCTGTCTTTAAGATAAATGATTCATCTCCACTTAACCTTAACCTCACCGCCGAGAACTTAAGAACAAGATTTCAGAAGATTGTAAGCGGAAAGGAAAAACCGAATGCAAAATATTACAAGAAAATTCCATATCACAGAAGAGCATTATTGCTTGCTAGCGTATGAGAAGTTAATAAACACAAGCAATTCCCTTTGCAATCTACAGTATATTATTCGATGGCATAGACGACAAAGTCTTTCGCATTTATCATAAATGCGATGATCAAAAGTAATAGCCCATTGCTTTATATTCTTCAATGTTTTGGCAATGAGAATTTTGAATATTGAAAAGCGTTGTCATATCATTTGTAAACATGAAGCTGCTCGGCTTTCGATGAATGAAATCATTAAAGCCTCACTGAGATAAAATAAACAGTTGCAACTTGCAAGAATAGGAGAGAAGAATTGCAAATCATAATGATAAGGTTTTGATACATTTCCTGCAAAAGATGTATTCGATAAAAAAATCAGCATGAGCATTTTCCGATGCTTGCACTGACGAATCTCTCTTGTCTCTTGTCAAACTGATGCATTGTGCTAGGTATATTGTTTTGCTTGAAGACGTGCAGTTATAACATATTGTTTGCTACATTTATCAGAATTTTGTACTTGGATCTGTTTTCAAATGAGGTATAGTTCAAGTTATTATGCCGAAATCGAGTTCCTACCGAGGAGGGTGATATACAAATCAAAGTGTGGAATGAAAATTCTCTAAATTTGTAAGGTGCAAAATTTGAAATCACATGGATAAACTTTTGAAAGGGACATCCGATCAGACTTTTGAGCAGACCTGATGGCATTTAACGAAAATATTCCGTTCAATACTGGGCGCATCATCGCTCTGCAAACCAATGGCGTCCAATTGATAATTTAAGAACTTCTAGTGTCCCAGAAAATGAACTAAGTAATTAGTAGGCTAATATAGAAAAATAGCGATTGCAAATGCAATCCAAGTCTACATGGTGCGTCTTTCGGTTGATTATGAAACAATCAAAGTCATATGTAATTAATCTAGGGATTTTTGTTAAAAGAATAGTCAGAGTAGTTCAACTTTTCTAACATCTCTCGAGCAATTGTGACTTTGAACGCGAGGCAGTGACCAACTCAGCAATTGAGTTCGTACTATGATATTCTTCCCCCTTCGATCTAAATTTCTTACCGGAAAGATTATGTCAGAAGTTTTTATCTGCAGAAAGCAAATAAATTCCTCTAGAAGTCACAGTTTGAACATTTAGATTAGCTCACACCTTAGCAGAGATGTGAATGCCATCCTATGCGTCGTGCATTCTCACTTCCTCACCCCCGAGTTATGTATGAATTATTGCATCCCATTCCTTTCTGAAGCTATGGTTTCTACTGTATGTTGACAGCAAAATATTTCATATGAGACTGCTCTATAATAAAAATGTAAGTTTTTGCTATGGCACTGACACGAAGTGAATGCAAGTTTCCAGTCTGCAAAAATCTGCAATTCATCATTGCATGTTTTTGGTGAAAATGAAAACAATTAAATTTGTCGAAATGTGTATTACTGCTAACTTAACTACCTACCTTCAGTTTGGCCTGAATAGTTAAATCTTATCCACAAAAGATTCAAAAGAACTTGACATGGTTGTAATATTCCTAGAGAAATTCAGGTGTTATAACCACAAATAAGGCCTAATGGACGGAAATGAGAGAGCCAGACTGGGACTAAAGGCCCTGACGGATGTGGGTCGACCACGGCGGAGCGTTGAGTCCTATTCATTTAATTGTTTGCACTCTTCGATGTCAACTGGATCTCGGCAGAGATAGTATCCCATGAAAAGAAATGTCATGAACGGTTTTTTGGGAGCATGGCATTCAAAAAGAAATTTGTGTCTCAACCGATGTGACCTCCCAATTTCGCCTTTGCATGATGAATTGTAATTGTCCTTTTTTCTACCTCTCTTTTCCCCTTTTTACCTTCCTTCTTCCTTCTTATCTTTTTCTTTTTTTGGATGTATACAGCATAATCATATACAGTGTAAGTATTAATTCTTATTACTGTACTACTATGTTTTTCCTTTTCATTGTATATTCTGCCGCAGAGATGTGAAATACCAGGTTGGTGTCTGGCGCGAGTTATCTCACTGTCAGTGTTAGTCACAGAACTAGATTGTTTAATCGTGTCACTTTGCTAGAAGTGCAGACTGATTCAAACAGATGGCACATGCAAGAACTTATTAAGTGGGCAAAAAGAAATTTTTAATACCTTACAGAGATAGGAAAAATAGTCGTGCGTCGCTTGCGGATTGCTCTGAATTCCTTCAAAATGCTCCGATCGCCACGACTCCTTCAGATTCGAAGAATTCAGATCATTGCGCAGAAGTTTTCTCGATAATGTTGGGCCCTGCGATCATTTTTAAAAAAGTTAGCAGGCGCATGAAAAAACGTTCACAAACTTCTCTGTAGAACTTGACATCGACTGTCTCTTGGCTGTGTGATTCGGTTGATAACAGTCACTGAAACTTTGCACAATTTGGCGTGTTTAATGTTGAACTGGCTGCTTATTGTTCGATTGCTATGGTATTTAGTCAGGAGATTGTGCCATTTCATTAACGTTACATGTTCCAATGCTTCCCTTCTAGTCAAACAGAAGAAGAGACGACCTGTCTAATTCTGTGGTGTTAGTACTGGTAGTTCGCGATATCTATGTAATTATTATTAGGTCTGTGATCTTCATCATCCACTTTGCTGTGTGCTGCGTCATTTGTCTAGAATATCGTTCACTGAAGTCGCGATTGTCGGTATGTCACTTTATGCATGAAGGCCCTGATGATAGACAGCGGTGCTGTTTGAAATATTGGTGTTAACCAATATATTTTTATAATAAAGATACATCGTCGAAAAACTCCTTTCGTGATCCTTGCCGAAAGACGACGAACACTACGATGAATGTCTTTGGTGTAGAGGCTCCGGGAGCCGGGTATAGAGGCTTTGGTATAGAGGCTCCGGGGTAAAATATGGTTTATTGAATGATTATATCGTGGACTCTATTTATTTTAAGAAATTAAACATTTCCATCTTTGCTTGCATATATGATCTAAAATTGAGACTTGGTCTGTGCAACTGAATGGTCTATCTGAAGAATAAGACTAAGTCTCGGGAAGAAGCCTTGCGATTCCCAACATACAAAGTACATGCACATGTACTTAAACGAGGGAAGAATCCCACACTTTAAGAATTCTAACGATCCTTTCAATTAGTTCATCCGATCAAAACTCTTAAAAATTTTAAAGTGTCAAAACTGTTTAGCTTCAATGAACTCTGTTTGTTTTGATCAATTTTTCCAAAATATTTCAAACTTTAAGTCTATGAAATGTTTGCTACTGTCGACAAAAAATAAGAACTGTACACATTTCTTGATGTTTAAATTCCATTCACAGCATAATTCTATTCACCATCGAGGTGCATGACATTAACAAGCTGAATTTTCTGATGTTGCTGTTGAACATTTTAAGGACATAATCGATGTTCAATGAAAGCTGAAGTCTATCATCAGCGCAGCATGTTGGATCGTGTACCCTCGACTCCAGTAGTTACAAAATGCTTCATTCATTACTTATGCATTATTACATTATACGCGTAGAGACGCATAAATTTATTGACAGAATGCTCGCACTGATAAATGACTCTGAATTTTCTACCCTTCCGCATTCAGAAAAAAATTCGACCCGGTTGGGCTTGCATTATCGGAAATACTTAGGGCTAGTCCCAGTTCGATCCACTAGGGCTTTAAGTTACTTTTATTCATGGTTGATTGTTTGAACAAGCTTCTCTAATATTTGAATCTGTAAGCTTCATAATCTTTTCTTCATAAGTTAAGAGCAGTTTGTAATATGTAGCACTTGCTTGTGAAGATTAACTAATTCCTTCGTATTATTGTCAAAATAAAATAATTAAATATTGAGTTGCATCCTCAGTTGAAAAATATGAACAGACCTGAATAGCTGCTATTTCATTATAAGATCAGGCAGGAATCATCAGCAGAATCAGACATCTTTTCTCGAGACGATTTATTCTAAAACGAGAAAGAAATTAAATCCCAAATTTACGGTATTATTTTATTGCAGCTACGTAAGCGGTTCTTTTTGCTTTGCATAATTCGTGCGCATGCGTGCGAAAATGTAAAATTATATGTATGAGATTATCATAATGCAACGCAGACAATATCATAATCATAACGCAGACGGTTCATAAATAATGAGCAATAACAGTTAATGATAGAAATAGGCCGAATATGGCAGTTAATGTATCAATTCTGTAAACAACCTTTTTTCATATATTTCGTATGGACAGATACTAAGGTACCTTGACATGCCAACAGAATGATAAGAACAACCAACGTGACAACATTGTTTGTATTGATCGAAGAAGACTTTCCCATAAACCATTAATTTTTGATTGACTAATATTAACATAAAAATTTAATTTCTTCACATTGAGTATAGTAAAACCAGGCATTGAAATTATTTTTCTGATGAAAATCTCTCTTACATTTAAAATAAATATTTCCTCAGAGACTAGCGGATATTATCCACATATTCCTCTCGATCATATATTGTTCGCGGGTGAAAATTCTTCTAATATTCATAATTAAGCAGCACCTTCTCTGCATCTCGACTTCTCACGGAGCCGAACATTTTCTTCGCTGCACATAGACTCACAGAATTAAATGTTTTGTTTATCTGCTTCGGTTTGCTAGAAGTGTGATAAATACGAAATGGATGGCACATTGAGGAACCTATTAGGTGGGCAAAAAGGAATTCCTAATACCTTACAGAGATAGGAAAAAAAGTCGTGCGTCGCTTGCGGATTAATGTGAGTTCCAGCGAAGTGCTTCGATTGCCAAAATTCCTTCAGATTCGAAGATTTCAGATCATTGCGCACAAGTTTTCTCCATAATGTTGACCCTTCCGATCATTATTAAAGAAAGTAGCAGGCGTACGAAAATTAGTTCACTTGATGATCCTCTCCTCGGCATTGCTCACTGTATAGTGCATACATTGAATCGAAGCCAGGCATCGATGTGTGTTTTGGTGTGTGCGAATTGATAGCACAGCACGCACGCATCTCTCACTGGCTCTGGTGTCCTTTGCTGACAGCTTATTGTTTGCCATTTCCAATAGCAAGCGATACACGAATTATCCATTCGAGAAGGAGCAAGTTGTGTGATGTGACGTGCCAATTCTTCCTTTCAATACAATACAGTTATAATACAGTTACAGTGAACTTCGCTTAATACGATATTGAATGAACCACTAAAAAATATCGTAATAAGCGATATATCGTATTAACCGATATTTGTTATAAGGAGCTGTTAATATAGTCTACGTACGTATGACATGTTAACTAGTATGTATTTGAGTTTAGAGAGTTGAAAAATATCTTCTAGAACACGGTAAGCATGTATTTGAGTTAGAGAGCTGAAAAAAAACATCTCGTAGAACACGGTATGTATTTGAGTTGAAAAAACTTCCATAGGACATGTTCAGGATATACAGTGATTTCAAATTTAGTGGCAGAGAAAGTAGTCCGTGATGGGTTTTTGAACAGCAGGTACTCGTGCTTTGATAATCATATCTTCAATTTCATACGTTGATTCCAGCGGCAAATTTTTCTTTTCCATGTACTTACGCACTTGACCGAGTGCCTTTAATGCATCCTTGGCGCTGATTTCGACATCGTTCGCCACCAACGTCGGTGGTTCGTCCTCTACGTCAGATCCATCTTGGTGTTGATTACTGATACTTTCACATATTTCAATGTCTGTAAGTGTTGCTGAACATTGTTCATCACTATCACAAATACAGAATTCGTCGAATGTCGATCGGTCGATGATGTCACTCACCTCAATGGGTTCATCATCCTCGTCGTCAAATTCTGTATCGTCATGCTGACGTATAAAGCCACATTTTCTAAAAATATTAGAAATAGACTTCGGCTTGACTAAGAACCATGCGCGTTTTACGAGGTATAGAGCCTGCAACACGTCGACTGTCTGTGCGAAGTCGTTGATACTTTTGTCAGGATTATCATCTATAAATGTCAGCATTCGGCGAAGGATGTTTTGTCTGTAGTATGACTTGAGTGTCTTAATTATACCTTGGTCGGCTGGTTGGATCAGTGACGTTGTATTTGGAGGTAAGTATTGAATGGAGACATTACGCAACTCTGGGCAACCGTAATGACAAGTAGCGTTGTCGACGAATAACAGCACTTTCCGATTTTCTTTGGCCATGCGATCATCAAAATTCTTCACAATTTCGTGAAAGATTCGTTGCGTCATCCAAGCCTTTGAATTGTGAAAATATGGCACTGGTGGAGACTTACGTTTGAAACATCGTGAATTTTTGAAGCGACCGTTGGTGAATAAGTTCTTATCCGAGCCGTCAGCGTTGGTGAGGACTAGCAATGTTATTCGCACTTTCATTTCCTTAAAACCTTTTACTCTGTCAAGGCGTCGAACACAGTGTGCCAGAGGGTAAAGCCTTATAGAATAACGCTGTCTCATCGGCATTATAAATGTCTTTTGGCGAGAAACCATTAAGAATTCCCGGGAGCGTTGTTGCAATATATTGTTCGGCAGCTGGAGAATCAGCGCTGGCCACCTCACCTGAGATCACTCTATGATGAATATTGTGCCGCTTACTCACTTACTCACATATGTATCGTAATATGCAGTGTAAATACGATGGAAAATTACCGGACGGGGATTTTTGTGATATCGCAATAAGCGATATATCGTAATAAGCGATATCGTATTAAGCGATGTTGAAGTAGTGTATTCTAATACGATTCAAAAAGGGACCGCGGAAAATTATTGTAATACGCGATTTATCGTATTAAGCGATATCGTATTAAACGAAGTCCACTGTACATACAATTCTTCCTTTCTAGGAAACCGAAGCGCGCGCAGATGAATCTAATTCTGTGCATAGACTACATATCCCCCATTGAATACGCTGACTTCCCTGATTGTCGTGGAATCGAAAGATCCACATTATTGATCGTGCATGCGGATTCCTATCATTTCGTTAAGACTCCAACTCCTGGAAAGCTAGATCAGTTTTGCGCAAATTGATATCAGTATATGCCATTTGACTAAGAATTCTAATACTGAGTTCCTGCATTTTCCACATATTTGTATTTCATTGAACTTCCAGTAATCCGACTCGCTTGAACATTTAATTCTGAGCATACTGACTGACATGTGCATGCATGTAGACATCACTGAACAAGTAGGAAAATTTACACTCAGCTGAAATCAACACACTATGAATTGTAGACAGACACTAATGTGCCGTCTGCTTCCAAAAGAAGGAATAAATTAAATAAATCTGCTCCTTTTCAATGTGTCAAACACAATCTGTCTGAACGGCAGTCAAAATTTTTGCATAATTAACTATTTTTGCTGTTTTTAATGCTAATCGAGATGTCCTCCTCCTTCAGGTCAAAAAGAGGTGCCGCAAAATTTGAATGCTTTCAGGCGTTTACAGACAACACATTCTTTTAGGAGAGCAAGTCTTTTCCTTAAAACAACAATGATGATTTCAAAGAGTCGTTTTGGGGCATTATTTAGAATAAATTCAACTTTTATTTCGTATTTAGAATGCAGTTTTATCACAGTGTCCATGGAAATGTTGACGACATTGTGATGTATAGGCAAAAGGTTTCTGAGGTTCAAAAGTGTTGAATTCTGTTTTATGCTCGGATTTTTCCGTGTATACAGGAAAAATTAACATTTAGATTTTTCAAGTTTAGAGAATCCTTTGCGTCGCTGTTAAAAGCAATTCATCTCTTTCTAATCAGCTCTTGAAATTGATTAAGAATGAACACACTAGTTGATGAAAACTGAGCTTGTGGAGCTCAAGGAATCTATTTGCAAGGAAGCAAATCAATTATCTAAAATATTGATACTCAGATTGTTGAAATTTCGCTGGTGCAATAAACAAAGGAATTGGAAAACAGACTTTATGGAAGTAATTCGAACGGGAGTTCTTCAATTGTAAATATCAGCTTTTCTTTTGAATTATTCAGAAAGTTAATAATACATGTAGACCCTTGCAAACTCGAGTGAAACTTGGTTATTTAGAGTTATCAATGATAAACTCGAAAATAAAGAAGGATCACAGTTTCGATGGCTTTTTGGGAGAAACTTTCATGAACTCTGAAATCGAGTAGTGAACCTCAGCGCATAAAAATGATTTATTTAGAGAAGGCATTTGTTTAAAGAACCTTTATATCAATCTTGAAGCATATATTCAGCATATATATAGCATTAGAAAACGTATATTCATGTATCAGACTTCCAGAATTTTTTTTTCGCTGGCCTATGTGCTAAATAAGCAGGCTTTCCAAATGCCGTGCAATTGTAATACAAAAAATGGCATTGTCATAGTCAAACTGTGATTATGCGAGTAGCATCATGCATGAAAATATGCTATTATGTGCTCATGATAAATATGATATAAAAAAATGTATAAATGATATAATTAAATATTGGATTTTCCCTGTCATAATATCATGTGCTCAGTTTACCTATTTTAATCACTATGGTAAATCATTGTTTGTGATATTGACAAAACAAAAAACATATGAAAGTGACACTCGAAAATTATTTATCAATGTTGGAGCTGGCTATTATCGATCTGAATTCATACAATCAAAAGTCTCCCAGCACTTTATCTAAAGGCATAAAGTTATATACCGTATGAGAACAATTCGATGCAAGATTATTAATTGGTTTAAATTTGTGCTTGATAATTATACTTCAAACACAAGGATGCGATTTTGATTCACTTGTGTATAGTTGTCTTCTCGATATTCATGAATTTTTGTATAGTTCTCTTCTCTTAAAAAGTTCATGTTTCACAGTTTAGATCCGTTGTTAACAGGCAACGTATAAATTTATATCAGACAAATTCCCTCAACTTTCATTTTGTCAAATGAGAATGCCATGTCTTTTAGATATCACAAAGTATCGCCTTAGAGGTTCACGTTTCAAGAGAATGACTCTTTATGTCCGCTATTATTCTCCGATATTACTTGAGAGATGTAAAGGAATCTCGAAATATCGGAATCTCTCTCTAATGCTTTTAATTACGACTTGTCACTAGAGTTGACGTGTTATCACAAAACAATCTGTTGAAACTGAATTCATCGATGTAATATGCCGCGAGAATTTTCTCTTGACACTTTGGGAATGGTGGCTCTGTTGTTTGTCTACATGTATGTTGTAGAACGCTCTTTGAGCACTGCATAGTGCGCTGATATGCAATCCTATCCACTCAACAGGATTTCAAAAAAGGCATCGCTTCAGTCGCCTACTTAATTGTATGAGAAATGTTCAGAATTAAAGTAGGACTTATATAGTATGCAGTAAAATATACCCGCATTTGGTGAGTGAACTTTCCAATAGTGGTATTTTGCCCATATATCCTCTGAATAATTTCTCATAATGATGCTTGAGATGAAATGGTTAAATGCATTGAAAAGTACTGTACACGTTTGATCATTAATTGATGACACGATGAATCGCGTGAGTTTCATCCACTATATATCACCAGCTCTGGAATAAAGCAACTCCCGATCAGGATCAACTTCCAAGTTTCAAGTCCAACATTTGATTTCATTCATATACAGGGTGATTCCGATCTTCCCGTCACTTTTCAAGTAAGGACTACAGCTGTATCACATGTCTGGTTGTAGTGATGGTTCATGATTTATATACTACGTTTCATGGCCTTTCAAATCGTATATTATTTATTTTCTTGTGATCTGCATTTCTGCTGATACGAGCAATTGAAATTGTTTACCCATATTACAACTTTTTAAATCAATATCTATGACAGGAACATCGCAACAATCAATATCATCATCCGCATTCAGCATAGATATCTAATAATTGCTTGCTTTGAGCGACACCATGCAAAGTTAATTGAGATTAACTTTTCAGTGTAGACGGTATTAAACTGGCTGAAATTTATTTACTATCAACACTTGACAGCAATGAACTATCCTGGCTTCACGAAAGAAGAAATTTCGACGGCCGTGGCCTATAACCATCTCTTCATATCGACGATCAAGGTGACGATTTCGTGTAGATTTTAAGAAAGAAGCTCCACCACGCACAACCTTAATTGGGTGGGCAAAGCGTTTTAAAACCTCGCTATCTCTCACCGAATATGCAAGAGTCGGTGACCATTCAGATCGACGGCTTTCCGATGACAAACGAGACGAAATAGTCGAGGCCTATGGTGATGATGCAACACTTTCGCAACGAAAGGCAGCTCAGCTCTGTAGCGTTTCACAATCGTCGGTGAGCAGAGTGTTGAAAGATGAAGGTTTGAGAGCTTGGAAGTTTACCCGCGTGCAAGAGATCTCGGACGACGATAAAGTTCAAAGACACCAGTTTTCTAACCTTATCCTTCAACATCAACAGCACGACAGTAATTTCGTTGGAAATATCGTTTTCTCCGATGAAGCAACGTTTCACTTGAATGGATCTGTGAACCTTCACAACGCCTTCATCTACGCGGAAGAAAATCCTCACGCTGTTATCGTGAAACCATTAAAGTCTGCTTCCATCACTTGCTGGGCAATGATATCACCACACCACGGCATCACTTACCATGTGCAAAAAAAGAAACAATGAATGGACAGCGCTACCAGTCTATCCTTGAAGACAAAGTTGTGCCGCTACGAAGTGATAGACGAAATCGACGTCAATTTTATCAGCAGGATGGTGCACCTGCACATTATGCCAATTCTGTTCGTTGTTTGCTGAACGTCAAGCTGAAGAACCGATGGATTGGTCGTGGTGGGCCGATACACTGGCCACCAAGAAGCCCTGATGTATCAGTAAACGATTTCTGGCTTTGGGCTATATTCGTGACAAACTATACAGAGATCCACGTCCTCGTACTCTTGAAGCTTTACAAGAAAGACTTACGAGCTAACTCGATAGCGTGGAGGTCGAGATGATGCGATCTTCGTACAGGTCATTCTTGCGCCGATGCGAGTTGTGCTCTGAGAATGGTGGTGGTCACTTTGAACAGTTCTTTTGAGTTAATTTTGCGTTACTGCATACCTGTCACTTATAATAAAGTTTTTTTGGATATGAAATGTTTTTCGAAATCAAATGAAAAAAAATAACTTAAATAGTAAAATAAAATATATAAATAGTAGACTAGGAATGCAAAAAATTAAAAAAAAATACTTAAAATTGATTTAAAAAAATTGTTATGTGGGTAAACAATTTCAATTGCTCGTATCAGCAGAAATGCAGATCACAAGAAAATAAATAATATACATTTTGAAAGGCCATGAAGCGTAGTATATAAATCATGAACCATCACTACAACCAGACATGTGATACAGCTGTAGTCCTTACTTGAAAAGTGACGGGAAGATCGGAATCACCCTGTACATGTACGTTTCTGGAAGAATTTTGAAATCAATACTTCGGGTGCAACCATGTACAGCCACTATGATTCCATTGATGACTCGATGTTCCAAATAGTTCCAGAGAAACTTTTTCAGACATATCGTATCTTGTCAAATGATACTAATCACAAAAAGTCCACTCGAGTAAAAATATGCTCGAACTTCTAAAGGCCATTTTTATCAGCAGCTTTGTTATACCTTCTTCAGTATAGTATCCTCTTTAATATTGTATTTTATCATTAATCGTGATTCCTTCGTGTCATCAAGCGATAATTGAGCCAAAAATTCAAATAACAAATGTTCATTCTAACTTTTTTTGTACTAATAAGCTTTATATTCGACTGCTGTCAGTTCAGCTTGCATGCACAATCGAACATACACAGTTTACCTTGAATGGTATTATTCTTCATTTACGCCTTGTGTGATTTCTGGCATAAAATGTTTCCTTGTTATAATGTGACCCACATATGTGGTCTGCTGACAAGCTATCTATCTGAAAGCTGAATGAAGTCTTCAGATTTTTAGCTAATAGAATGGAATAGAGTAAATATATATATTTCAAAATGAAAATAAAATCAAAAGTAATATGTACAAGGAGTATACACAAGTCTGTCTTAGGTTAATATCAGAACAAAACTATTGTCTCCTTGCTTTTCTACCGTATGGAATTAATACTCGTTTGCTTCTCTTGTGACAGACAATATCTTACAAAAGATGTTTCACATTTTGACATTTTTCAAAAGCTTTTTATAGGCATTCAAGCGCATGTTATGAAAGTCAAATATGTCATTTGAGCATCTACAATTATTGTGACGGATAACTTTACGTGCCCGTTTGTACAATTTCTCTATTATGGTACAAGTCTCAAAATTTAGCACACTGAACAAAGTCGCACAATATATGTAGCATGGCACTTCTAATGGTGCTGTTAAAAAACAATCCATAAGCCGACATGAGTAAAAATTTCTCTTAGAATTTTAGGAGAATAAAGACGTCTTGTACCAGGGATGCGGAGTCGGAGTCAGAGTAACCTCGATCACACCTACGCGCCAAAGGTCACATCGGAGACAAAAGTAAAATATTAGTTTGTTTGACAACATTACCTCTTACCCTCACGTTAATCGTGTACATGTGCTCCTCTAAAGCGCATATTAAAATCGAAAGCATACTCGTTTTTTTTGGAGAAGGATGGGGATTTTCCTGCCTGGTAGAGACTGGAGGAAAACCGTGTGAAGCACACATCAAGAAGATGGGAGGAGCCAAGTCATGCATGTAGCTGAAAGCGACATTTGATCAACTTTCATCGAAAATGATTGATAATTGATACAGCAATGATCACTAAAGATAGGTTGAGGTAAGCTTATAATGATCTATGATGAAGGCTACCAGTTAATTTTTCAAAAAACTAGGCTCTATATACTTGCCACCCGGAGTCGGAGTCCTATCAAATCCCCAGAGTTGGAGTCCTATCAAAATGATAGGACTCCGCATCCCTGTCTTGTACAGAGTGCGGCTAAGTGATCAAAATGGGAATTCCACTTCTTACCACATGTTCAGAAAACACCTAGAATCTTGACTTCGTTCACAATCATGAAAGGAAAAGATACGTTAAAGTTCCTTTTACGTATACATAGTGCTTTCATATTTGATTAATTTAACAGCGAGCAATTTGCTTATGCCCATGATCGAATAGTATAAAATTCAGCAGTAATTACTTCAGTAGAGTTCAAAACATCATCTTTTCTAATAGGACATATTTCACAAACATCATCAGCATGCATTGTCATTGTCTCATGAGATACTGGTACAATATCATGGCAGCAAATTACAAGCACTAAGGGACCCAACCAAGACTAGTGACAGGCAAGACATTACTCAAAATGCTACCGATCCGAACACGTTGACCACGATTATCAAGATAACAGCAAATGCACTTGATAAAACCATTTGGATAATCGCGGCATAACAATTTCTTCACAAGAATACTGTGACGTATGGAGTCAAATGCCTTAGAAAAATCATAATTGATTAGCATACAACCTAGCATGCAACCTTAGCATAAACGTGGAACACTGAAATAAATCTGTTGAATTCTTGAATGTGATAATGTACATGTAGAGTTCTGTAATTAAAATAGGAATGGTGTATCTGAAGTTTTGTAAGGATTGATTCATTTCAGCGTATTCTAATCAAATTTGAAAACGTGGGGAGATAACCCTTAAGTCCTAGATGTCAACGACTCAAATGATTCTACTTTCAATACTGCAATCAGAGCAACATCTGATTCAAATCGCTTCTTTCTTTTGCTTCATATTAAACCTTCAGAAAATATTGGCCTAATCAGAAAATAAGAGAATTTGCAGTTTAGGATCAACATTATGTACGTAGCAGCTGATATATGCTTTCGAACATAGCTGTAGCGACAATATGCAATAAAAAGGAGCATCTATGCATTATATAAAAAGCATTACATTTCCGTCAATATAAGCGGGATGTACACTAAAGCATTTACGTGGCATCATTAAGGAGGTGGAGAGTGGAGACAAATTTCTTGCATAGGTTGAAGTCGCAAGCGGTTGTTGGAGAAGCTCTTCATGACCTTGTTCATGTTTAAGCGTGAGTTCTGGAGAAAAGCAATGGAGAATTCATATATCATAGAATTCACTCTGAGATAAAATAAAACAAGTTAGGCCCATGTATCAACAGCATCAATGAATGTTCTTAACGTGCTAAAATAACACCAAAGTGACTAAACGAATAAAAGGAATCAAGCTTAAAAAACACAATTTTGATTAACTATCGATTTGTAGTAAAGGCAATGAAGTGATAGTGTCATCATGCCGCATGTGTTTTAAAGGAAACATTCCGATGCAGATTAACGTTCCGATGGTTTTATGGAAATATCGGTGTCATACCCCATAAATCATTCAAGAAATAAATGCAGAATGACAGCATCAATGGTGAACCATGTATGAACAAGGTGACCTGTCAGCAGGCGAGCAGAACTTGTGTATTAGTACAAAAAGGTATAGAATATAGACGCTCATTGTTCAAATGCAAGTCAGTTACTTAAACGGTCCTTATCCTTTCGTGAATAAGTATTGTTTTCGGTTCAATAATTACTTGAAGGCAAGTCAGAATCACGGCTAATGAAAAGGAATATTACACTTTTCAAGTGCAAATACACCAAAGATAGGTTATTAAGTTTGTTGATAAAGTGGATTTTAGAAAACGGAAGAATTTCCTCGAGTGAACTTGACAATTCGGAGCTAACGACTGCGACTCTGGATCCCTGCCCGAAAGCGACCCGAATTTAGTTTATAAATTCTTCCTCCTTAAAAATCATCGTTCCAACGATTTCAAGCACTAATTTCAGCTTTTAAAGGTGAGAATGTTGAGGTATAAGAGGAAAATAGAATAGCATGCCATGACGCTTTAATAGCATTTATCTCACGAAAAGCGATAAAAAGCTTCTTTCACTGTCTACTGATTTCGACGCACAATAATCGAGCGAAACTCCAGCATAGTGCTTTCAATTTCTCCTCTTAGATGATTCAATGCATTCTGTACAAGTTTGTAGCTTAAATGAAAATTGACTATAATAAGAGTAAGTACAATAACTTACATAAGTATAATAACCCAAAATGAAAACAGTTTCGATTATTTTTAATGAGCTCTTGTTGTGACGTAGGGTCACATGAGAGATGTACAATTCTTCAATGTTTTGGAGAAATTAGCATGGAAGTGAGTGATCATGATAAAAAGGAATAGTATCGCATATGTCCTTTTTTGTGCTTTTTTGATGGAAGAGACTATACTTCTCTAAAGTAGGCCTTGTAAAATGAGAACTTTTTTACATGTGATGATGTCACAAACTATCTGACATTGAAAAAGTAAAATGTCATTGTCAAAGACAATGAAAAGAATTAACTTTTATCGACATGCACGTAAATGGATTCACAATATTATCCAGATAAACTACAACTTCTGAATCACTAAATATTACCTACGAAAATTGAATTAATCCACATCCTGAATTCTTATCGCAGAGAGCATTGTAATTCTAAAACCTTTCACAGCTCAATTCTACACATTGATTTTCTGACTGTAGAGTGCATTCTGTTGATCAATAATTTAAACAAGTATCTTGACCGGTCATAATTTATCAGATCCATTTAGCTTTAAAAGATATTAACTGAATTTGCAAAGTTAACAAACTCGAAAATTGAACCAAGAAGCAAAACATGTTTCAATTTTAGTATGAAGCAAGGATGCGGAGTCCTATCATTTTGATAGGACTCCAACTCTGGGGATTTGATAGGACTCCGACTCCGGGTGGCAAGTATATAGAGCCTAGTTTTTTGAAAAATTAACTGGTAGCCTTCATCATAGATCATTATAAGCATACCTGAACCTATCTTTAGTGATCATTGCTGTATCAAGTATCAATCATTTTCGATGAAAGTTGATCAAATGTCGCTTTCAGCTACATGCATGACTTGGCTCCTCCCATCTTCTTGATGTGTGCTTCACACGGTTTTCCTCCAGTCTCTACCTGGCAGGAAAATCCCCATCCTTCTCCAAAAAAAGCGAGTATGCTTTCGATTTTAATATGCGCTTTAGAGGAACACATGCACACGATTAACGTGAGGGTAAGAGGTAATGTTGTCAAACAAACTAATATTTTACTTTTGTCTCCGATGTGACCTTTGGCGCGTAGGTGTGATTGAGGCTGGGAAGGCTTGTCTTTTCTACTAAATCAGCGAGTGAAAAGACAATCCTTTTTTCACTATCACGGTTCATTCCCTCAGCTATTACAAGCTTTGCATGCAGCAGTGTATGTGTACTTTTGCTTGATAGAGAAAGTTGACATCAAGACAATGATGCCCGTTTTAGTACGCACTTCAACGTTGAAGCTTTGGCTTCAGCCACAGCATTTTAAAATTGCAATAACATGATCCAGATTTTACTATCGTTCAAATTGGTTTTATTATTGTTAATTATTGATGATGAAATTAGGATTCTTATCGAGGAAATTCGAAGAAAGTTGGAGCAATGCATTATCGCCCGTTTATTACACCAAAAGTCGAATAGCAACTCAAGAGATTTCTTTCCTCTCTAATTGCTGTATCTGATAATTACATGTACTTTCATCATCTCATAATGATTTCATCATGTATTGCAAAGACATTTCATTTTAAGCTGTTGAGTGTTCTCTAAAATTTCATTGTTCTGCAGTCCTCTTTTAGTGTTCTCATATTCAATATTTTGATTTCAAGCATTTCAATTTCACAGAAATACTTTCATTTTTAAATAGCTGAAATTTTGATTTTAATGAGATGTTATTACACACTTTTTATTCCTAAAGGTAGGAATAGGGTGGCTAGAATGCTTGAATTTAGAGAGCTTTCAACAATCTTTGTTCTACAGGGAGCAACTTAACAGCTTCTTTTGCAACTTTATTACGACAAGTTGTTTCCCATGACATTCATCTCCCCTCCCTACTTGTCACTTATGTCCATGAATTATGAGGATCTCTAAACGTCAATCATTCATTGAGATTATATAACAATTTCTATCTCCAATAGTCCTTCTTTTATATAATGCAAGCATTATTATTTTAGAGAGCTGTATTTTTTATTATTCTTGAGTGGTCTTATCGAAAGTTGTCACAAAATTTCAGTGGAAGTTTTTTTATATTAGTCTTTGGGAATTATCTATATTAATTTGCATTCTCTGATTAAATTTTTTCATCAATTCGTTTCATATCCTACTTTCGATTTTAAAGAAACATGTGGTCTACATGAATGTCATAATACATGTAGGTAGGTATTTCTCATCACTTATTTTTTCTTTGTTCACATGCCATATCATGTGACTATGCATCTCAGGACGCGGGCTTTCTAGTTACTTTACTCTTCTATGTTCTCCCAGGTCCACATTTCTTCTTCCCATTGTTTGAAGCACTGTATGTGCGAGTATCTCAGCGCCATCGCGAACTTTGTATTCACAAAGAATTAAAACGTATCTTGCGCTTGCCTTGGCTGTAACATATTGTTATACGGTTGACTGTCTATTGTCTTCTGTCACTCCACTTTATTGTATCTGCTACTACAGTGTTGAAATGTCTTTCCCACAGAATTAGACCGGTCGTCTCTTCATCTGTTTGACTAGAAAGGAAACATTGGAACATGTAACGTTAATGAAATGGCACAATCTGCTGACATGATACCATAGAAATCGAACAATGAACAGCCAGTTTAACATTAAACAAGCAAAATTGTCTGAAGTTTCAGTGACAGTTATCAACCGAATCACACAGCAAGAAACACAGTCGATGTCAAGTTTTACAGAGAAGTTTGTGAACGTTTTTTCGTGCGCCTGCTAACTTTTTTAATAATGATCGGACTGCCCAACATCATCGAGAAAACTTTTGCGCAATGATCTGAATTCATCAAATCTTAAGGAATCGTGGCGATCGGAGCATTTTAAAGGAATTCACAGCAATCCGCAAGCGACACACGACTATTTTTCCGATCTCTGCAAGGTATTAAGAAATTCTTTTTGCCCACTTAATAAGTTCCTTTATGTGCCATTGTTTTGAATCAGTTTGCACTTCTAGCAAAGTGATATGCTTAAACAATCTAATTCTGTGGTCTTTCCATTCTGCGAGAATGTCATCTGTACGCTTTCTATGCTGATGCCATGAACTCTGTTGTATTGAGCGAACTTGTTTCTGTACATCTGCATGTCACAACAGTCGTACTTCTCCTGAAGAGAGGCCTCGAAATAGCTATCGGGATAACTATACCGAGAGCTACTGACATTTTCTTCCTTAATTTGCGCACGAACTTCTTATTAATTTCAATATGTACTGTAGATTGTCACCCAACATCAGTAAAGCGGCAATTCTTAAGTAGTGATTCCAGTCATCTCGCAAGTTATTAAGTGTCAAACATCACAAAATTCCATTTGTTTATGCAGATCCATGCACTTCCGAGTTTGGTACACTCAATGATGTATTGATGCAACATTCATTTAAAAACTCAAAATGAGATTTGTCACTACTATGATTATGATTGCAGAAGTGAGACATTCCTCGTAAGCAGTAGCTTCACCAATTTGCTATTAAAGATAATAAAGACGTCATGGCAACCGATGTTATTGTTGCAGATAAACTAACAGACTGTCCTGATCACAAAATGATATTCATAGAATTTCACAAAAGGAATTGTGATGTTTCTTACCGAATACATCACATTCAATATTGTGACTGCATTAATTTGATCAATCATCAGTTTTCACCATTTTCATGACTCTGATTCCACTTTTAAGGACGATTTTTCTCATAGCTGTTATCGTAAATCGGTTTTCCCGAAGTAATTCACAAATAGGGCCACATGGAGGGCTTTCCCTATACTGTGTTATACGTTTCCAGTAACTTGTTGGGCAACTGAATCATCGTAGGAAAGTAAGACAACAAACTTTCGTTAAGTATCCGGTAGGAATCCTAAAAAGTATCGCCGGCCATAGAGTAAGTGTTAGGTAGAGTGGTAACTCCGCATTTATTAAATCCCTTATGTGTATGAACTTTCGATTTTATTACATGAACTCGTGGTTGATGCAGTCAGAATTGTTTCAAAATATGAGATATGCAATTTTTTGAGGTTTTGAAGAAATTACAACGGAATTGACTGATCATGATAGCAAAGCAGAAGGAAATGATATTATTTTACAGATTGGTAAAATTTTGATTTTTTTAGAACTGCTCAAATAATTTTTTAGACCACGGGAACGTAATCTCCGCAAGAAACTGAATCTTTTCATATCAAAATTTTCATTGTATACAGATACTTTTTTTGAGTCGACACTTTACCTACTCTATGGCGCCGGCAGTGACATTGTGACGAAATCTATATTCAACTGCTATAGCTGCATTGCTTTGGCAACTGATAGTGCGGCAGCCAGAACTAATAGAACGAGGCGAAAAATGAGACTTTCACATGATTATGTACATGTACATCTGATGGCTATTACGTACTTGGTTCATCTTCAATGTTTTTTGGATCAAAGACAAGCACACGTAAACCCAAGGGTAGGTAGATTGAAGTTTTTGATCAATAAGTTTCGACATGGAATGTCATCAGGTCATTGACAGTTAAAAAATGGAATGCCAGCTGAAATATGGTGACAGACCTGAGTAGCTGCTATTTCATCCAATATCAGGAAACATCAGCAGGCCTAGTTCACATCTCTCAACATTGACACAACTCCCTATTAAAGTTGCAGCCATGCCTGGGTAAACTTTAGCAAGTTGGTGAAATTTCGACGGACATTCATTAAATATCTCTTTAAACACACAACTGGTAAATCGCCTAAGTTAGTGCGCCTGAAATAAACAATAAATCCGAAATTAAACCGGGCATGGCTGCAACTTTAAATACGGAGTTGTGTCGATGCTGAGAGATGTGAACTAGGCCTGCTGATGATTTCTGATATTGGATGAAATAGCAGCTATTCAGGTCTGTCCTCATTTTTCAACTGAGAATGCAACTTAATATTTAATAATTCTATTTACATTTTGCCGTCAAAAATCAGCATTTACTACTTATTGCAGGCGCGCTAACTTACGTGATTTGCTTAAGTAGTGTGCTTAAAGTATTATTTGCTTAAAGTATTATTTGATTAATGCCCGTCGAGTAACTAACTTGCTAATTGCAAATTATTACGCCTTATCAATAAGTCAGAGATACATTTTTATGATTCAATAAAGAAAATTTGAATATACAAGAGGCTTTGGTATCGAATTGCGCAAAATCAGATGCAGCATTTAAATAAACATGAGACGTCTTTTGATCAACAATAAAAAAGATGCTTTGAAATTTCATTAATGGAGCACATTCTTTTGCTCAAACTTCTGTAAATGATGTGATTTTCATTTTACAATTCTTCTTAATCAATGAATAACAAGGAAAAAGTCATCAGCGGTTCCAGAGCTGCCTGCGGTACATTGGCTTGCTTATTTTCGATTCCGGATGAAAAATGTAGCATTCTGCAGTATACCCATAGATAGAAAATGATCCTGGAATATATGAGAGCTTCCTTATCACAGGGGAGATTAATTTACCTCCTTTTTTCTAGTTGCACGACCGTAGATGTTATACTTTTTTTGGCCGGTGTAAGTTATCACACTGACCTCGGAACCCTACCATGTTTCACGGAGGTCAAGCGTTCGCACTAGAATGTGGGCACTTCCGAGCAGTGCTGCCTTAAGCAACTGAGATACTCGGTGTCGACCGGGGATTTCTTTCAGGTGTGTGGTTAACTTTTCTGTGTGGGCTCCTAAGGCTCCGACAACTACTAGTACTACTTTCACATGAATCTTCCACAGTTTCCGTATTTCAATTTTCAGGTCTTGATACTTTGCGATCTTCTCTTGTTCTTTGCTTCTGATGTTTCTGTCTTCTGGTACCGCTATATCTATCATGAATCCAATCTTCTTTATTTTATCAACAACTACGACATCTGGCCTCCGTGATGAAATTCTCTTGTCGGTTCTTATTTCAAAGTCCCATAATATCTTTATTGATTCCGTTTCAATTACTGGCTGTGGGACGTGTTTCCATGGCTCTGTCGATACGTTGATATCATACTGTAGGCATATATCTCTATGTATTTGTCTGGCAACCTCATTGTGACGGTTCAGATATTCGTTTGGTGATAACTTAGAACATCCAGTCGGTATATGGGATACTGTCTCATCTAATGACATACACATTCTGCACTTGGCATCGTTGCTAATTTTTAGTAATGTGCACTTGTCTTTATTGCTTGGTCTAGTGCTGCAGTTAGTAACGCCTCAGTTGACATCTTCAGATTGACCGATTTCAGCCAAACGATAATATTTCTAATATTGAGAGTTCTTTTTGAGAGGATCCTCTATTTCATTATTTTTCCGACGTTTCGCAATTGGCACCCTTGCTTGCATGTTTTACTATACTAAATGATAATGATGTCCTTTCAAGTGAGCATCTGATCTAATTTCCTTTTAGAAATGCAACTTCGTATGTTTATTCCTATATTGTAGCTTCTGCCAACTGATTGTAACTGCTTCGTATTTGCTTGATTCTTATTTATTGAAATCAGGGCTGGGAGGACCGGCACGGTCCGGACCGTACGGTCCGATGCACGGTCCGGAACGAGCGATCAAGTTTCAAGTCAGCCAGCAGTTTCAATAGTAAATCATTCTTGTGAACAGCGGAAATTGAACAGCCAACCATAGGCGATCAGTGAGGCTACAATATTCATGTCTATTGTCTACGTCACCGTCATCACGTACCTATTGCACTCTTCCTTTATCTGTGATCTATTGTCTCTCTAGTCTAAGCTTCACGATCATTTCTTTTCCCCTTGACCCAGGGGCGTCGGAACCGGGGTAGCAGGGGTAGCAGCTGCTACCCCTTAATTTGAGTAGGGGTAGCAAAGTATGTCATTTGCTACGCCTGAAATACCGATGCACAAGACATCGGAAAAATTCCTGTAAGCAGGTACATGAGGATTCAGGAATGCATGCTTGTCATCTATCTCGAAACTTTGTCAATTCATCAATCAAATGCAACGTTGGCAGGACTTCCAGCCTCTGATGTGAAGAGCATTGTTGAGATATTGATTACAGAGCTTGAAGGGATGAGGAGTGACCATGGGCCGCGGAAGTGGGGGGGGCCAGGGGAGGCCAGGCCTCCCCTCGAAAAATTTGCCGGGGCCACGTGTGTGTTTGGCCCCCCCCTCAAATTTGAGCTGCTAAAATATTCATTTTGATGATAATTTGCAATCTAATTCTTTATTAAGTAAGTAAAAAGTCAAGAGATGAAACGGCCTCTATCGCGCTGCATTATTTCCGCTTACATCACTGACAGAAAGCTAATCAACACATAAACATGTGAAACCAAGGATTGTTACCACCTCCGCAAAGTGTTTATTTATGATACTGCAGCTTTGACTGCCGGCAACTGCTGAGATATTACATATTCATCTTTATGCACTTGAATTTGATGTTCTCCTCATCAACTCTGCGAGTTCTGACGCAAGAAAGTCGACAAAGTGATTTCAAATCCGTGCGACCCATGGACCGTCCACCCACATGTGTAGTGGTTTACCAATTGAAATGCTTATGTGCTCTCTATTCGATTCGCTCTCAAGATGTCTTAAATGTTGGTGGATAACGTATGCATCAAAGGATAGACCATAGTTGACGTGTCGTGCACATATAAATTTGTTAAACGCTTAGCGGATTTTCTGCACTTTGACTTGAATTCACGGTAAATAAAATTCAGTATGAAATGATGAAACTAATGTTTTCATACTCAAGATCGGTGGTACAATGCGGTATAGGGTAACCCCTTCAGCGGCTCCAGAAGCCCAGTCGCTATGTCGTTCCTGGAAGCAGTTACGACTAACTTCGACTCAGGGGCGTCGGAACCGGGGTAGCAGGGGTAGCAGCTGCTACCCCTTAATTTGAGTAGGGGTAGCAAAGTATGTCATTTGCTACGCCTGAAATACCGATGCACAAGACATCGGAAAAATTCCTGTAAGCAGGTACATTAGGATTCAGGAATGCATGCTTGTCATCTATCTCGAAACTTTGTCAATTCATCAATCAAATGCAACGTTGGCAGGACTTCCAGCCTCTGATGTGAAGAGCATTGTTGAGATATTGATTACAGAGCTTGAAGGGATGAGGAGTGACCATGGGCCGCGGAAGTGGGGGGGGGCCAGGGGAGGCCAGGCCTCCCCTCGAAAAATTTGCCGGGGCCACGTGTGTGTTTGGCCCCCCCCTCAAATTTGAGCTGCTAAAATATTCATTTTGATGATAATTTGCAATCTAATTCTTTATTAAGTAAGTAAAAAGTCAAGAGATGAAACGGCCTCTATCGCGCTGCATTATTTCCGCTTACATCACTGACAGAAAGCTAATCAACACATAAACATGTGAAACCAAGGATTGTTACCACCTCCGCAAAGTGTTTATTTATGATACTGCAGCTTTAGCTGCCGGCAACTGCTGAGATATTACATATTCATCTTTATGCACTTGAATTTGATGTTCTCCTCATCAACTCTGCGAGTTCTGACGCAAGAAAGTCGACAAAGTGATTTCAAAATTGAAATGCTTATGTGCTCTCTATTCGATTCGCTGTCTTAAATGTTGGTGGATAACGTATGCATCAAAGGATAGACCATAGTTGACGTGTCGTGCACATATAAATTTGTTAAACGCTTAGCGGATTTTCTGCACTTTGACTTGAATTCACGGTAAATAAAATTCAGTATGAAATGATGAAACTAATGTTTTCATACTCAAGATCGGTGGTACAATGCGGTATAGGGTAACCCCTTCAGCGGCTCCAGAAGCCCAGTCGCTATGTCGTTCCTGGAAGCAGTTACGACTAACTTCGACTCAGGGGCGTCGGAACCGGGGTAGCAGGGGTAGCAGCTGCTACCCCTTAATTTGAGTAGGGGTAGCAAAGTATGTCATTTGCTACGCCTGAAATACCGATGCACAAGACATCGGAAAAATTCCTGTAAGCAGGTACATTAGGATTCAGGATGCATGCTTTTGCATCTATCTCGAAACTTTGTCAATTCATCAATCAAATGGGAAGTGGGGGGGCCAGGGGCAGGGGAGCCCAGAATTTGCCCGAAAATTTTGGCCGGGGCCACGGTGTTTTGGCCCCCCCCCTCAAATTTGAGCTGCTAAATCAAACATAAACATGAAAACCAAGGATTGTTACCACCTCCGTGCCTGGCAATGCCTGAGGATATTACATATTCATCTTTATGCACTTGAATTTGATGTCGCAAGAAAGTCGACAAAGTGATTTCAATATGCATCAAAGGATAGACCCTCGTTGAGTGTCGCGACAATGATCATGAGACGTCACATCTTGTGGTTAGCTTTAAGGTAGGATTAAATATGATGAAATAATTAGTCAAAAGTTTACACATCCTCAGACACCTGATGCTCCTTGCAAAAATGTCAAATGATTGCAGGTTGCGACATAAAAAATGTAGCTAAATTTCAATGTGGCACAACGTTTTAGTTATGTCTATGCATAATGTTTTAGTTTAGTCAATGTATGCAAGGTGGAAAAGTATGCGCGAGAAATAGAAAAAGCATGGAGAAGCGAGTATTTCCCAACAGTCGACGATGATGCCCTTCAACATGAACTGAAGACTTTGCCAACATTGGCAAAGCAGACCAAGTTCAATCCGGCGTCGTTCGATGAATTCCTAGCGATGATAAGATCAAGTCCTGAGACATCACTGTTGTTCTTTCCGGAGGTGACTCGCTTAGCAAAACTCTTATTAACATTTGCTGTTTCTGTGGCTAGTGCTGAAAGAACGTTCAGCACCCTTCGAAGACTGATTGGCAAAGAAGGAGCATGGGACAGGAACGTCTTACCGCTTTGGCAGTGTGCAATATTCACAAGACATTTCTCGACAACATCGACACGAATGACTTGACAATTTCATTTCCAAGACAGATGAACGACGAAAAGTGTTCTCTTCCAAGCGCGTGTGATTTCTTCGTGCAAAATATAATGTTATACAAGCACTTGTTTATGATAATCACGATCAGTATGAGATTATATTGAAGGCCCTTATAGGCACTTATTATTGAAATTTTGAATAGACTGCTTGCTTTTTCTTTCATTTCATTTAACATGGAAATAAAGCATAATTGTGTAGCAGAAAAGAGATATCACTAAAATTTATGCAATGAATTGATTTTTTTAAGATGATCAATGAACTGCAGTAATTTCAATCAGACATGTGATACAACTATATTACTTCTAACAGAGCATTGGGACTAGTTATATTTCACATGAAAGATGTTCACTTTGATCAACAGAATTTGTCTATCAATTCGCCAAATTTTATACATCTTCAACTTCTATCGAAGTCTGTGATTTATGAGTAGCTTTCATGATTATACTTTGCACTATGACCATAAATCAAATAATAAAATAGATAGGAAAAGAGAGAAAATAAATAAATGCACTGATTTAGATCAATAATGCTTACATTGTGATTGCGAAAACTGTTAATAAACAGAATCTTTTATGTCTATACAATCTTATTGAGATGAAGCATTGTACAAATCTTATGGCCCCCCTCGTGAAAAATTGTTCCGCGAGCCCTGGGAGTGACGACAAGTTCAATGAAATTGAAGAAAGTGCTATGATGACGATGAAGACCAACAAGATTCAAGCATCAACGCAGCTACATCAGAGACTACACGATCATCAAAACTACCTTCGAGATACACATACACTGTCGAAGCTTACGGACATCGAAGAACTGACTCATCGGATAAGAATCTGAAAGTATCTTATTTCGAAGCCATAGATCTGGTAACAGCAGAACTGAAAAGACGATTCCATCAGCCAGGTTTTGAAACATTAACTAATTTCGAAAGTGTTCTTCTTAGAAGAGACAAAAGTGTCAATGAGTTGAAATCAATTTTGTCTGTTCACCACACTGACTTCAATCTAGAGTCTTTAGCTGCACAGCTACGAATGCTGTCGTCTTTCTTGAAGACGGAAAATGTGGATGATCCAACACAAGCTTCAGCGTTGCTGAAGCATTTAGCCAAACAGCCAAAAGCCGCTAGGATTTTGCTTTCGAAGGTTATTAAACTCATTCAGATAATCATCACCATACCAGCGCCAGCCTCATCTGCTGAAAGGACATTCAGTGCTGAGTACCGATGTACTATGACTCAATCACGTCTAACTCACTTGATTCTTCTTCATGTATTTAAACATCAGACCATGGAATTGAGCATTTCCTCTATTATGAGAGAGTTTGCTTCCAGTACTCCCGAGAGGAAAGCTCGATTTGGCAACGGTGTGTGGTGAGATGTAATGAACTAAAGATGTACATGTATAATCTTCATTTACATGATGCTAGATTTTAGAATCAAAAATTACATGTCGGGCCGAATTGTATCGATGTGTCGACCTGCTTTTGCATTGACCAGCAGAAATAGAAGTAGCAGTTGCCATAAATTGTACCTACATGTCACGTCAAAACCGAACCATCGGATATTTGTAAGTAGTCAAGCAGCTTTGTGACGTCTCTCAAAAACAGGTTTACAATTTTTATGAATGGGAAAATTTTGATACACATTTGTATTTAATAGGCTGACATTGTTTATACATACATGCCAAGTCTCCCGCATTTCGCGGGAGTCTCCCGCATTTTTAGTCAATCTCCCGCTCACCCGCATAATTGCTTAAATCTCCCGCATCGTCATTTATTTACGCCGTATTTTAAAGTAGGCCAACAGTTTCTATCCTTCTAGTGTGCTCTTTCTATCATTCAAATGTAACAGCAAGCGTTCGAATCATACGTTTATTGAAAAGATAGATTTTCTTTTGATTCACGAATTCTATCTTTTTTATTGGAAATGTGACAAATTAATTGTCTTCAAAAATAAATATTCTCCATTTATTGAAGGAAATATAGGAAGTTGATAGGGCTTTTAAATATGATTTAATCTAATTTTACTATTTTTGTTGTTGGATCATTTGATGTTGGGTCTCCCGCATTTTTTTTGAAACCTTGGCATCTCTGTTTATATCGTATAGGTTGACATTACTAAATGCTATGCAGTATAGTGGCGGCTGGGTACTTAGTAGTTCTTTGAATACTTAGAATTATTTTCATCAAATATTGCCTTAGTAGACCTACCTTCACAAAATGAAGTTTAGATAGAAATGTCAGTATAGCTGGATTAATCATTGAATTTCAGCGCATCTAGCACTTTTGGAAACAGTTTTCATCGTAATATTGTCGTTCAGACGATTCATTGCCATAGGCTACTCACCATACATACTCATGTTTATAAATTTGTTACATTGATTGCAGTACATGCAGCCTACACACGTGCATGCGTGTAGTTTTTATGAGTTTGAGTGAAATATACTCTTTGATTTCTTACTTTTGACTTTTGAGTTACATCATCCCACAAATGATCCGTGTAGTACATATGCATGCATGAGAATTATGTCACAAGTCTACTGTGCGCCCATGTGAATAAAATTAGTCTTGTTAGCCTCACTAAATCTGAAATATTCGGGCGATGGTGCTTGAATATAGGCCTACTAAAAATCGAAGGGTTGTCCATGAAAAAAAATTTGCTACCCCTAGTAAGAAATCGTTCCGACGCCCCTGCCTTGACCTTGCGATATTGACAACGTCACAACGTGATCTCAATGAATAGCGATGAATCGATGCTTCACGTTAAAAGAGAACAAGCGTTGTCGAAATCTAAACATCTTGTCAGTCATCAACTTGTCGTGGAACGCTGCGCGGGCTACAAAACCGCCGATGTGTGGAAGTATTTTGAAATCATTATTCAGGGACCAGATAGACAAGCGAAATGCAAATTATGCCACAAAATCTACTCGTACAGTGGCACGACATCGACGTTGAACAGACATCTGAAGTCGACACACCAGACGCGAAGAATTGGTTTAATATTAACAAGTACAACGACTAAGAGAGATGCCAGTGGACGAGCTGTTTCGAAAACGGCGCCTTCAACAACGGCAGAATTATCAACATCATCATCAAGAAAGGCGGAATTATCAGCATCATCATCATCAACGGTGGCAGGATCCTCTTCCACAGATGCATCATGTAGATCAAACAATTTGGACAATTATTTCATAGGTGCTCGACCATGCTCAGCAGAACGAGCCTTGAATATTCGGAGCTACTCACTGACATGGTAACGACGGATCTTCTCCCTAACAGCATTGCTGAAGGCAAAGATTTTCAAAAGTTCTTACAATATATTGTACCAAATCACCAGCCGCCAACGCATAAAACCATCATGGCACACATCCGAAAGTCGTATAAACATCATTTTCATCAGATAAAGTCATTCCTTTCAGAAAACAAATACATTGAAACTGCTGGATCTATAACTACGGATATGTGGAGTAATATCAAGATGGATTCCTTCATAACTGTCACATTGCATTTTATCACGGAAGAGTTTGAAATGCGTCAAATTTGTTTGGGAGCAGAACATGTATCTTCGCGTCACACCGGCCCAAACATTGCTAAAGCACTGGATGATATTTTATCAAGATTCGAAATTCGAAATGTATTTAATTGCACCACGGATAATGCTGCCAACATGATTTCTGGAATATCCCTTTGTACAGTTGTGTACAGCTGTGGATGCATTCTCCATTTGCTCGACCTTGGCATCAAAGATGCTTTAAAGATTTCGGATATTTCTACTTCGTTCGATAATTTGAGATCTCTTGGTACAACAATCAGAAAATCAACGCAATTGACTCCAAGTTTGAACAAGGTAAGTGCAGATCAAGATCCATTTACAAATGACATGATACGTATAACATGCGTGAACGAAAGTTTTAAAAATCGAACTGATTTTATTCACTATTAATTTACCTTAAGACTGCAATGCCTGCATGTCAGACTGAACAATCATACACGTAACTAGGTGGCTACCAGTTACGTACTCTTAAGTCTTAATGACAACAAGATAAGAAATGACTTGTATTGTACCATTAGATATCTACTAACTGAAAAATACACGCACATACTATAGATAAGTAAAATATAACTATAGAAAAGTACAGTAAAGTGTTGCATGTGTAATACCTACAGAATAGTCATGTATATGAAGGCCTAGCTGAGTATGTGATGAGTGATGATACAGATGCGGGAAAATATAGGCCAAGTCATAGAGTAGAAATTTAAGTAAAGGTAGAGAGTCAACTTCAGCAAAATATTGCATGCTCTTAATATCTTAAATAAAAGATTCAGTTTTTACGGAGAAGACGATTCTGAAGCCTAAAAAATATTTGATGTGATTTATAACATCATAAATCTTTTATAAATATATATTACTTACTCCTGACTTTTTATGAGTACTTTATCGTTTGTGGTATAACAGTTCACTTTACTCGTAAAATATCTGATTATTTTACTTCTGCGTTCATTTCACTTTTTATAAATCATTTAATTAAATTCTACGTTTTTATTTCTTATTTGAACAGCTTATCCGTTTTTAGAATTTTTGCTTCCATCGTAAAAGTTACAAATGAAATAACACATGTTTCCTATTCCAGTCATGAAAAGGTATCGACAGAAAAGTGTATTGAAATATATATATATACAGGGTTATTCAAAAAGAATGACCCTATTTCAAACCGCTATATCTTCGCAACGAAAAGGAGTATTGCATTCCAACAAAGACTCGATTGTTCCGCATATCATGAAGTTTTATATGCGATGTCACAATTGTTCATGTTGATGCATCGAGGTGCGTGAATTGGTGTACAATTGTGTACGTTTTCGCTCAGTCGCACTGTGATCTGAGTGGTCATCAACATGCAAATGTTAAATAGCGGTGAGAGACACGACAAATTGCAGACTTTTGTTTTGTTATGAAATGGTGACTCCACAGCAAAAGGCCTTCTGTGTTATCGAGTTCGCGAAATCGAACTCAGTGATTATGGTCCAACGTGCCTTTCGTAAGGAATTCAAGACAAAACCCCCATCTTCGAAGACCGTGCGTCGGTGGTGTAAGAAATTCTAAGACACCGGCTGTCTCTGCAAAGGGAAGAGTCCGGGGAGACCAACAGTGTCAGACGAGCAAGTAGCTAGAATCCATGCTGCTTATTTGAGAAACCCGCGACAATCAACAAATCAAAGCAGTCGTGAACTTGAAATTCCACAACCTACGGTCTGGAGAGTGCTTAGAAGACGCTTGAATTTCAAGCCATACAAGCTGAGATTGGTCCAAGCATTAAGCGACGATGACAAGAGGTACAGGGAACAATTTTGTGAGTGGATAATGGAAATGGTAGAGGAAGACGAGTCATTCCTTTCGAGCGTTATTTTCAGTGATGAAGCCACTTTTCATCTCAGTGGTCATGTCAACCGCCACAATGCCCGTAGATGGGGAACAGAGCCTCCTCATGAGACGTTGGAACACATCAGAGATTCCCCAAAAGTGAATGTCTTCTGCGCTGTGTCCCGACACAACGCTGGACAGCGATCGACTCAGTGACAGCAGTAATGTTGAATAGCGTATGGGATGAACTGTCTTTTCGTTTAGATCTTGTCCGTGCCACCCATGGTGGCCATATTGAAAACTTGTAATGCAACAAATAAAAGTTCATGATTTGCGGAACAATCGAGTTTTTGTTGGAATGCAATACTCCTTTTCGTTGCGAGGATATAGCGGTTTGAAATAGGGTCATTCTTTTTGAATAACCCTGTATATTGGAAAATTGTATCGAAAAGTTCTTATAATATAGGCCATGCGAGGTTGCCACTATACACCTATTTAATATTCAAACTCCCTGGGCCTAGCTTATCAGCGCGAAACTACAGTGCCCCTCTCCAACAATTGTTCACAATCGCCGCTTGTAAGTAGTAATTTATGTTATGCGTACTAATTTCAGGCCATTCAGTTTCTTATAAGTGAAAATAAATTGGACAAAACGTTGAAGGATCGTCGATTTCAGTTGGATATACCCACCCGTTGGAGTAGCACATATTCCATGATTTCAAGTTATTTGGATCTTCAGAGAGCAATTATTCTAATTGAAGAACAATGGAAGGAAGCTGGAGTTTCTCTCATTGGCAAAGAAGATCATGTGATTTTAGAATCGATCTACCCTGTGCTGACAATTCTGAGTGATGTAACAAAACACTGGCAGTCAGCAAAATCTGTTATTATAAGTGAGGTATATCCGAATCTTTTCAAGATACGGTCAAAAATCAGAGAATTTGAAGCAACTTTCGCTAGAGAAAGGAAGATAATACTGAAGAAATTCTGTAAATTGTTGTCAGACAACATCACTTCCAGATTTTGCTTGGACGACAAAACGTATTTGAGAGATATTTCAATCCATGTAATTGCTTCCGCAATGGACCCACGCTTCAAATCTTTGAAATTCTTCAATAATGAGGAGGATAAAGAAAATATCTTTCACAGGTTGCAAAAGGAAGTGGAAAAAGTAAGTCAGGAGGAAACTTGATAACAACCTACATGTTCGAAGGCGAACGTTTTTGGCATTTTGCCAGTCTAATTTTTGATTATTTCAAACTTCTTAATACTTTCACATCATACACATGAATAAATTTTCATCATACTTAATATATACAACAACAATTTATTTACATTACCGATTAATATTATTCCGAAGCCGATATACTTTTAATATCATGAATTCCTTTATGATACAAATTCTTTCTCGATGATTGTTTGACTTTCACCATAATAGGCCTACATGTAGACTTTGTAAGCTCAAGTAAGCAAAAAAGGGTGCTCCTTTTCAAACTCTCCTACCAATATTTCTTCGGCTGTAGACCTTACTTTGCAAGGCTCATAGTGCCATAACAAAAAGACAGATGTGCAAATTTACACAACTGCAAACTTGTTTGAATTGCTTATACGAGAATTATGCAGCCATATCGTACTGATTACTGGATTAATTAATGCTCCCTATATTCCAGTTTGTGAATAATGCCACCGCGTCTCACACATTCTCAAGTGACGAAGACTCGATCGCTGAAATAGAGGATCCCCTTATCCCACTACGAGTAGCTCGTAGCCACACTTCGAAAGAGACAGCAAAAGTTAGGGTATTGTCCCTCTTGGATGACGATGATGTACCTGCTCATCTTGTTGAAGAAAGTGGAGGATTAACTTTGGACGAAGAGATACAGAGATACAGAGTAAGCATTATATAATTCTTTTCATGTTTAACTAATGTTTTAACTAATGTATGTCTACATGTTATATTAAGTAGCAGATACTTAAACGAATAAGTTTTGCCTTGCAGTCGATGGACAACATCTCAAAAGATAAAGATCCTTTGGAATGGTGGAAGGCAAAAGAGCTGGAATTGAAACGTCTGAGTTCTATGGCCAAAATTGTTTTAGCTGTCCAAGGCTCCTCAGCAGCAAGTGAACGTGTATTCAGCACGGCGGGAAATGTTTATAATAATAAACGCTCCTTCAAAATTCTTGTAGAAATCTAGACGTTTTTCCATACAATTACATGTAAATGAAGAATTTTGTGGAAGTGTATACATGTTGTTTTAATTTTAGCAATAAATTCAGCATGTGTATACAAGTGCGGCAACAGAATGATACATAGGCCTACATTTATAAGCGTGATTAAGAAGATAAGCTAATAGACAGGGCTATATTCAATGTTCCTTACTTGTCTTATTGTCTTAATACCTTAGGTCTAAGCACAAAATATGAATTCTCAATTACTAAAAGAGCCGTGTTGGTTAGGTCTCAACAATTTAGTAAACCTATGCGGGCTATCGATTGTATCGAATTGCAGAATTTGTCCTATCTGAAAGTAAACCTTCTGTAACACTCCTATAAGCGTAAACCAACTAATCAAATATTTATATCTGTGCTTTGACTACACCCAGTCAGGGTGCTCTGGATACCAATGTAATCATCTTACGGTCACATAGACATGGCTTACAGTATATTATTATGCCCATTTCACCTCTGAGGACCGAGCGTCGAGACCATTCCCACAAAATGAGTCACTTTTTTAAACTTATTGAGGGTCGCTCGGACCGCACGGTCCGGACCGGACCGTGCGTCGGACCGGACCGCGCCCAGCCCTGATTGAAATATATACACTTCACTACTACTACTACTTACCACTACCAGTACTCCAGTGATTTTCATGCGCCAGGAGGGTGACGCTCAGGCTGACATGCACTCACACATACACATACAGTCATGTACATTCCAAGATCATTATATGATAATTTAATTTTGCATAAAAATACAAAAAAGAGAGAAATTCTTAAAAAATCTTCTCTCTATTTGATACAACGCTCATCTGATAGCAAATGAGCTGCAGCATCATGAAACTGTGTTTTCAACTTAACCGATGACATGTCAACTACTTTCATATTAAAAAGTAAAAATTGGCTCGCTCTTTGAATGGAAATATTTATGTATATCAGAATAATGTACATTATCAGATTTGTTATTTGCACAATTGTTGCCCCGCCAGTCATGCCACAGGCAAGTATAGCATTGCATAGCATTGTTTTTCTAAGAGTCCATAATTTTGTTATTCTAATAGAGCATTAAGTCCGCATAGTATTGCAAAACGTCAGAGCTCACTGTACAGTGAACAGCAAGCTATCTCTTCAACAAATGCTAAAAAGGAACTGCATGCAGCTTATCATAAAATCTCAAATAATTCTGATTATTATGCCGTGTTATCGTTTTCCATAATTAGAGAACAAATTCATTATATGAGATATTGAAGAAGACTTGAAACTGTGCAACATAACCTACTTTTTACCTCAACTCATTAGTCACTTTTTCGATTCTATTCTGTTGCAGTATAACTTTGTGAGAATGATATCTCTTTGCATGCAGTGTTTGTCAAAATTATTGTTACATAGAGAATTTGCTCCATGAGAGAATATGATTGTTTTCCTCTTCCATCGTTGATTAATAGAAACTCTTAATCCTGAAGCAGTAAAAAAGTTACAGTGAAGTAATACTTAACGTACGATAAGCATAAAATACTAGAAAATCATTTTCATAGAACTTACAGCAATTTACAAACCGGAAGATAATCTAATTAACTTTCTAAAAATATTTGAGGGCGGGTATTACATCTCATTTGACGGGAACAGATGACATGTTCCAAAAAACTATTCAACACAAAATTGATATTTTTCCTAAAGAGTGTGCTGCATATGAGTCCAATGAAGCATAATTATTGTTATTAATGCGCATAGCTGTTCTACATGTAGCTCATCATGCCATGAGAGTTGAATAATTCGAAAAATGCACTGTAACATGAAACTAGGAAATAATTTTTTTGAAACGCTTGTAAAATGTACATGCAAACAGATGATTATTGAGAAAAAGCATCATGATTACATTATAATCAGACTTTTCATGAGCTGCAGTCAAATGATTTGTTTTGTGAATATAGAAAGACACTTAGTAAAACAACATTTGTTCGAAAAATGAGAGATTTTTCAGTCTTATTTTGGGTGCTCATAACGAATATACCGGTACATGCATTATAGATACATTTGAGACGTGATGATCACTACAAAAACCAATTAAGGCATAAATAATTTTAAAAAAACTGTATGTAAGCCTGTCTGTTAATCGAAGATTACATAGAAATCCGACTTTTCGCTTTGTTTAAGCTGGTGAGACTATAGAATGAACAATAGCGTTTTTTTGATTTCATCTCGTTGGTTAGTCACCGATCCATGTCAATGTAGCTGGGTCTTAAGAATCTTAAGAAGAATCAAATTACTGAAACTTGTAACAGTTGTAGATTCTTGCAGTAAAGCGATTTATTGCAAGCTATTTCACCAAAATGCTTTTATATAACCTGCGAACAGAAATTGTGATGACTATGAATATTTATAAAGTACACTGACAAGCTGCCATTATCTTCTTCCTATTGTCAGCTATCTAAAGCCGCCATTATTTAGGCTCCGTTGTCATAACAACGCATGTTCACAACATTTTGTCGAAGGACGAAGAATAAGTGATCACGTGCAAACAACGCGTCCAAAGCACGCAAAGTATATATTCGCTTTGAAACGCAAGGTGAAATATTTTGTGCATGATGTGAACAGATTAACACATTTTGAAAACCAGACCAAATCTTTTGATGCTGTACCAAAATCTAAATTAATAACATGTTGTAAAGGAAAACTTTACATCATCTTTATGTAACAACCAATCAAGCTAAACGTGACATTATACTCGTAGCACTTTATGTAATCGGCAATGTTATCATTTGTTTTTTGGCTTCTGTTTTCGGAATTCTCTGACAGTTGATTTTTCTTCGAATATTCTGATTCTGAAGACTTCCACTCTGGAAAACGTTATAACAAAATCATAGACCTACATAAGTTTTCAAAAGTAACGTGCTCCCCTACATATGATGATTGTGCTTTATATTGACTTACCTTGTAGAAGTTATTTTGATGAATTTACAATTTGACATCAGTAGTAGGCAAATGCATCGTTGATAATTAATGTTCATTCGTTCACGTCCATGTTTTATTCAAACCATATTCCACTGTTCCAAACATATTCAAACTATACATATATATATATATATATCACTCTGTCGCAAGTCATAATCGTCCACAGATAAAAATTTATGGAAAAATAAGGCAGAAACATGTGTTGCCACTGTTGATTCATTACAAATTCCTTTTGCATAATCAAAAATCATGAATAGAAGAAAGTGTGATAGGATTTTAACTCTCCATACAGTGATTTCATATGCTTGGATTTGATCAACTGGAAAGTTGATTTTATGACTTGTTTTGAAAAGTATTTTTCTAAATGTCTGAATATTGTATGTTAACTTTTAACCAAGCACATCGATTCTCAATATGAGTGCATACATTATTACAGATATACGTTAATGAATCACATCATGATCATCCATCATGTCATACAGGGAATAGAGTATTAGAAATGCCAATGCTATGTAAATGCTACTTACTAAACATTTTAGCAGTTATGGCAAATTTGATCAGAAAATTTTTATGTATTTTCCTGATCATATAAATTCTTTTGGCATCTGCATGTCGCCATTCTTCATTATTACATTTGAAGATGCTTAGAACTGTAAAATGAACAGACATTAATAGCCATAGAATTAAAATGCATTTATTTTATGAGGTCACTTTTTTAAAAAAACACATTCTTCCAGTTTCAATATGTGCATGTGAGGGGTTCTTCATCACTAGTTTTCTTCTCCGTAAAAAATGTACATAAAACGCATCGTTCTGTTATGAATGGAAACCCATAGGATGAACCAATCCCTTCATAGTGTATGATTTATTGAAACTGAAGAATTTATACTTCTAAATGTAACTGAAAGAACAATAGCAAGGTCACTGTCCAATTCACAGATACCTCAACATTTCATAGATACCTGACACCTTGAGGAGTATGCCAATCTGGACGTCGCCGTCGACGTGTAGATCGACGTAATGGCTCACTTGATTCTAGGCTTTGTTGAACTTGGCCAGTGCGATGAAGACGACACGGTTGCACTACTAAGGATAGAGTAGTCGTCCATTTCGCTATCGGTATAATGAGTATGAAAACAGCTTTCTCAATAGTGACAGAAAAAGCACCACAAGCGATCACAATATCAATGAACACAATTCCACTCTAGAAATAGACGATTTTAATATCAAAATCATAGACAAGCAAGAGTATCCTGTTCAAATCTGAGGGGCTGAAGCACTCTGTATTGCGCAGAATATGCTACATATGAATAAACTTCAAGAATTGCGGTGTGAATTATCATCCCATTAAAGTATTCTCGAATTCATCATATTGTCATCCACTGACATTGTCAGAAGACGAAACGCATTAGCATCCCCTACAACAGAGCTGATATAAAAATCGGACCATCCGTAATGTCGAAATTCGATCGATTCTCACGCCTTCCAATCGCAGTGCACAGCAACGTGCCATACATCATTCGAGGACTTACATTTTCAGCTTTCAAATGAGCTATATGATAGTCTTGTATCCGTTATTGTATTTTTTGAGTAGTGCTCAAAGAAGGAAAATCGCTCAATTGACAAACCGCAATTTTTCAATAAGAAAACGTGTGCATATGATTATGACTCAAGCACGGGGAGAGGGATCATTTTCTGAGCTTTCCTCTGATACATTGTTCATTGTAATCGGTGGAAAAGGAAAGAAAAAGTGATTTTGTTAAGTTATCACAAAATTGTGGCTCCTCTAAGTGAAAATGTCATATTCTCATTTTTTTCAACAAAAATGCTGATGTTTGGTGAATAGGTTCAATAATTCCTTCTCATACTTTTCAATATTTCTTCCTATTACCGTTAAAGTACACAAACATGAAAAAAGCAATCTGCGGTCAGTGTGATAGAACAGAGATATGTCTTCGCTTATTGTTTTGCTTTAAACCTTCGTTCACCTTACTTGGTGTTTGTGTACTTAACCGGTAATGAAAACAAATGTTGAAGAAGTTTGAAAAAGAACTATTGAACCTGTTTAAATCTTAATTACATATTCTTACTCCTTAAAACGCAAGTATTCTGAAGATACCAAACAGATTTTTTTATGAAAAAGTGAGAACATGACATTTTCACCTAAAGGCTTTTGTGATAACTTCACAAAATAATCACTTTTTCTTTCCTTTTCCACCGATTACGATAAGCAATGTATCAAACTCACAGTCACATGTTTTCTTGTTGAAAAAATACGGTTTGTAAATTGAGCGATTTTCATATTATAAGCACTGCTCAGCAAATGCAATATCGGTTGTTTATCATTGCTCATCTGAAAGCTGAGAATGCAAACTTTCGAATGATTGAAGCTGAAGAATGATTTGAAGGCATGAGAATCGACTGAATTTCGACATAATATGAATATGACATAATGCTGTATATCGGATTTTTGTGATCAGCTTGTATTTAGGTAGTAGTGTAGTAACATAATTGGGAGTGATTTTTGCAAGTATTTTTTTTGCAGAACACAAGAGCTGGCGAAATCGTTTTCCTCACTTCATGCACGCATGTTTTTGCTGTTGCACTAGAACAAATGAATCAAGTCAATCTGCCTTTGTACTACTATGTCACTTCTTAGTACATTCAGTCACTTTGGCATCGTAAATAGCAATGCTTAGGGAGATTTATTACCAACGTTTGTAATAATTTCAAAATATTCAAAAATTTGTCAAAATTAGTGATTTTAAATTTTTAATTGCCATTTATTGTATGAATTTGTGCAAATAAAAGCCACCATTAGAAATTTCACACACAATTAATGAAGTACCTGGAATTTCATGTAATTCGGAGCAACACTTCATGATGGAGGGGCGGCGGATCGCCGCCGGGATCTCAACAGCATTATGGATAAGGTTACTAAATATTCATATAGCCTAGCTATTGTATTTGAAACCTACAAGGAATCTAAAGGAAAGATAATTGAGATGGCAGTTATCAAATTCAGAATTCATGAAATCACGATAGTCAGGAATTTCGATTGAAAATTTGTAGTCAGATTTCGCTTCGCAAAATGGAAAGCTATTTTCCTAGATTTACTTTGAATTTCTGCGAAGACATGAGAATTTTTTTCTAGTAAAGGTGACTTTTCATGATTAACTTAGAATGGCGATAAAACATTCTTCGATCCGTTATCTTTCAAAGGAAAGGAATTCAGCATGACTTGAAGGCCAAATAAGATGATTTCTCGGAGATCTATCAATTCTATTGTATTTCAGTGCAACCATTCAAAATGTTTTGAAAGGATTTCTAATGAAGTTAAAATATGCTTATTGAGGTGAGATCCATTTCATTCTTCACAAGCTTTCCTGTCACGATGCACATCAACATGAAATGGAAATAAAAGAACTTTAGGTTAAATTTACTCTTTTGTGTATTTACAAAGTTCCAATAAGATAATTTATGATTTCCTGTCTCCATCGCTTTGCACAAGCGTGAAAATCAAAATGAAAAGGCTAGGCTTTTCTCAAGAGAGACTTTCTCTCGTTGTAACTTTATGTGGAATGAGAGACCATCAATCGATGGATAAATGTGTTTAAAATTCTTGATAGAGAAGTTATGTGAGCCTACAAGCATCAAAAAATGAAACAAACTTATAAATTTTCCGCTTTTGAGTTGCGACAGCGATTTATAAAACTGAAATTTCCGGTGCTCACCTGTTGTTAAAACGGACCGGATTTATTACATAATCGTACAAGCCGACGAGCGGACATATCTAATGTATTGTCTACATATACTAATGTTTAAAGTAGAAAGTCATGAGATGAAAAAGTTTTGTCTACCTTTATCACTCTTCATCAAAGCAGTGGCCCATAAGGGTCAATAGTAGGCTATGGTAGGATGAAATTGAAATGCAGCATTTAATAAGAATCAAGCCGTAGGAAAATGTAAGAATTGAATTAATTAATAAAAAACAGGAGTATCTTATGAATCCCTTCTATACAATGATGCTATGAATACCATCGTAGAACCTAAAATAGAAGGAATGTTATAAGCACTACGACATTATATTGCACTATTTTGTAATCTTTACTTCAAGCAACAAGCAACATGAATCCTTAATTGAATACTCGATTAGATCTAATTGAAAAAATGAATGTATTTCTATTTTTATATTTCTACATAATTCATCACATTGTATCTTAAATACATGATCAATTAAATTCAACTGAAGGACACATGTAGCCCCAAAAGTAAAATGCAAAGAAATGCAGTCTGATAATGAAGCGCAAACATCTGAAGTGGAATATTAGTATTTCTCTCTGACTAAAGGCCGCATCACATCACCTACGTGTTACGTGTTAGTCCGGCAACCAGAACGAGTTTCTGCAGGGAACGAGACCGAAAGTGAGACTTTCACAGAATGATGTACACCCTATGCCTACTACGAATCGGCACGTCTGCCGAGTTCTAGTGAGTTCCTTTTCTTGTCAGACAAGATCAAAGAAAAACACATGTAAATCCAATGTGTCGCAGATTGCATTTTTAGTTAAAATGATATTTACTATGTTTTCTCTGATTAAACAAAAAGTACTAAGTCCAGAGTCATAATTTTTGGCATGAAATGTCTTCAGTTCGTTTCCTATGATGTGCATGTGCTTTTATCATGTATCTAATCGGCGATGTATGCGAGAATGCGTTTGAATGTGGATAAAGTAGCACAAAATGTTTGTGTTTGCCGACATTCAGAGGCTGGGCAAATCTAGATGCGTTTAGCTCAGGGCTGTGGAGCCGAGCCGGAGCCGGAGCCTTAAGGAGCCGATGGTTTTGGTCGGAGCCGGAGCCGATTTATCACAAACGGTCCGGCTCCGGCTCCGATAGTTTGAGCTTTGATATAATTCTAGAATTTGAAAGGTATTAATTGGCATCATAAAAAAAATTAAATCATTTGAAATCTAAAGATATGTCTTTTAAGTATACCAATGACCTGTCCTCCACGATATCCTTCTTTGCAGTTGCCGCCTTCTTTTGTATTATATGTATTATATTTACACACATGTGTAATATTTTTTTATTACATATGTTTCGTAAGACTAATTTCCATAGCTTTTAGTGACAACGTATTCTCCAAAATCCATTAATTTGAAGACTTGTTATTTGCATGCTAACTAGATGATTGTAGATTCCTAGAGACAAGTCGCCAGTCATTTATGTACACATTTCCAGTTCAGTCAGCAAAGATAACATAGCTACATTTCTTGCGCAATGTCTTAAATCTAATATCGTTACTATGTATGTTACCATCTGTCGGTATGGCTACTGGCATCTGTGACAATGCCAATTTCCTTAGATTGTATTGTAGGCTCTTGTGCAGTCCCCCCACCTACATTTTTCAAAACAATCGATTATTCAATTTGATCAATTTTGATTGGAGGGATAACTCTTCACACTCACACGAATGACCTGACTACAAGTCCTCGCATGGCTATAGCAATAAGCGACCCAGCCACTCCTAGTAGCGCCTTATTATTCTAAAGGTATCTCATTCACAATGAATTTCCTTTGACTTCAAAATTCAAAGGGTATATTTCAATGCGAAAAAACCCGAAGGTAAATTACAATGTTGACTTGCTGACGAAGTTTGCGACTATGACATCGCAATTACCCACGTAGATTTTTACAACAGCACGGAATGCTTCACTCAAACCGGTGATGCTGAAACGGACATCCAATGGTGCTGCATCTTTTGACCAGAGAAAAAATGGGGGAGAGGACTGCACAAGAGCCGTATTGTGTAATAGTATTTCCCCAAATGTCATAGACCTGTGGATTTCAAGAATTTTCATTATTATTTTTTCCATCTGTCAACACTTTATGCTGATATCATGTTGACTAATATGTAAACAATAAAAAAAGACAGACGCTCTCAATAAAGGCGCCTTTTGACCTCCCTTTTCTATTATCTATGTCATTAAACCGCACGTGCGTTGGAAAGCTAGCAAAGTATATGAGATTTCTGCTCGGTGCTCGCAGTCAAATTTTTATTATGCATTGCACCCTGCAATGCCATTTTTATTACACCATAATGAAAAATACGAAATTAACATAATGTAAGTTAAGCCTTAACTTATTTAGTATGCTGTATAGAATTACAAAACTCGTCCTAAATTAGATATTTTTAATTTTTTTATGTATAATTTTCAATTGCACATTTCTAGCCTACACTTACAATTTCTACAGATGATGAGTCGTGGGCTACCCACCGATCATATTATTCATGGAGCAACAGACTATTGGATAAAGGCAATAACAACCTAAGCTAGCCTATATACACTTTAATATTCAATAAAGATATTGATATCTTTATTGATGCGGTATATTTGGCTATATAGCCTATACCCTTTCCATGTTCGAGTAGATACAGGCCCTATAAGCTATTTAGAGGCATACGCTTTCCAGTTTCATGTTCAAGCTTTGTTAAAAAGCTTATACTACTATTCGTCCCCTGTGACGGCTAATTAGGTATATCATCATCACTCATGTGGTCTTATTTAATGTAGCCTCGTAGTAGACTGGTTGCAGGCTAGGCCAATTTATATTTAGCCAGTGCGGGAGATCTTTATCTAATTTAACCAATCCAGGCTATAACTTTATTTTATCTTTCAGAGATAGTCAATTCATGCAAAAATATATGACAAGTATGCTATTTATCATTATATTAGGCTATTATCATTTTTATTATTAACTTAAGTCTTTGCTTGTTAATGAAAACTTATTTGATGATTGTAGTAAGCCTCTAAAGGCCACACCGTTATCCAAAAAACCCGTTTAACGGATCCAGAATAACCAGCATAGATAGAACCTGAATTAGAAGCCGGAGCCGGAGCCGGAGCCAAGCCGGAGCCTTTCACATCATTGTCGTGGAGCCGGAGCCGATGAGATAACGCATCGGCTCCACAGCCCTGGTTTAGCTATATACAGTAGATAGGGGTGTATCAGGATGAAAGGAAATGACCTGAAGACATTCCATGCCAAAAATTATGACTCTGGACTTAGTACTTCTTGTTTAATCAGAGAAAACATAGTAAATATCATTATAGCAAAAAACTAAAATCTGCGTCCCATTGGATTCACATGTGTTTTTCTATGATCCTGTCTGACAAGAAGAGGAACTCACTAGAACTCGGCAGACGTGCCGATTCGTAGCAGGCATAGGGTGTATATCATTCTGTGAAAGTCTCACTTTCGGCCTCGTCCCCTGCAGAAACTCGTTCTGGTTGCCGGACTATGTTGTTGCGTGTTCAAAGTCATAGTCAAATGGTCAATAAACTATTCACATCAATGATGAAATTTCGAACGCAAGAGGTAGCAGTTGAACACGTACATGACCATGTAATACGATAAAAGTGATGAAATGGTATAGACTATTATGAAATGTGAATGTAACTGTCAAAACGCAGAAGTTGAAAAAAAGTTCAACTAGAGATAATGTGATTGGATGTGACAGTTATGACCAGAAGGATCAATGAATACTGTGATGAAGAGTCCTTTATCATACTATTCATAGACATCTTTGTTATGACGTTGCAGTGCAATAGCTTCTTGCATGGTTAGTCTACATGTACATGCTTGTGTTTCACACGACACTCAAAACGCAACACGTAACACAAAGGTGATGTGATACGGCCTTAAGCTGCGATCATGATGTACGAAGAAGTTATATAGAACCACGTTCACGACTGCGAGGTGTCATTTGTCTGCTCGTATCAAAGTGTACTTACTATATATTTACTTTGACTCGTATGTCTGAGGATCAGGCTAGTTAAAAGGCAATACGAATGATTTTTGGCAATATTAATCAAGGGTTCTCGACAGCAACAAGGACAATACTTGCTTTTATCATTCAGAGAAAATCATTTGATGCATTTAGTACATTAATGATACATGAGTAAAGATATAGCTCATCATTAAGATACTTGCCATTACAAAGTTTAAGTGGTATACTGTGTTGTTCGGTTCAAAATTCTTAGATATCAAGAGACCATTGATATTCACCAGTGTATGCGTATAGCCAGGATTCGTTTTCAGGGAGACGGACATCATAGGATAATAGCACTTTCAAACATGCTGGTAGACAATATTCAGTTCAGTTCCGCAAGCCTTAGCCCTGTGTAGAGCCGTGGGCATTCCTCGTGATGGCATTCGATCTTGCTTTTGCCATGCCTCCCCTTCATTCTCGAATGTTGTCTTCTTCCTCTTCTAAGCTTTCCACACACTTCTCCTTCCGTTGATGCATTCACCAGACTCCCTCCTCTTCTCTTCCAGTGGTCATATATTTTCATTTTTCTTTCTTTTATTTTCGCAAGGAGTCCTTCTCCCTCTGATACGCCTACCATCTGTCTCATATGTTCATTTGTTTTCTTCTGTGTTCAGCTCACTCACAAGACTCTTCTCCATAGCCATAGCTCAAAAACTTCGATCATTCTTTCTTCTTAAGTGTCCGGCTTTCTGAGCCGTAGGACGCTATGCTCCAGACCAGAACTTTCATTAATATGACTTTCATCTTGAGACTCAGATCACTTGCTTTCCATACTTTGACTAGATCTACTGTCGCTCTTCTGGATATACTCAGTCTGATGTCCACTGCTGTCTTGCTGTTTCCAATGGGAGTGATGTAGAATCCCAGAATCCCCAGGATCCCCAGGATCCCAGACAATATCACATTATGTTAAATCAGTTGTCTTAATGTACATTAACCTTTAGATGTATTTCTAGTAGGGCTGTGCGCTAGCTGCACCTGCTTGCACCGGTGCACCGAAAATTTTATAAGTTGTACTGAAGCACTGAAGTGTAGCCGAAATATTACTTCCTCTTCGCTCTAGACTGACAGTTAATAAAGACTTCAAGATCTTGAAGGTGGGGTCTCTATTTTCTGTTATAAATGTTCAGAATTCAATGGAAACTTCATAAGGTAGGCCTAGGAAAATTCAACAATAGTATTGGACTTCTTTTAATTTTACTTTGCCAATACTTACAAGTGCATCTTTTCATACCTAGCCGCAACCAGAAAATGGTGAAAAGTTGTATTGACTAAATTGCTACTTAATTGCGGCGGACAGAATGTTCGTGTTTTAATTGCTTCTTTAAAAAAACATAATCTGCACGTACAGTATACGAGTATAGCAAAGACAGCTCATCATTGATACTTTTCAAAATCATGAAAAATACAACATCTGTAAACATCAGGAAAAATAGAATGAATCGAAGCAATGTCACCAGAATCTACAAATTACTGTGCACATGAGGGCCAACATCTAGACATTACTCGGTTTCATGCAGTCTCTCTGTCATGATGCAATGCTACCAGAACGCACGAAAAATTTTTTCTGGTAGAACGCTGGATATATCTTGATATTCTGGACTGTGAGATTTCTAAAAGACTGCTAGGTGGATTATGACATATTCACTATGGATTTCTGAGATTCTTAGGTCGCGAGAAATGAGATTTTGTGGCCCTAAACTGATTTATAAACTTGAATATTTATCTATTTTCGCCAGTTTTTCACATTTTCTCATAATCAGGTAATGCATGATTAAGTTTATGATATATCCTTGATTTTCAAAATATTTCATTTTTTCAATTATAAATTTGAAGTTAAAATGAATTGTATTGATAAATGATATTGAATGATGTTCTCCTAATTGGATTAGTCATAATGCATGCCTAAAAATCATTCCTCTATTTCTGCTGCGACTAAGATTTGCAGATAGAGCTAACTAATAGAACTAATTAGTTAAAACTGTACAGAAGAATGTCAATTTGAGCAAAATTCGAACGTTTCGGTGCACCGGGTCAAAAACCGGTCCTTGCAAAAAAATCGGTGCACTGGTGCACCGGTGCAACGCGTACATCCCTAATTTCTAGATATAGTATTGTCTTACCGGTTGTCTTTGTAAACCGGTTACTTCTACATAGTCAACACAGCAAGGTGCAGTGATAAATCAAGAGACAGACTATATCAAATTGTTAATCATCACCTCCCGCGGTTGCTCAATATTCAAGGCAAAAGGTGCATGCATGTGGTCCGTTACAAACGGCATGCATGTCTGCAGTAAACAGTGAGTTATAATTACCCTGTTAATCGTTAGTCATGCGATCGTCACTTTCTTCAGGTTGGATATCATCCCGATTTCTTAACACTTAATGATGAACTTTAGGATATCACAGCACCGTCATTCCTGAAAAACCACATCAGACGGTAATACAGAAATAATTTCAATTTTTTCATATTCTGATGATATTTCACCAGTCAACATTTCTGGGCCCAAACTATTCCTGGTGGTTCGAAGATTACGGGATTTTTGATAGTACACAAAGCTTAAGTAATGATATTATTTCCTTTATAGTGAAGCGATGATCGGCCTACTACCCGCTTACAAGAAAAACAGTGGATTCCTGTTCTGCCAACATCTATTAATGTGGTTGACATGGAGGGACTCCGAGGCGCAAACCGGTCGCTATTCTGACTTCATCATCGGTGAGCTTTGTTTGAAGTCTCGGATGCTGACCAACCAGCTGCAATTAATTTCGGTCAACATACATTGATCTCCTGATCATGAATTCAAAATTCACATGTGTAGAGTTCTGGACTTCGGACCAACGGTAGAGCTTTCAAAATGTTTAGAAATCACACAGCGGATGAACAAGGGAATGGAACTCTCCTCTTGAGTGAAGTGAAGCAAAATGACCAATTACATTCTCTCAGATGTATCACTAAAGACTCTTCTGAGAAGTTTAATTGCATGATTTTGTGCAGTTATGAATAATTTGATAAAACTTTTATTGTTAGCAAATTTTGATAATATAGGTATATTCATTATTTCAAAATAAGATTGATACCTCCAGAATAACGAAAATAAGGCCAAAAACATATGTCAATAATATGTAGAGATCCTGTAGATACTACAGTGTCCGAATCTCGTCAAATCAGATCTTTGGAACCCAAGCTTAATAGAAAGATCGAAATGACTGACTTCTAATCGTTTTTGTGTCAATGGCATTGTAAAAATTTGTATATAAGCCTATTTTGTTCGTTTGCGCATGCCCATACTTTTGTGAATTGCTCTTGTGCCTTGACAAAGGACGAACGTCCGAAACGTCGGCAATACACATACGATATCGAGACATTTTGGCCTTATTTTCGTTATTCTGGAGGTATCAATCTTATTTTGAAATAATGAGTCCCAAGACCCTCCTGCTCACGGCTCTTTTGAACATAAGTATAACATTTATTCAATTACTTGATTCTTCCCATACAGCTAAAACCCACAAGCTAGTCAAAATAAGTATGTACGAAGATCTTATGAGAGTTTGAGAAAACAGGAATTTATCCATTGGATTCTTAAACCAAGATGTCAATATCGATGATAAAACTTAATTTAGAATATTGAATTAAATAATTTTTTACTACAAAATGATTTGGATATAAATTTCATGTTTTGACGTCATAGTTCTCTTCATACTTGGTAATCATACACATCACTTCAATAAGCTGACCGAATGAAAGACATATTCCTGTTTGCTTTGCCGTTTGTCAGTGACAGAAATTCTATGAAAAGCTGCAATAAGTCTCATTATATTTCCAGTCTTTTTTATTAAAGAATCAAAATCTTTGATGATGTCTTCACGCATTGGTCAAAAGCTAATATATTTGTTTGATGTCTCATCAAGATATTTTCTTTCTAATTGTTTTCTATCTCCGTGGTTCTTGATGAAACGTCTTTCATCACGAGGTAAATGAAAATCATGTTTCTCACGTTTGAATTGCAACGAAATTATTTTACATACTGTTATTCAATTGTTTACATGATGTGAAAATGTTGTTCAACACTCAACAGTCAAGCTTTTAAAGAAAAGTACGTCTCTAGAACGTGCTGAAGCAGCATTTCATTGAACAACTTCGCAGTGCAGAACATCAGCAAGATCCGCCGGTGCTCTTCAATTTTGTTTCAGATAGGCTTCTTGGGCATTGCAATTATCAGCCCCTCGTATCACCTATATGAAGACATCGGAAATTGCAGGAAAATTAACGCTGCTATTGCTGGCAGCTGAAGTGCCTCCACAGGTCCAGGAACTTTATCGAGTTCCATCGCTTTTCCACGTGTCTTCCTCGCAGCATTAAGCACCTTATTAAGGGAGATAAACGACTATCAAAATCTGCCGGTGAAGGAGGGCCCGGAAGTGGCGGTTGAGGATTATGTCGGCAAAACACTGACGATGCTTCCGAAGAGCGCTCGTCTTACCTCTCTCCTGGTTTCCGGAGTATTGCCGCCGACGGGCAGCTTCGTGCCTAGAGCTTCTTCCTTTCAGTGAGACGTTTGATCACACTCCAGGCTTCAGTATTCCGTAGCTGCAATTGCGTTGTAAATATCGGTAAATAAAGTGATGCTCTCACGTTCAGTGTGTGGCTTCATTTTCGTCTGTTAAAGGCTGTAAACCATCACCTGTTAAAGCAAGACACTATTCGTAAATAACAAAAACTCCTAAAGCAAAGCGCAACAGTGCGTCCATGGGATATTGTCTTCTTTAGTAGGTCAACATTCTACTTAAACGTGGCCTCCTAAAATTCTAGTGTGCGGCTTTTTAGGATGCAGGTTTCTTCCATTTTAGGAGGTGACAAATTACAGTGACACGGTATGGATCCGACATGTACCGACATTTTATGATATTATCATTTTGTCTTTTTAGAACCAAACACATTGAACGGACTCAGCGGCATAGTCATATTTCCTTTCCTCACTATCAATGACTACCGAACTATTGGTCAATTACATCAGAAAACGATGCCTCAAAACTTTGATTAGCCAAAAGTCTTTCAGGCGTCCATTGCACAACGCTACCGCTATTTTCGGAAAGTGAGAGCGATTAATAATCATAATATGAGCTTGAAGCCGAATACAAAAGCTAAAAGATGCAGAGCGCTTTATTATGGGAATTCGGAAACTTCATACTTTCAACCATCAACTATAAAACCTGGGAAAGGAAGCTTCAAATGCTAATTATATGCATCGCATAGCTTGATATTCCCTATGTAAATCAAATAACTATTGCACCACACTGTGAAAGCCTGCAGCAAAATTGCTGCACTTGCAATCAGTAAGTAAATTGCAATGAATAAAACTGATGAGACGTAAGCACTGCGTTGGTCAAGTAATCTTATAGTGCACAGATAAAGTAGCGTAATTACTTATTTGCAGTTCGCAAAGTAGATAAACATGCAGCATAATAAATTACAGTTGCAGCCCATACTTGCTGTACATTACTGTCAGGAGAAATGGAAAATGTTTGGAGATAAAAGCAAGCTTTCTTGCATTCTCATGGTAATATATTGGTGTAGCTTCAATCAGTACTTTAACCAATTAAGCTATAACAATAAGCAGTTAAATGACCAGCGGCAATTTCCATGTTTGTATTTAATTCGAAACGTTGACTAACATTTTCCCTTACATCAACCAGTACGTATGCCTGCCCATTATTCAAGGCATAATGCAACAAAATTCATGTTTTCTTTTCTATTAATGCAAAAACGATTTTGGAATGAATCTCAATTGAGAAAACTGAGAATTTGACATTACATAAATATTGGATGGAATATTACAGAACATCTTGTCATTAAACAAAAATATTCACAGCGAACATATTGTTATCTATACCATCGAATGATAATGGAAAGTTCTCTTAATACTAAAATTTGCTTCACTTGAACATTGAATGACACATCAGCTTTCTGAGAAAGCTCTTGGATTTCCAATATCGCCACAGATACATCGGAAAGACAAGCAATCACTGGGAAATTGATATCATGCTATTCCTTTCTGATAAAATTTGATATTGTGAAAGGTTTAACAATGTCAACAAATTGAAGAATAGAATGCTGGAAGAAAATATTGAGTTCATTTGAAAATTTCAAACTTTTGTATACATAAAGCTTTTATCTCTTGTACCCTACAGCTTGATTGATTTCTTCAAAAAGCTGTAGCCTGTGTGGTATATAGTGTTTGCGATAGCTGTTTGTTTTATGAAATCGTGATAGGACGAATAATGTATTGCTTATTGTAAGCGATAATTCATTTATTCATTACAAAGGATGGCATTAATTTCATCAAATAAAAAAACATTTCTACGTTTTTGATTGCTTTGTTTTCGAATTCTCAATGCGAGGAAACGAAGATTGTGCTTTTCATTCCGATGAAATTATACCTTTCGCCCTACATAGCAAGAATTGGTTCTATCTCGTAATTTTATATCGGCCCACTTTTGGGATTATAGAATGACGTTTCATTAAGCATACAATCGATGTGGATGGTATTTCGAAAATGATATTAAAAAATGTGTGCTCCTCCTTATATTGCATTGATGTAATTGAAATTTACTATGAAAGATATCCAAAAGATATAGAAAATTGCTGCCAAAATATATTTCCAAATGAATATGCGGTAATCTGCTATAGCAGTGCCCGTCATGAAATACATGTTATTCTCCCAACTGACAAGTCTTGCAAATCCTTCTCGCCTCTAACTGTGCAATGACAAATGTTACATATATATATATATATATATATATATATATATATATATATATATATATGTATATATATATATATATATATATATATATATACTTAGATATATATATATACATATATATATGCTTATATATAAATATATACATACATACTTGCATGATTGATAATATGGTACAGTTCTTCTGCCTTCACATTTTCGAGAAGGATCACTTATACTCACAGATGTTTCCTTCTGTTCATCTACATTTTTAATTTTACATATACGCAAGAAGTGAGTGAAATGAATAATACGTGCCATACATGTCTGTATCACGGTATTGGAAAAGTCCCCGGTGTAGCAATCCCTAATATCAAAACATTACATGCACACGTCTCGAATAATGTTGTGAAAAAATGATTGAGTCGAGTTATCACCTATCTTCAACAATATGCCTACTAGCCAGATGCATGAATGTAGCCACAAACATGGACCGCGGAAGTGGGGGGGGCAGGCCACCCCTAGAAAAATTTGCCGGGGCCACATGTGTATTCGCCCCCCCTCAAGTTTGAACAGTTAAAATATTCATCTTAATGATAATTTGCAATCTAATTCTTCATTATCTATTGAATAAGTACAAAGTCAGGAGATGAAACGATTACCACTTGAATTAACAGATCTTCTCCTCATCAACTCTGCGAGTTCTGACGCAAAAAAGTTGACAAAGTACTTTCAAATCCGTGCAACCCATGGACCGTCTACCCACATGTGTAGTGGTTTACTAATTGTAATGCTAACAACATGTGCAAGCTATTCGATTCGCTCTCGAAGGTATCTTATACGTCGGTGGTAAACTTATGCATCAAAGGATAAATAAGTGGTTCTTAGCATTGCATGGTCTGTGGCCCCCTTCCCAGCCATTCGACTTTCCGTGGCCCTGCCATTACCATTCAACTTCTTTGTTGCTACTTTCTCCAAGTTTCTTCAACCCTTACGATTACATAAATTTACTTAAATTGTGCCGTTATAGATTAAGCACAGAATACCGATATTCAGAACAAGCTGGAGTTGAAGCAAATAATCATATGCGAGTTTGATTTGTTTCTGGCTTCATTATTGATTTATAGTAGATAAATAGTAAGATGTAATAATTGTGCTCAATTAAAAATAACCAACAATATGGTGAATTAAGCATAATAAATCAAATACACATTAAAAAAAGCATCGACCAGAGATTCAGTGTGACATCTTTTCTTGCCTTATTAGTACGAATTTTCGATGCTCGGTTATGTACTCGAAGCAGAAAAATGCGTTGCAAAGCAAAAGTTTCTAATTGTTTTTTTACCCAATGATGCTCAAGCAACATCCTTATTCCATTTATATTAGTGTCCCATGCGTTTCTCTGACGGGAAGTACCCTAACCTGGCAATTATCCATGCTGATAAACACAACAACTGTATGTGCTCTTCTTGTGGCCCCCAACCAATGGTCTTGTGACTCAATAAGGGCCATGGGCCCCCGGTTGAGAACCACTGGGATAGACCATGGTTGACTTCTATTGTTTCGTGCACATGTAACAGATTTTGTTAAACGCTCAGAGGATTTTCTGCACTTTAACTTGAATTCACGGTAAGTAAAATACATTATGAAATGATGAAATTGGTGTTTTCACACTCAAGATCGGTGGTACAATGCGGTATAGGGTAGCCTCATCAGCGGTTCCAGAAGACCAGTCGCTGTGTAGTTCCTGGAAGCAGTTACGACTAAACTTCCAAGACAGATGAACGACGACAAGTGTTCTCTTCCAAGCGCGTGTGATCTTTTTTCGTGCGAAATATAAGGTTATGCGCAAACAAACACTTGTTTATAATAATCACTATCAGTATGAGATTATATTCAAAGCCCTACACTAGCACTTACGAGTATTATTGAAATTTTGAATAGGCTGTTTGCTTTTTCTTTCATTTCGTTTAACATGGAAATAAAGTATAATGGTGTAGTAGAGAAGTGAGATATCTCCAAAATTTATACAATGAATTGATTTTTTAGGATGATCGATGAACTGCAGTAATTTCAATTCGACATGTGATACAACTATATTACTTCTAACAGAGCATTGGTGCCACTTATATTTCACATGAAAGATGTTCACTTTGATCAACAGATTTTGTCTATCAATTCGTCGAATTACATACATCTGAAAATTCTATCTATGGCTGTGATTTATAAGTAGTTTTCATGATTATACTTTGCACTATGACCATGAATCAGAGAAAATAAATAAAGATACTGATGAAGATCAATGATGCTTACATTGTGATTGCGAAAAATGTTAATAAACAGCATCTTTTATGTCTATATAATCTTATTGTGATAAAGCATTATACAAAATTTATGCCCCCCCTCGTGAAAAATTGTTCCGCGGGCCTTGGCCACAAATGCTGTGAACTCAGTATTCATTTAGTCGAATCGATTGTTTTGAGTAATGCATTCTCTAAAAGCATAGAAAAGACAGGAAGATTCTCGTAAACCAGCAATGTTCCCCTTGCCATTTTGTGGGCGCTAATAAATGTCAGTAGAATTTGTGCACAGCTTAGAAGACTCCGCAAACAAAGTCTTTGATATGTTGAGTCTTTGTGAGAGATTCTCATGCTCGTAGTAAATAGTTGCTAGGTTTGCTAACACTTTTCATGGAAAATAAGAAATAATTATGATTTCAATTCCATGGAGGCAAGTAACACATTGTCAAGTGGAAGTAAGAATATCAAAATTAATCAAACTTTTCTGGGAATCAGTTCTTAATGTCCTGTTATATCTCAAGCACCACATCAAATCGAAAAAATATCATTGCCCTGTTCTAAATTATCTCAAAATAGGATGCCTGTGACGCTTCAAATACAAATCAAGAGCCCTTCATTATGAGGTAATCCGACAAATAAATCAAAGTAAATTTCCTGAACAAATAAATGCAGTCGACAAATGGTTCGAAGAACAGGAGATAAGCTTCTACACTGAGAATAATATGTGTGTAATTAGCGTGTTACTCTCGTGTTAATAGTGCTACTACTATACATTTTCTACTACGATGCAAGCTGCTACTATATGCAACACATATTCATTCGTTGAAAACAGTAGCGTGTCACACGAATAAGTGCATAACCGTTACTGTCTTTCTCAGAATTCGTTCATTGTGCTATCGGCAACCTGCAAGAATTGTGTGTTAAACACGTGACAATGGGACATACTGTGTATCAGGATTCGTGGAAAATTGCACTTTGGTATTATCATTTAGTGCATTCCGATACGATCTCCTGAAGAAAAATACTATTCCACGTTTGCAAAAACGTAGGACTCGTGACGTACTTCATTCATAAAACGTGAACATAATGCGGGCTCTCCCAAAAATCGAACCACAAAAATACTCCACATATTGCTTGCATTGAGTTTATAAAAAGCAATGTTCGCTAGCCATCGAACGGAAAAATCGTCGTAAAGTCAATTTTGTCAGTTAGAGCCTCGAAATTTTGACTATGAGTATTGAAAGAACAAGATAAGATTCGCCCCTCGCCCCGTTAGTGTTTTTTCTTAAACCGCTGCTTTGAACATTTTTGTCATATGCGTTGCAGTAAATTATTAGATTTCATCAATTATAATCATATGATCCTTAATTTTTTTAACATGTGATGGCATTGCATGTATCGCTGTATGTAAACTAGGCCTATATGCAATTTTGACCTGTGACATCGTTATTATGAGTAAAAGAAATTATGAAGTAACACATCAAATGTACTACATCATCGATAAATTCGCCCACAAGTGCAAATCCTTCATTGATTTTTTAATGCTTTCATAAAAAGTTGACGACCCTTTAAGGATAAACATTTTATTCAAGTCAATTACTTTAATCTAAATTCGAGTTTAAGAATACCATAAAGCGGAAAACATGCAATGAGGCCCCCTTTTTTCCCTTCCCTACTTCCTGGTATTCCCTTTTGTTTAGCAGTGTGAATTTATTCGATAATTGCTTTGAGAAAGTGATATTGGATACTGGAAAACTGATAATGTTTCAAAATTTGTTCTCATCAAATCACATTAGAATCTGAGAATGTGGAAACAGCTTTTGCAAATGCTGTTATAAATCAATATTTATTTGATGTAGTTCTATCCTCTACTGTAACGTTTGACCGCATCTACTGTTTCCGAAAGACTAAGCACTTGAACTCCATTCCATTTGATTTTCAGTCGACACCATTTTCTCATGCAAGTGCAGCATTCCCTACGACATATTTCTCATAATTTTGACATTCTGTTTTGATGTGAAAATGGACAAAGTTGCAACAATAATCTGCAGTGACCGAGACCTCCTTTCAGGGAAGACTTTAGAATTAATTGTCTTAATATCTGATTTTGGTTCGATCCAAAGATAGAACCGCGTGCAATAAAAAATACATAGAAACTGTTAAAGAATTATGAAACTATCTAATACAGGCTTTATCTACGAACAACAGAACTTGCTATAGTAATTACGTTGACTCAGATTAGTGGCCAATGGCACATGAAGTTCGTTGGCTTCAGAAACCATGACACTACAACTTTTCAATTCAACAACGACAATTTCAACTCCTCGGCAACCAGAGCGAGTTTCTACAGAGAACGAGGCCGAAAATGAAGCTTTCACAGATTTAGGCACACTCAATGGCTGCTACGAATATGCTTGTCTGCCACATTGGACGTTGTTCCTTTTCGTGTCAGACAAAAATAAAGAAAAACAGGTGTAAATCCAATGGAAGCAGACCTAAGTATTCCGCAAAAAGGAGATTTTCTATGTTTGCATTGATTTAGTGAAAAGTACCAAACCCAGAGTCAGAAATTTAGGATTGGAATGTCCTCAGGTAATTTCCCTTCACCTGTAGGCCTATGTGTCAACATCATGTTTCTAATGGGGAGAATGTAGTCAAGAGTGTCTAAAATTGGCCAGAATATTGTACTTGCTGACTGTCTTTAGTTTCATGGACACGCACATGAAACATTATCGGAAATGACTTAAAAACATCTAATTCCATGCCAAAATTTGTAACTCTAGCCTTATCGAAATAAAAACAAATCTCATTTTTATCGAAAGCTTCAATCATCTTCCCATTTGATTTACATGCATTTTGAACATGTTGAACATGGTTCAACCGGGCAGCAGCCGGGTTGAACTCGGCAGACGCGTACATACTGTACATAGTAGCAATAGAGTGCGCATTTTTCCGTTAGTTTCATTCACTGTTAACATGAGCGGATTAAACATTGAACCTCTACCGAAATTGAATTGGATCGTTTAGTTGCGTCAATTTTTTATCATACATTAGATCTACAGAAGTATTGCATCAGTCGGACAATTTCACATTTTATTTTTCTCAATCAATTTGAAAGCGTCATATGCATTTTTAGCAATCATATGATTTAGTTGTCATTGGGTTTTTCAGTTCCGTGCTATTTTCCCAATCGCAGCTCTGTATACTGAAATGTGCATGCATTTCGAACTTCTGTTCATTTTTCATTTTGTCAACTATTTTTCGTTTGTATTATATATTATTAATGGATTTAACTTTCTGCGATGATAAATCTACTGCATCACTTGACAATCAAATTTTGAGGTAAAAAGAGAGTCCATCTGACCCTGAACTCAACTTGTGTCATGCTGGGGTCTTATTATTATACATCAGACCGTCGAGGATCATACAATCTAGAATAACCAATAGGCAATATCAAATTGATGCTTCTGAAAAATAATAAAGCTAAAACATAATATAGGATTTTTGATTTTGAAAACCCAAGTGAATATTGTTACTAACGCAAGATGCGCACATCAGGGATGCGGAGTCCTATCATTTTGATAGGACTCCGACTCCGGGTATCAAGTATACAGAGCCTTTTTTGAAAAATTACCTGGTAGCCTACATCATAGATCATTATAGGCTTACCTGAACCTATAAGTGATCATTGCTGTATTAATTATCAATCATTTTCGATGAAAGTTTATCAAATTTCGCTTTCACTTGGATCCATGCGACTCGCTCCTCCCATCTTCTTGATGTGAGCTTCACACGGTTTTTCTCCAGTCTCTACCAGGCAGGAAACTCCCCATTCTTCTCCAAAAAATATGACTATACCTTCGATTTTGATATGCGCTTTAGAGGAGCCATCACACACGATTAACGTGAGAGCAAGAGACAATGTTCTCAAACAAACTAGTATTTCATTTTTGTCTCTGATGTGACCTTTGGCGCGTAGGTGTGATCGAGGCTAGGAAGGCTTGTCTTCTCTACTAAATCAGCGAGTGAAAAGACAGTCCTTTTTTCACTATCACGGTTCATTCCCTCAACTATTACAAGCTTTGCATGCAGCAGTGTATCTGTACTTTTGCTCGATGGAGAAAGTTGACATCAAGACAGTGACAACTATGCACGAGAATAAATAATTTGCTTGTATTATGTTTCGGGTCTAGTTGTAGGCCGGAGTCTGGAGTCCTATCATTTGATAGGACTCCGACTCCAGCAAAAATGATAGGGCTCCGGGACTCCGACTCCGCATCCCTGGCGCACATATATCTATTGAAGAAACCTGTATTTCTATTCAACACACAGAAACGCAACGTGCGATGTAACTTCCGAATAAGTACAAGAAATTGGCCCCGTAAAAAATAACACACTGTTTCACAACTTCATAAGTATTTGGACAACATCGTTACTTATCGTGCGCCACTGTTTCTTATCTTTGTCTCTAATTAAGATAACTTTGTTGACTACTTGATCTCTTAGCAACTTACAATTCAAAGACAAGCCCACAAACTGTCTCTCTCTCTCTCTCTCTCTCTCTCTCTATATATATATATATATATATATATATATATATATATATATAAGTAAAAGAGGCAATTAAAATGGTTAAATAATACCAAAATCGACCCAAAGAAAACTCAAAAATCTCTCATAGTCCCAACCGGTTTCGCTCCCTAACTTGGGAAGCTTGTCAAGGGAATGAATTTATTATATTCAAAATCATCTATATACACAAATAAGAATAAGATATCAAACTGAAATTCAAAATCAATAGTCATTGAGGGTTGGCTTCAGTGAAGCTATGATGCGGCGCTCCATAGATTCCCTGTCAATCTTAGTGCTTGCAGGTGACATTTGGAATAGAGGAGCAGCTTCAAACTTAGATGCTAGATTTTTAGCACAGCTCATAATATGCTAAAATCTAATATGCATATTATATATTACATATATATGTAAGTATCTTTAAGGGAAAATACAGAACAATGCAAGAAATGGGAGATATTTGAATTTGTATAGTCGACTACATGTAAATTCGGATAATTTTCATTTGTCTGAAGTACGCATGTTAATACGCATCACAATAAGAGAGCAGCAAAGAACATTCTTATAAGCATGCGATAATTTCAGACATCATTTATTCATGCGAGGGTAATTGTTAAGGTCAATTGCGGGCATAAGTTTCACATTCTTTACGATTCAATTTACATTTGATTGAGAATATCTGCCAGAAAAAATCAGTTTTTATTCGTGGTTGCATTTCCTTTGCAAAGCAATATTTTTTCTTCCTCGACACAAAAGAATGTGCCATTCTGATGATTGTAGCTGAAAGAAACAAAGATAGAATGAGAATTTCAAATTCTTCCAAAGTTTCTAGGCATGCGGAGAATATCTTCATCTTTATTGCAGAAAAACTAATTAAATCAATCTCCATCAACAGCAAGCCAAAGTTGACACTATTCAATAACCATCTCTCGTCTCCCATCGACTCATGATCAGGGATAGTGATGAAATCGCAAAATATACGACTTCTATCTTCACGAACTATGCAGCTTCTACCCATGAAATTTGAGGCAGTGACACATCGTACAATACGAAGTCACGTCTGAAGTGAAAGCATTGTTCACTTGACCGTTCACAAACTTCATTGGTTAAAATTTGTTCAATGGAATTGATACATAAATCGTTATTAAAGCTGTCAACAGAGATAAATTGCTTTCTCTGCTTGTTTGTGTCTAGACATGACTTTCATTTATGAGAATACTGATGGTCAAGGCCAGAACTAGGCGCCAGAGACAAGAAGATCAATTTTCCATTGAGCGTGATACAAATTTAAGCGGGACTTCTGACGAACCAGAAGATTAATACCATATTAGAAGTATACAGTCAGGAAATTTAGATCGTGAAGAGTAGAGCAGTGTGAATAATATTTCCATTTGACGAATTTATCAGTAAGAAAAATTGACTTAAAGATATGTACTTTTCACTTGACAGGCTACTTGCAATCTGACTGCTGAAGCTCGTAGATTCTCTGACTTGAGCTACTTCTGCCAAACGTGTGCATGACCAATTGCACAAGCCAAAGAGAGACGCATATCTATGTCAATCTCTGTCGCTTGCTGCCATTGCATACAAATTGCAAACAAGCCATAAGCCAGCTTTGATTATGCTGTCATAGGAAAAGACATTAGTAATTATGGCATACTAATAAATTACTAAAATTACTAATAAAATACTAATAATAAGATATTAGTATTTATGGCTTACGGCTTGTGGGCTTTCCTGTTTGCCTACGGTCTTCCACCTTAGATATAAAATAATTTTAGCACAATATCTTGCAATATTCCGCCTTAAGAACAATGACTAAGAACAAGTGCAAGTTTCATTAATTGGATGCCTCTGTATATCCAGCAACATTGATCAAGATCGATGCCTGAACGAGCACCTGAAATGACTATCAGCTAATAGCTGGCTCTACTAACTCAAATAAAGAGAAAAGTCGGATTTCTACGGATATAGGTATAACAACATTCATGCACAACAGAAATACAGGGTGGACTGGTTACCATACCTTGTCCGATTTCTATGATATGAATAAAATGTCTTAATCAAATTCAATGCTTAAAGTTGCATAAGATATCTATGTTTATACTGAATTTTAAAATTTCTTGCTGTTCGCAATCATCCAATGATGTTTGCGGTTTCAAATTCTATTAAGTCTATTCAAAATTACAAATCGCATGTGCGAGTTTGTTATATACGCCGCTCAATACAGGTGCTTCACTTTCTGACGAAATGAAAAACGTCGAACGAAATGCTAGACTGGTTGCTTTCTTTAACTTGCGGAAACAGAAAATAAGCAAGAAGACGCTACTTTGAGGAATGTGGAGAAGAACCACCTGATGGAAGAACAATCAGACGATGGTCCGACAAGTTTCTCAATACCGGTTCCATCTTACCTCGATCCAGCCCAGGAAATCATACCTCTCGCGTATTGAATGAGAAGAAGGATTCGATCGTGAACGCCATTATGGACAACCCTCATACATCACAACGATTGATCTCAAAGGATGTCAAAGTTTAAAAAGGACAGTCGGGAAAAATGAAGGAGAATGGATATAAACCATACAAGGTTAATCAGATGCAGGAAATGTTCGACCATGACGAAGAGGCAAAACTTGTTTTTTGTTAAACCATCCTTCGAAAGAACAGTGAAGACAGTTCATGGTCTGACAAAATCATCTCCGATGAGTGCACATTTAACATGTCCGGTCGAGCAAATCACCACAATGATTTCTACTACGCGACAGACAATCCTCATGTTTATGACGAGGCACCCATAAGATCAAAGGGCCTGACCGTATTCATCGCGATATCATTTAATGTCATTATAGCAGTGGACATCAGTGATGAAACCATGACAAGTGACATTTTGACCGAGAAAGTGTTCCCTGTTCTGCTCGCCGGTCTCACCGCACCTCTGTGTTTCAACAAGATGGCGCTCCACCCCGTTTTAGCATCCAGACAAGGAACTTGCTTAACGATCGGTTGAACAGCCGATGGATTGGAAAGGGTGGTCCAATTCCGGGGCCCCACCAGATCTCCCGACTTCACCATCTGCGATTTCTTTCTGTGGGTAATGTCCAGAATAAAGTGCATTCATTCAGCTTCGAAGGCAATGAACAACTCAAACTGCAAATTGAAAAGGATCTCGAGGACATTCCCATACTCGCATCTATGATGAGAAAATCACATAGGAATTGCATTCATCGATTCGATGTGAACCTTGTGTAGAACAAAATGGCGGTCATTTTGAAAATTTGTTGTAAGTATTATTTTAACATGATTTTTCTGATACCTGTGATACTAGTTAGTTTACTAAATACAATTTATATTAGCTGGAAAATTCATCGTCTTTTTCTAAAAATATATCGGACAAGGTATGGTATCCACCCTGTATACAAAATGGATAAAAAACAAGAATTTAGCTGTTTTACAAAGTCGTTTTTCATGTAGTTTAAAAAGTATCATTAGGAAGTCATCTAGTGATTGGTGAATATTAATCGATACAAGAGTTTTCACGAATTTTACAAATTGCAGCTATAGATGCAAGCGTGTAAAATCCAGCAAATGCTCTACAATGTCTAATTTGTGCATACGAGGTCATTTGATCTGATGTTTTTATCAAAGTTTGAAATCTCTTCGTATTGAAAGAGTGAGCAGTATATAAGTGCTTACTAATCAAATTATACATTTTCTTTATCTTATTGCTAAGAATCGATCAGCTTGGAGCGATTTAAATAGAATATGACAGACTGGTTGTCTGCACTGCCAGTAATTGCATCGCATTTTCTTTCAATTTACCACGAGTTGAATTCTATTTACTAGTTTGCAATTTTTTGAGGGAATTTGAAATCTTCATTTTCAGGTTACACCATCTAAGCCATCTGGTAAAACACAAATCATTTCAACTGTTTTTTTAAAACACAAGTTGCCTCAACAAGTCATCATTTTATCTAACTTTGTGTTTCTCTTCATTCTAGCGATTTAATTGCCTGACTTTTCCGTTTTATTTGAATAAAGTCATTCATTGTTTAATGTTATCAACGGATCAAATGACAAGATAAATTCAAATTTCGCTTATCAAAGTTTAGGTCTTATTCATAATTCATTAGAGCTTAACCACTTATATTCTAATTCTTGGAATTATTTGCTGCCTCAACGGCTGAGAGCTCAATATTTCGTCAAAGATAGAAGCGATTCTCTGTTCAATGTGTGGTCTTTATCCAATGCGTCTTTACTCTTTTCATCAACACTTCTACCAGCATCCTAGATGATGGAGAGTGCATCAATGACAATCACAAAATCTTCATTGCTTTTGCATTGAATAGGCCAGCTGCTTTCTGTCCACATTAGAATCACGATTTTTGGTTGGCAGACTTCAAGACATTGCTACTAATTCAAGCTCAACTGAATAACTAAATTTACTTAAAATGTCCATTTTTATATTATAAAGAACGAAAATCAAATTGAATAAAGTAATCGGCGTCATGACAGCATAAACGGTTATTTTTATTCATGATGATTATCAAAATTTCATCCTTTGCGTAGACTCGAAAGTTGTCAAGCCCGGTATCTTCAAAGATAGAATGGGTAATTAGCTAGGTAGGATGAATCTCAATCGCGATAACTTGATTTTACACCTTGGTAGCAAGAATGGAAAAATCTAACTATGGGTTTCTTCTGCTCTAAATCATGTGGAGCGCAATGCAAGCGTCATTACCATGGAATCGATTTCTATTCGATTCATTCTATTAAAGGACGTTACCAAAGTTACTTGCCATTTGATGAGGCTAACCAAGTAAAATATGCATAATTGCAGTGCATCTTTTCATAATAGATAATTAAATTGCATGAAAACATTATAAGTAGTTATTAAGTATTACTCAATTACAATCTTGATGAATATTCGCAGAAAATGTCTTAATCTGCTTTTTGCGCATCTCAAATTTACTTCTAGTATGGTTGAATGTGTCTACTAGGAGTTGTGTCAATGTCAAGAGATGTGAACTAGGCCTGCTGATTATCCCTGATAATGGACGAAATGGCACACATCTTTTCCCATTTTTCTGCTGAAAGTGAAAGTTGTAGTTAATTTTATTTGAATGAGAGCAAGTCACATCATTGATCCACGGACAAAGTCACGACTTAGTCAGCATTTAGAAAATGACCCTCTAATTTGCCATGTCTACAATCTAAATTGGGGTTCAAAGAACAAATTCAAGGATAAATAGAATTGGTGATCTTTCATAAATTTGACTCTAAGGCCGTCCTTCCGCATAAACAAAGTAATAAATATGAAGAATCAAAAACTGAACTTGATTGAATAAGTGTTCCCAAATTTTCGCACTGGGGCTTGATCACGGTCAATACAAAATCCCTTCCATCTATTCATCATGGAAGAATGGCCTGTTCCTGACTTGTTTCTTGACTTAGCGCATCCATCCTTCCATTTCACCCTTCTCATCGTGGGCCCTCAAAAATAATCTATGTTTCTTACATACCTCTCTATGTGTATCATTATGTTGTTTTTTACTCTACTCACATTGTCAAATAGGCCAACTAGACTATGTTATTTTTTAGTGACATCTAATCGAGTTTTCTAAAAATCGATTAAATCGAATTAGTGACATCTGATCTAAAGTTTCTTCCTAAGTTTTCAATATTTTGATTCAAGCTTTAAATCTGTCTGTACACGAGGATCAAACTTCATTATTTGCATTGACCGTGATCAAACCTCAGTGCGAAAACACTCATGCAAGTTTAGTTCTTGATTCATTATATTTATTACTTAGTTTCTTGCGGAAGAAGGTTCCTTAACATGACTTGATCGGCAGTTATTGAATTTCAACCCAAAAACACAGTGTATAATGTATGAAGATGCATTCATCGTATATGTATTAAATGGCTCAACGTCCTTTATCAAGGTCAGAATTGTCGGATAGCTGTGTCGATGAAAGTCCATCACTTCTTGACACGATCATTTGATATCAGGTGGGGGAGGGAGAGATGACGAGCCGCCTCGTGGCTGGTGGGCTAAATTTTCTACCTCGCTAGCAAGAAGTGATCAATTTTAGTAAAATTTTCTGACGTTGCATGATCGCGTGTCCCGATGAGAGCTGTTCCATAGGATTTTAATGTCTCATGATCAAAACACTGTTCTCCTGTGGACGTCCCAAATCGCGAATATGAGTGGAGACTTGGAGCAGGACTTGTAGACATGTCTGTCGAAAAAATTAGAAACTTGGAGCTTTGGATTTTTGAATTATGTTAAAACAATCTATTCCTGCGGAAAATGAACAAAATTGCTGTATTGCAAAGCAATTAGCAAACGAGGAATATATGAGGAAAGATTCAATGAACCATCCTGTAAGATCGGTCATAAAAGACGCCTATTCAAATTAACGGTAACTTAGTATTAATTGAGTCCCCAATGCGCAAGCAGTTTCGATTCTATTAAATAAACTCGAGTTTAGACCCACTTCCAAACGTGAGATGTGCAAATTTTTGCAATTCTGAAGAAATTACTACGGAATTGACTAATCATGATAGCAATACGGAAGCAATAATAGTATTTTACAGATCCTCCGTGTCATGACAATCTTGGAGAGTTAGTGTTTGTTAAATTGGCAGTTTGATGGGTTGCTATTAATTCAATGCTCACCTCCTTTAATAAGTGTAATTTCTGAAGCGTAATCATGACAAACTATACCGGCCAACGAAAGAGCAAAATATCATAATTAAAGACAATAATCTTAATAAACTGTGAGAGATACAAGTGGATCCTATGGGTATTGCTATTTAGATTCAATACATAAAACATATATTTAGAGAATCATGAAATTATGCTGTTGAAAATTGAACTAAAAACTTGAAATCTCAGCCAAGAAGCACAATAAAACCTCAACTTTTCCATGAAAACTTGCATTATGATGTGGTTCATGAAATTTCCTTGATGTCTTAATTTCAGCTTAACTAAAGTGCCTGTTATTACGAGTAAATATTCATTCCTTTTAATATCTAATAGGTTTCATACTATTCATTTCGAGGTTCCAAATCGCCAGTATAAAACACAGGAATAATTTGCAAAACTTAGCTTCTTAAACAGTGATGAAATACTATTTTAGACCGCAGGAACGCAATCTCAGTAAAAATTGGATCTTTTAACATAATTTTTTTCTGCCATGCTGACATTTTTTTGAGTCGACACTCTTCCTACTAAATGTATTTACATACTCCATGTTTACAACATTACATTAAGACGTGTTGTAGTCTTCTGAGGAAAAGGATGATTCCTCAAACGCAGTCACAAGCACCTCTTTGGCAGATGTAAGAAAAGTCATCCCACTAAGAAATGAAACTCCTAGCAAAAGCCTGAAGTTCATCGGAGGCGGCTCCATACACAACATTCACTTTCTAACGTACATTAAACTTACAACTTAACTTCAGTTCACTCGATGTACAGCATTATCTGATGTTGTCCACTCATCTGAGCTGGTGAAATGTCATGGATACTAATTTCCTTTCTGTTACTTCTCACTGCGAATGATTGACATTGTCTTTGTGTGAATATCTTCAAAATTCTTTTAATTTCAATGAAATTCTCATAAGACAAAGCAGTTGAGATTATGAAGATTCTATCCAAGCGAGGCCTTCATCTCATGTTGACTTTAGCCGTCTGACGCTCAAACATCTTGTTAATCTTTTCCATCCCGATGATATTCCACCTCGCAAGAAAGATACACCAGACGATGTGTCAACTTTTAGCTTGCGAGAGAACATCAAGTCGGAGCTTTAGATCATAATTCGTTCATTGAAATACACGCATTTTAAAGACTTATATTTTGCAACCATATCATAAGTGCTTTTTTTATTACTGGAGAGAGTCGCAAATTCTATCCTCTCCTATCATTTACAAATGAGTCTGCAAATGTCATAGATCAAAAGGGAATTTCTTCCACATTCTCAAAATATCTTGAAATGAACACGTGATATTCTAAGATGTTCGAAAAATTTGTTTGTGGAAGTTGATTTTCATTTGATCAGCTATGAATATTATCAGTGAAGTGGTGATATTCTGTGCTTGCAAGGTCTGAGTATTTATTGTAAATTATTCTCCCTAACTTTTTTCAAATTGACAGAACGACGATTATCCACCATTTAAGTATTTTAATAAAAAATTGAAAATTTGAAGTCGAACTCATAACCAGTAGGAATTTTGCTGCGCTTTAACTATAGTTCTTTAACTGTAGTTCATGACTGCAAAAAATCCTTTGTGACATCAAGTCAATTTGCGCTGATGAAAATCAGACCTGATGTAAGTTCAGACCTTGTTAAGAAAGAAAATTCACATATTCGAGAAAGGAAACGCCACGGTTTTGATTGAGGCTTGTTTATTTGCTGGCAACAAATGTGGCCAATGGCCAGTAACGTAAGCAAAAATTTTGCACAGGCTCACCAAAAGTTATTTGGAATGATAAGGGGCTTTGCATTCCAAATGCAGGGGGACGTTGCATTTCTCGCATTTTAGAGTTGTACGCCGTTCACACTCTTTGCAACGGCAGTATCCTGATGATGCTTGAACCAAGTCGTGGCCAGTTCCATCTGTACGCACGGCATCTGCCGATGCTCCTCGAAGAATCGACGGCCGCCCACCGACCATCGTTGGAGTGTCGTACGTTGAGACTAATTGCTGCACAATTTGTCGTTGAAATTGAAATATAGTCGTCTTCTTATTCACAACACGGCGAAACAATCCAACCGTTTACCATCGCAGCGGTCAAACCCCATCCCAAGAAAGGTCACCACCATTTCTTTGATCTTAGACGAATTCGGTATGTTGCCATGAATTGGTCGAATAAGTCAGCACCTCCCATTTTGTTGGTGTAAATCTGCACAGAGGAAAATGCATTGAGACATCAATTCGCTTTCTTATCTTTTCTTGAAAAATGGCGAACGAGCTTTGTGGGCCCACAAGGCAAATAGTTTGTGGCCACTGTCACAGCTTTGTTATCATTCCAGCGAACCAACATATTTGTGCCATCATGAACGCTTTCAAGCGTCCCCCTTGGCTTTTTTTCCATCTCCTTATTTGGCGTTACTGGAGCTTTCTGCAGTCTGTTGTCCCTTATTGTTCCCACAGCACCAATCTTTTTTTCTGCCAGTTTATCTAGCAATGGCAACGACGTGAAGAAATTGTCAAACGTAAGTGTGCATCCTTCGTTGACAGAAGACTTCTCCAGCAATCCAATGACCACATCAGATCCTTGACCATTTCCTGTCGTCGGGACGTCGGTGTGTCCGCCACAATACGGCTCCGCGTGTACGAGATAACCATCCGTCGAGGTCAAACACCATAATTTGTAGCCAAAGCGGATCGGCTTGCCTCTGACGAACTGCTTTGCACCATGCTGACCATAGTAGGGGATAATGCTTTCGTCCACACTGAAGTCGATGTATGCAGCACATGACCTGAAAGCCTCGTTCAAATGCGAAACATGGGCCTAACCTTGTAATAGCGGTCATTATTCATTTGCATGTTGTCAGCCATGTGAATGTAGCGAAAAATTTCTCGAAACCGATTTCGTCGCTTAGCGTTGGCAACGAAGCTCTGATGTGAATCTGGCGATTGTTCCCAGTACATGTCTCTAGCAGGTAGACGCACGCAACCTGCTAGATACAATAACCCAATAAATGTGAGCATTTCGTTTGTTGTCACTGGATCGAAGTTTTCATTTGATAGTGCTGCATACAGGTTAGTCTGTTCCACCAGTTGGACGATGAATGTTGCCGGAAACACTTTTTTGAAGGCCGCCATCTCAGACTCGATTGAATTACTGATTTCTGGACTCAAATCTTGAGATCCTCTCATATCAAAAGTTGGCCTGAAACAAATAGATAAACATGTCAGTTTGCAGTGTAGCTTGAGTGTTAATCAATTCACATTTGCATGTAAGCCAATACGTATCAAGGTGCAAAGTATATTGTGAAAGAGCATATACATGCACTGGATATGTAAACGCAAGCCCACTTATGAAGTATATACAAACGCTTTAAAGAAATATAAATTACGTATACAATGTAAAATATGTTACATTTTATATGTTTATGCATCAAGCATTAGTTTATGGAACTATATTATACAATACAATTATATAATCCATTTCATGCATTGTAGAGGCCAGCATGTTATATGGGGGAAGCCAAAAAATTCGTTTTTTCTAAACTTGGATGTATTCAAATATACGCTCGTATATCTATGACAGTGTTATGAGGAGCAATAACTAACAAAGTTTAAGCATATCGTAGGGGGTCACATGAACAGTCACAGTACAAAATTAGGCGCGTTTAAAAATACGAGAAAAGAAACGATTTTTTTGCCGGACCCTATACATACGCGCGCTCGTACATGTGTATGTGTCTTTTCTCTTACCTGAATTGTGATCGTTTCCAGCGTCGCTCTCTTGGTCGTTGTACTTTTGATACGCTGTTGTCCGCAGCTTCGTTATTTTCGGGTTCCTGGACTTCCGCGTTCAAAATACGACGTGGTAGATGTGAAATTTCGCCAAGTTTTCATCGTCAGATTTTTCAGAATCACAGTCAGTCTCGACTTCGGGACACTCAGCCGGAGGCTTCATAACAATGACATTTCGCTCGTTTTCATCGTCGGAATCCTCGTCGTCGGCGGTGACAAAGTCTATGATGTCGTTCAACGTCCATTTTCTTGACATTCTGTCTAGTTCTACACGCAGGGTCGCAGCTTGAAGCACAGAGTTACAATGAAATGAAAATACTGTTGGCGTGATGAAGGAAGGCGCACGGAGGAACACAATTCACTCGCACAATGAATAAAAGAAGCCATGATTACGCACGCATTATCTTGATAAAAATGGCTTGCTTTCACACATTATTGATTTCCGACGCCTGCACCGCGTGTGGAGACAGAACAATAGCCAGTTTTCAAGCAGCTGAAATTGTGCGAAATTCGTTCAGCTCGTTGAAAAATTGATGCTGCTACTGGCCGTTGGCAGCATTTGTTGCCATTCATCTTCAATAGGTTACCATATGTACGAAACACTTCCTATTTACATGATATGGGACTACAGGCACTCTTATTATTAGATAAAGATTATTTTGTTCCTTTCATCAAAATCTCTAGTCAGTCTAGGCTTCTGCACCGGGTTATTATTGAAGGTTTTTACTACTATAAAATTCACAAATATCGATGCAAAATTTTTAGGGAAGTTGAGTCATAATTCATAATTTTCACACTGTAGACTGTTAATAACATCCATAAGATTTAATTTGAATGTACAATTTGATTAACAATGCCAATAAACAAGAGATAAGAAGCAAAGTATGAGTGGCAACATTTTTTGCCAATGGCCATTAATGGGTTAATAATTCAAAAATAAAAATTCCGGGTGTATGCTAAAACGTCGCAGAAGAAAAAAGTCGCATTCGAAAGACGTCACATCCGAATTCGTCACATTTAAAACATTCTATATTGTATGTTTCTTGATATTAAGGCATCTATTTCAAATCAATTATAATACTTTCTTATGTTAAGTACCATCAAAACATTAATTTTTTTATAAAAGTTATTCTAAATTCAAATGAAATTCATGTTTCTAAAAATTGTCAAGATGAAATATACTTTAAAATTATTTTATGAAATTGCTACGAAATTATTTAATAATAAATAATAAATCTGAAAATGTTGTAATATAATTAGATTTATAATACACATGACGTGCTTTTAAGTACAGATCACTTTCAATCATGCAGACTTGTTGTAAGCGATATTGATTGCACAATAACAAGCTAGTGTCAATCACCACGTGAAAGCATTTCCACCACATCCAACAAGACAATCTTCTAGTCCCATTTCTTCAAGTGAAAACTTTTTCAAGAGGCGTTTTGAGTTCTCTTCACGCGCTGCATCCTTTTTATTTCGCTTTGTCTGTGGAGCTCCAGCTGTAATATACTGCATCATTTGATGACAATTTCGTTGATTGATATTAAGCAAAAGTTTTCCTGTAAGTGGAAGAGTATGGTGGTCTCAATTGCAGTTGCAGCATTGTAATTTTCGTGGATGATCTCTACGATATTTGTTGTCCTGGCCAAGTCATCTTCGAATTTGGAATATACAATTCATTTGCTTGACGCATATAGCGGTTTGTTATATACTGATTTTCCTTTTCGCGTTTCGCGTAGTATTTTTCCTCTGATGGTCTTTTTCCATGAATATATATGAAAATATTCCATGAAAGGTGACACAGATTCGGGAAGAGATTCTATAATTTTAAGAAAATTTTCTAACACCAGATTGTCGAGCAGAAATAATAAGGCTTGCAACTGTTTCAGATGTAATCGCACATCATTGAGATTGATGTATGAATTGTATATGAACTACAAAGATGCGCATGCTTGCTGTTTTAGCCTAAATTACTGTATGTCTTGCGCCCGCAAAGAGCATTTCATTGTTATTCAATTACTTATCCCAGCCAATGCAGCATTGTGAAGATTGCATCATATCTATCAGAAATCGTTTTCATGGTGTTACTTCCTTCGAGCTGATTGCCATGTTATCATGCTGATGGAACTATCTTTAAGGAGAGGATTATATGTAGGTCAAAAATTATAGCCAAGAAAGTCTTGTGATATTGTCACTCATTATTGTAGTGGACGAAATTGCAAGTTGAGCAATTTAAGCTCGATCGCGAATTTTGACCTGATCACACTGTTTAGCAAAAAACATCAAGTTAACAAGGACGTCAAAGCTTGGACCGTTCTGGCTTTTAAAATTCTCGGTCTCAGTGGGGCTTTGGACTCCATCCCGGTTGCCCTGAAAATCAGCATTCGTGTTATGAAAAATTTGTTTGTGATGTGATATGCATTAGAAATTTTCTTTTCATACCCATGCAATTTCATCGCTTTAGGGCCTATAACTAAAAAATTGCAAGTTTAATGATTTTCCAATTCTCCTTTGGAAAACTGATTCACAAATGATGTTATGAATACATCAATGAATCAATTGAGCCCACGATCAGTTTTCAATTAATCTATGAGAATTAGAATAGGCAGCAGGCCCGTCTAATTAGTTTACTGTGTCTGGCTACAAAAATAAATAGCTGTCAGAACTTCGAAAATTGCTGGCATTTATCACTTGAAATAAACATTCAACATTCCAATTATTCACTGTTTATTTTATTGTTGTCTAACTTTCCTTTGAACTTTAAAGACTCAAAATGAAAAACTTGTCATCAGAAAACGCATTGACTTTTATTAATCATTGAAGGCATTACGGAAGAAGCCAAACTAATTGATGAAACTTAAAATAGTCATGTTCATCCATTAATTGGTCAAGCTACAATAATTGCGAGACTTGTTAACAAAAGGAACTCTTTCATGATTTGAAATTTTATATCAGGACAATAAATATGATAAGGAATAAAGTTCTACAGCATTAAGATATGCCATCTGCAAAGACACTAAGAAAATGCCAAAAGTCGTAGTGAAAACGGATTCGCCTGCGTCACAGAATCGAAAACGAAGCAGCCTGAAATGAAATAAATATTGCCAAATTTTGCTTGGAGCTTTGAACTCTTCAAATTCTAAAAGTTATTCTAAGAAAACTTGCTGTTTAATCTAAAGAAAGCAAATGCTTGTCATGATGAAAATGTCATCCTAAATTCATCTCCTCATAAGTGAAATATCCTCAAATGTCATTATGTTTTGCATCCTTTTAGGCTCGTCTGTGTGTCCCCTGCACATAACATTTTGTAGAACTCGTGCACACGGTTCCGAGAGAAAAGTCCCATGGTGAAAAATAACAACTGAATCTGACCTTATTCAATAGTATAATGTCCTAAAAGACCTTAACAGAATAAAAACATTGTCGGAAATCTTATTCGCAGTTCAGACTACTAGACCGCTTTTAAAGTGCATCACGTAAATCTACATCTGCTGCATGCTATACATGCCAGCCATCTGCAGAAAATATAAATGGCAGATATTTTACTGATAAGGTTTTAATGATCAAAATTATGCTAATACTACATGCTAACAAGTCGAACGTTAATAGAAATTTCGACCATAAAACAGGGGAGTTACTTTTTTTTACTTTTCTTGACTATGAACATGATCTCCCGTCGTTTGGTCAGCTACATAAATTCGTGCATATTTTAAATATGAAATTTTTGATTTCCACTTCCGTGGCGAAAGCAGTTGGCCTACTTTCAGTTTTAAATCACAAGATATCATATCTTTAGTTTGTGATACTTGGACGAGGTATATAAGTATACATGTATGTAAAAGTATATAAGGAGCAAACTTTTAAAAGTTGCTACAAGTCGTACGTATACATGGTAGAACATGTGGGAGTAACAGTAACTCCAATTTTGAGGGAAGTCAGAAAGGATAGAAAAGATAAAGATCTACAAGAACACCGAGCTTCGCTAAAAGTATATTCCTTGACAGTAATTTCATTGATGAAAGATAGTAGAACATGAGTTTTTTGTAAAGGAGAGTATGCAAAATCATTTGCAAATGCATGTAGAGTCTGTAGGTGTTAACCACTGGCGTCTTGACTCACTGCGGGCAATGGCGGACCTCCCCTTGCTGGCCGACATCTGTGAACCACCGAGACTGCGCTTGGTTTCACGTCATCCGATTTGGCGCGACCTACCTCCAGCGGACTTCGACACGACTGCGACAGGGCGGATCGCCTTGGCGAACTCAAACGTGAAGAACAAAATGGTTGATTGAAGACCCTACCTATGCCCTGTCAGGCTTTCAACTCCCACGCCGGCAATGGACACTCCTAAACCGATTCTGGGATCTGCACCCATGCTCTACACAAAGTGGGTGGTCGACGTGCACCCGAGTGCATTTGTGGTTGCGAGGAGCAGACGATGGAGCACATTAGAAAACTATCCACTTTTTTCATTAAAAAGAGGTCTTTAATGTCTCCATAGTTTGTCAGACACTGCTGTGGAGTGGCTTTAAAACCACTCAAACTGAATTCTTTATGTGATTGACTTTTTTGCATGCGAATGTATATAACCATTGATAGATAGCATCGGCAGTTTATTAGCAGACTGACAATGTTGTCTCTACTTACAAGTTACACATTTCTTAGATTTCGATTGCAACCGTTCACACAGAATTTCAGACTAAACGATGCGACGATTAGTTTGTGTTTTTAATTGGGTTGAGCGATTATCTTGAAATAAAAACTCGAGTTTCATGCAGTGCTCGAGTTTTGTGATGACAAGCAAGCTTAAGTCATTGCAGTGAAGTCATTCGGTGAAAGGATCATTATTCTATAAGATGTGCGCCTATACTCAACTATTTTTTCTTCTTTGTAAAATAGTAGAGTGTCATGTCAGTGAGTTACATCACAGCTGCAGCGGATAGTGGATATAAAATTTTACTGAAATATCCAATATTTTTGATTGCTACAAAAGTGACAATGTGTTCGAGTCGGCAGCTTTTGAATGTCGGCTGTCTGCGTAATTTTCATGAACGAGAATGCATGCCGGAGTTTTCCACCTAACATACCACCCATCATGCCAGTGGCATATTAACTGGAAACAACTGCCAGTACAATGGTTCTTTTTTATATGTGTCGAGACTTTCGATTCTGTGCTGAATATATACACATGTAGATTCTTGTTAGTCAATCTTCGTTTTATAATATTTTTTCATTTTGAACTTTATTACTTCATTTACCAGCAAAGAAACAATTGAAACTGTACAGATAGGACGAAACGTTTTTGGTAAAATTCACGCCTCTTCAATGAGATGCAATGAAACATGTATGAGGCATAAATCACGGCTATAAATGAGGTAATAAATTTTAAAATGAGAAATTTATTTTGGATTAGTTATGCCTCATGGCACGAAATTATAGAAATTTCACATGTTTGAAAATCTTGGCTTTACTTATCAAAATGGTTTTCATGAGAAGTATGACTTGTTCTATGAATACGAAGCATCTTCTGTTCCTTCCTCTTTTAAAAACTACAAGAAAATTTAAATTAAACTTTCAGTTCCACATAATATACTTGGCACATGAACCTGGCCCGAACTTTGTTTGTTTGAGAATTCCTCATGTTCCAGTCAATATAACGTGCGATAAATGGAAAACTCCGTATCCAATGATTGTCCAGCTCATTGTTCAATTAAGTGAAGAATCATGATCATGGAACGTTAGTTACCTCTCAAGGCGCCAATAAAGTCGACTTTTCAGAAACTGGAATTGCCAAATATTAAACACACTGAGCGGTTGATTAAACTCGTTTCGACAACAGTACTGGTTTGCAAATAGCTATATACCGCATTTTCTCGAATTAAAAAACTTTTTAACTGTCTGAATCTTTTAGTGCTGAAATGCAGACATTGTATAGCACTGATGATGAGACAATACAGAAAGGTAGAAATGGAAGAAAAAACTGACTACGATAGTGACGACGAACTCAAGACGCATGATTTGCAAGATATAAAAGATTATGTTCTGTGACGATACTGCATTGACCAGCTTGTTTGTATTGATAGCGCAGTATTCTTTATGACCATTTGTTGAGTGGAGCTGATCGAGCCTCTCGCTCCCTAATATATTGATAAGAACTAGGCTATTTCATTGTGAGTACTATTCGAGAAAAGGCGTAAGGTAACACATTTCTAAATATTTTGAAAAATGCGTCATTTTGAAAACTGATGTGAAAAATGCATAATAGTGAATTAAGTCTCGTGCACGAATAATTCTTTTGGATATCATTGAATATAAGTTATTAATCATCGCAAGTTCATCAGCAAATGATTTTCATTTTATTCTTGATTTTTCATAAAATCTGTTCGAATAGCTATTAATTTCACCTTACAGCTGTAAATGAGCTTCATCCAATAATAAACAGAAGTCAAGAAAGTCAAGAAATTCTAATTCTGTCTGTAATATCCTTGATTCAAATGTATCCGTCATGACATTTCTTCCTTAGCGTGAGTTGTCTGAGCGCAAGATGGCATCTTAATTAATTGCAGTCTAGCATAGTTTTCTGCTTGGAGGACTTTCTTCCCAAATTTGAAGCGATATGACACTTTATGCTCCATTGATGAGAGAAAAGGAGACTTTATTAATTGCTCAAATATTTGTGAATACTTCAGATTGCATGCTATCATTCGTCAGAAGCACATTTGACCAGTCAGCTTGACTGCTTATTTCTATTTGTAAAAGAAAAAGTCAGTATTTTCATCACTCTGCAGCATATTTGTCATGCAGGATGAAATGTGAATGATATGGAACGTATTTCAGGCATGGTGTTGACACATGACAGCCTAGCATCGTTCTCCATGAGCATAAATGATGAAGACAGTCCTTCAACTTCCAAGTTAACAGATAATGCAGTCTAGCTACGACGTGTAATCGAAATCAATGCTTACTGTATAGATCAATGTATCTGTTCATTCTTTTCCATTGATTTTTAGTGTCTAACAAAAGGTACCGTACAACAGTACGGTAACAACAGTTTCCGTCATAGAGTAGGTATAGCAGATAGAGTAGCAACTCAATATCAATTAAGTCCCCAAAGTGCATACAGTTTCCATTCAATTATATGAACTCGAGTTGAGACCCAGTACCAAACGTGAGATATGCGAATTCTTATACTTTTGGAGGAATCTACATGGATTTGACTGATCATGATAGCAAAACAGAAGGAAGAATTGGTGTTTTACAAATCCTTCATGTCGTGACAACTTTGGAGAGGTATAATTAGCAATTCGATGAGTGACTACCGAAATATGCTCAGTCTTAGAATTAAGAGTATTTTCTTAAGCGGGATCATATCACTAACTAGTGTTCCTGCCACTGAAAGAGCAAAATATCACAATCAAAAAGAATGATCATAATTAACTATAAAATATGTAAATGGTATTATTACTTAGTAATCAGATTGAATAAATGAAACATAAATTTAGTAAATCATAAAATCATACCGATGAAAATTGAATTAGAAGCTTGAAATTTCGATCAAGAAGCACAATAAGATCTCAGCTTTTCCATGAAGACTTGCATTATAAAGTGGTTCATGAAACTTCCTTGATAATCAGCTCAATTTACATTGGATTTAGACACCTCTTAGTAAATTTTCATTCATTTTTATTTCCAGTAAGTTTCATACTACTTACGAGTATATAGAGGTACCAAATCGCTAGTACATAAACATAGCAATAATTTGCAAAAAATTTAGCCTCTTAAAAATTGAGCACCCCATCATTGAACCATCTGTGTCTGTGAAGCTGCTAAAAACGTTCGATGTAAGATACGGACCGCCCCGTCCGCGAACCGGAGGGTTGCATCTGAGTTACTTGATACGCGCTTTGATTGCTGCTGTAGGACAGGTTGAACCATTGACTGTTCATCGATCACACATTCTCATCTGTTTCTTTGGGAGGCATGCGCTCCATGAGCTACCAACATCGACCGGCCTCCAATGTAGTAGGTGCTTCAAGAAATGCAATCACACCTTCAAATTTCTAAAATTTCATTCATGCTGAGGACAATAATAATAACTTTTTTTCTACATAAGAATATTGTTTGCTAGGAATGCTTGCATTCATTGAAAATTCTGTATTGTGTTCTTAATGTTATCTTCATGTTGTCTTATTTTTCATATGTCTTTCCTTATTGTCTTTCACATGAAGTATAAATCAAACAGGGTCACATAATCAGAATCATCAAATCAGGTCAAGGGTAATCATTGCTCGAGTTTGCAGATATTTTTCCTGATAATTCTTTTCCTTGCTGGCCACTTCGAGCAGAATCCCATGTATCGCCGCTCACCGTATTCTCAATCTTGTTAGTCGAGTGGCTAGCGCAAATCGACCACAACCTATTTTGAAGACGGCTCATGACATCAATCAGTACACGAGCAAATGAATAAAGGAGATAAAAACCGACATATCCTTAAGGATTGAGGAAAGTGAAATCAAACTTTCAAAATCATTCGAAGAATCCGAGAATTTAAAATTGTGAAACAGAGCGCATTTCTTAGTTTTATTGAGCGATGCTTATGCCGCGGCCGGCTCAAAGTATAAAGCATAAAAAAGTTCAATAATGATTTCATATAGAAGTGATGTGTAAAAGATCCTACTATTCCATAGAAAGAAAATGGTATGTTTTTAATGAGCAGAATTTAGCAGAATTTTTAATGAATACAATTAATCCTAACGCAGTTGACCAAACGACTGGAATCATGTTCACATTGATGGCCAAAAGCAAAAAGCAAACTCCCCTTTATTTTACAGTCGACCTCTATTAGACTTTGCAGTGTGAAAAAATTGATAGTACTTCGGCGTCCCGCGCCTTCAAAGGTCGCTAGCTGGGTAGACCACTTAGCTTCTACAATCAATTTTAGAGTATTATAACTCCAATTAACATAAAACTTGCAATAGACTGCCATCCTGACTAAGCGTTTGAAAATTAGACCGCCACTCTGTACAAGACCGCCACTTCCCATATTTCGGAGACAAGCAGTAAGCAAGCATGCCAGGATTGTTTGTGTAAGGCCTGTCCGATATGTGATGTGTAGTTGGTACTTCATTATGTGCCCTTGTGTTTTCTGAATGTGTCTTTGACTTCTTCATTATTAACAATTGCATTAAATTAATCATTGATAAATGCCAGCAATGTTAATCACGGTTAGTGCTGCTGGTCACAGTGTTTTCTTTAGGTAGTCAACTTTCACGCATAGTATACTAGAGAGATGTGGTGTGCCATTTTGTTGAGTGCTGAACTTTTATTCCTATAATATTATGATGAATTAGGCCTAAATGTTTGTTGTCAATGACACCTATAAATCAATCTATTGAAGACAATCAAATGTACATTAAATACTTGCATCAAATATTCATTAAAAATTTGTTTGACATGTGTTTAGCATCATATTCAGCTTCAATTATAAAATAATAAGTCACACTTATAAGCCGAAATGAAAATAATTTTATGATGTAAGGAAAAGTAGTAAAGCATTTTGTCATTGAGATTTTTGTGGATGGAGCATGCACGCAAATGCAAGCTTTATTGAGACGATGCTTCTTTTTGCTTTTGAAAGGTGGGTTGAATGATAGATCGTGATTGCGGTCTATCACAGGTTTTGCGGTATTTGTATATGCAGAGATTTCTCTTCATTCAGAGCTTGTCAATTACGAAAGCTCCGTGATTATAGGCCGATTGATCGCTCATTGATTGGAATGCGCAGATGCGAATGCAGCGGGCCGGCCCGTCCGGGCTCCGGATTTTTGAAACAATAAGGGTCCGGGTGACCAATTTTCAAGATGATTTTCACGTCGTCCTCTTCATTTTCACTTGGCATTTTTTTGCTGCGTTAGTGCACAGTCGAATTTAATTTGCTCGGTTTACAACAGAGTAAGTATATAGTAGGTAGAGTGTTGACTCAAAAAATGTCTGCATACAGTGAAAGTTTTATATCAAAATATTCAGGTTTTTGCGGAGATTGCGCTCATGCGGTCTAAAAAATGCCTGATCATTTTTTATGAAGCTAATTCTTTGCAAATTATTCCTGTACTACATACTAATGACGTGAAACCACTATTGTAAGTAGTATCAAGGTGACTAGATCTCAAAAGGAATGGAAATTTACTAACGGGTATTTTTATTCAACGGAAATTGAGGTGATTATCAAGGAATTTTCATGAACCACATCATAATACAAATCTTCATGGAAAAGTTGAGATCAAATTGTGCTTCTTGGCTGAGAAATTTCATCGGTATGATTTTATGATTCACTTCTTGAATCTGAATGGTAAGTGATGTGGACCGATTCACATCTTTTGTAGTTAATTATGATCATTGTTTTTGATTGTGATATTTTGCTATTTTAGTTGCAGGTTTTGTGATATGATCACGCTTAAGAAAACACTCTTCCTATTGTGCTGTTAAGAGTGTAAAGATAGGTATAGGATAATAAAGAGAGTGCATGATAATGAAGCAGAGCATTAAGGTAATAGTAAGTAGTGCTATCACGATCAGTCAAATCCGTGTAAATTTCTCCAAAAGTGTAAGAATTCGCATATCTCACACTTGTGTCTCAATTTCTCAACTCGAGTTCATTTAACAAAATCGAAACTGTATACATATTGGGTATTTAATTAATGCAGACCTTGCCTATTATACTTACTCTATGGTTTACAATCATGTCTATTATGAAGAATGATGATAATAAGAATAATTCTGTAAATGAAGTGACCACAGCCCAGTCCAAGTCATGAAGAGCGATTTGCACGAAATATGACATAATTACTCGTATCAAAGCATTTTGTTGATGGGATGAGTTATAATATGGAAATGTACTCTTGTGAGAGCGAGTCAAAGGTTTAAAAAGCAAATAAGCCTTTACATATTTCGAATTATGAATTCATATATACGAATGCGAATTTGCGCCGCAGTTGTACAATACTTTTTCAGCCTTCTCCTTATTGAACTTCATATGATACATTTACTATCTGCGAACCTGTTCATTGTTTGTTATGATTTATAGTCTCGGATTCCATTCTTATTCCATTTTGTACCATAGATCGCATTCACTAGCTTTCCCAGGAGATCACAAAGTCATTTTACACACATTGTCATCGAATGACCACTCATGTATACTCGTCTGACGGATTAAGCTGAATAGAATAGAACTTTATCTTTAAAACGAAATGGATATCAAGTTTGATTCGAGCAATGTGCTTCAATGAATGAAGTTTTCAACGTTATCATATTTCGATTGTGTCAACAGGCTTTTGCAAATTGCTGTGCAGATTCAGTATCGAGTGAAACAAAAAAGGATGTAAAAAGACGACAGCTTTTCACATAATGGCAGACGACAGCTGTTTAAATAATTTCTAATTTTTCGTCTGACGTTCGCCTTTTTTAAGATGTGAGACGCTTTCAATTTCTTTACTGCGCATACCGATCAGATCTGTGAAAAATTAATGCACTGAAATTAAAGTTAAATATCCTTTTTGAGTGTATGCTATATGGTTTTCAACCATATCTATCAATTGAAAGAATTTGCTTTTATGCGTAGGGAAGTGGATAAGGGTGCACTTTCATGCGATGTATGTATCAGTCACATTTGTTATAAGCTGAGAATTCAAGACTTAGAGCAGGAGGTAGCCAGATCTTTCGGGCCACATAACCTATGTTCATGTTCTTTCCAAGGTGGGTATTGGAACTGAACTAAATACCAAAACATTTAAATTGGATATCCAAAAACAAGGTCATTCATTTTTTAGCTAATTGATTGAAAAACGCACAATTAGGAAATTATCTGCGTAATGTTCATGCATGTTTAGCGATTCTACTACACAGTCTTATTCATATAATACATTTGCGTGCCTATATGCACGAACGCATCATGCGTATCTAAAGTGGTTTTTCTCACAAGAGAGATTGAATGTACTATGGGCAACATTAGCATGTAGTTAAACACAAGACAAAAAGATATAATTTGTCAAAAATTATTAAAGCTTCTAAAGACATTCAAGAAGCCTAAGGATTGTAGTGTTCACTCAATGCACTTATAAAATACTTCACGTATTACTTGTATTGTGTTGACAAATAGTAATAAATAAGCGTCAGTCTTCGAACAGAAAAATCCTTGGGAAATCTATTTCATTGTTTGAACCCTTGAAATTTCTCCTATCAAGACAAAAGATGGATATAAAATTAGATATAAAAATATTTCACAGATCTTACGAAATGATAAAAATAACATTTACATTTTATAACAAGCATTATAAGAGTGCATGCTGCAAATGCGCATAAATGCAAGATATACATCTATTATTTGAATCAAAATGAACACAGACCGCAGAATATGTTGTCAGAGATGATCACATGTTCTCGATACGATGGTTTGCTTGAGAAGCCTATATTGATCATGTTCTATTTTGATCAGCGACAATGTTGAATCTTGATGAAACTGTTGCACAATGAAGTATAAATGAAAACTGATTGAGAAGAAAGAACTGTTGAACACGTTTTATGGTGCCGAGTGCGAACCAGTTGCATAAAACGAATTTTCATGTAAATTAACACTGAAAATTTTCTCAGTGTAACACTTTTTTCAAATTTTTCACATTAAATTTTCATTTGCTACAAGAAATTAATATATATAAATGCATATGTTTATACATAAATTTTGCTTGATAGCACATTCCACTTCAGAGATTCCTGACGATGATAAAATATTACTGATTTGTTGCTCTGTATCGCTGTGACTAGCAGAATTGGATTGTTTAAACGTATCAATTTGCTAGAAGTGCAAACTGATTCAAAACGATGGCAAATTCTGGAACTTACTAAGTTGGCAAGATGAAATTTTTAATACCTTGCAGAGATAGGAAAAATAGTCGTGCGCCGCTTGCGGATTGTTGTGAATTCCTTCAAACTGCTCCCATGGCCACGGTTCCTTCAGAGTCGAAGAATTCAGATCATTGCGCAAAAGTTTTCTCGATAATGTTGGTCCTTCCGATCATTATTAGAAAAGTTAGCAAGCGCACGAAAAAAAGTTCACAAACTTCTCTGTAGAACTTGATATCATCTGTGTCTCTTTGTTGTGTGATCCGGTTGATAACAGTCACTGAAGCACGCACAATTTTGGTATGCTTAATGTTGAATTGGCTGCTCATTGATCGATTGCTATGGTAGCATGTCAGCAGATTGTGCCATTTCATTAACGTTACATGTTCAAATGTTTCCTTTCTAGTCAAATAGAAGAAGAGACGACCTGTCTAATTCTGTGGTGTGACCATTCGTAAAAATTATGTGTATTCAACGTTAAATTTATGCATTTTTCACATGTGAAGACTACGTTTTGCGTTACTACGTTTTATTGTAATATTTATGTCATTTATTGCAATATGATTGCTCATGCTGCTTTTATTATTGTATGGGGTGACTTAGGTATTCACATACAGAATGTCTTGTGTTTCCAATTGTATGTGCATAATTATTGCATGTATTCAGACATTGTGATGACTTAGATGATTGGAGAATGTAATAACATCTTAAATCGAAGAGGAATGTTGCCATCGGTCGGGATTCATTTATTTAAAAGAATAATAATAATCAATTTTCGACGACCGTGTAGCTTTAAATTACCAACATTTCGGCTTAACAGATATTAAGAAGAAGGAAATTGTGATGAATGTCGTTAAGAAAATTTAAACTAACCTATCTATTGAATGCAACCTAGAACCTTAATAGAGCATTGACTGCAAAAAATTATCATGGACTGGTTGTCAAAAGGATAAGAAAAGGAAACTAATCTATAATGATATATTATATAATCTCATTAATTCTGTGTAACTTTTAAGTTTTTTCCTTTTGATAGATTGGTTTCCTTTTCTTCTCCTTTTGAGAATTCAAGCAGTTCACGATATTTATGTTGAAATTCTGTGTTAGCTAGCATGTCACAATGTCCATGCTCTACTAAGGTTCTAGGTTGCATTCCGTAGATAGCACAATTTCCATTTTCTGTATCCCTTGATAAAAGCTAGGCCGAAATATTAGGAATATGCAACTATACACAGGTCGTAGAAATTTGGTTTTACTATTCTTTTAAACAACAGAACGCCTCTGCTTCTGAAATGGTTATCATCGTCACGCAGTTTGAATATAAATAGTTTCTCAGCTTTATATGTTCATTTGTGAATAACTTTGAAGTTGAATAATACATGCTTTGTTTATCTTGCTGGGTGATCATTGAGCGCCATGAGATGTGCTTCACACGCTGAAGAAAACATCTGGCAGTGAGTATAAATTCGGCGCTAATCCTTTGACAGAGAGTCAAAAATCACGAAAGCGCTTCAAGTATGACATGCGTTTACTTGCCTCAGAGGTTCAGTTTCTTGCCAATGTTCATTCTCACAAAATATCCTTTTGAATCTCGAACTTGTATTCTCATTTCGCAGCTTCTGATCACGATGCAAAGGAAAATTCACAGGCTCTGTTCCGATCATTAATATCTCGACATTAAAGGAAGAGCATTATTCAATAAAATTCATCTCTTGATTATTTCAATAACTAAAAAGCTAAAGGAAATGATCTTCCACAAATTTGTAAAAGTTTGTAATTTCTCCTAAACAACATAATATTATTATGTACAATAAAATCCGGTTATCACTCCCTTTAGTTTTTGCCGATAAGTAAAATTGAATAAATTGAAATAAAAAACCAAAGTTGTGTTTTCTACTTCGGACGTTTTTTCGGTAACCGACCCTATCACAACGAGTTAAACATAATGTTAGGTTAAATTCAAGGAAAAATTGGACATACAATTTTAACATCAACAGCATCGACTTTTTTGAATTCAACCTACAATTGTGTTTAAAATCTATGAAATTTCGCATTTATTCACACACATTTTTTGCAAAAGCAAGGAAAGTCCGGTACGATTAATATGCAGTTGCCACTACCAGACATCTGAAACAATTTTAGTGTGACTTTGCGCTATGACATCGAAATATAGCATTGATTCTCATTCGAACATTCATATGTAATTAAATCTAATTCTTCATAATTATAATTTCTTCATGATGTAAGCAAAGTCCTAATGAGAACTTAGAATATTTACCAATCCGCAGGCTTCGGTGACTTATTGCTCATATATGTCATTATATGCCATCAATAACAGAAATCCCTAAAATTTGTCTTAATTATTTACTATCTTTCTATAGTTGTAATATGTGCTTATTGTACATGAATATATAACATATGGATTAAAATATCAAAATAAAAACAATATATGAATTGTTTACATCCATATTTCAAAGGAAGCCTTTGTAAGAAAAAGTATGTTTCCATCTTTTTAGATTGCTTCAGATAATGAAATGCAAGTTTAGCTAAAAAAGGTTCTCACCAGCTCTCGTATGTGTGAGGACAAGTGAACCAGTGATTCGTATCACTTATTCATACTTGCTAGAGATTCAGAGCGAAGTTTTTGAATAAGAGTGCTTTCAAGAATCTGATATGCTGCCAGCAAATATTAGAATGTCGTCATTACAAAGAATGTGTGTGAAAACCTGGAAACAGAGAAGTCTCAGGTTGGATCTTGAGGTTTTGGTAATTTAGGTTGGTAACCAAAAAGTTATTGGGTTTCTGGCCCAAGATCTTAGGTCTAGTGGATAACCAAAAAACTGAATAAATTGTCAATAACAGATTATATCTATGTTCCACGAACCTGAAGAAACAAGTGTCAACTTTTCTAGATCAGTTTTTTAATGATTGATCTAACTAAATAATATTTAGTCATATTATGTCTCTTGCATTCATTCATTGTTCCATTTCTTATTTGAAGAGGATGAGAACATGACCGTTTGTCAAATTCACCGTGACGGGTCTCTCATATTTCGTAATTTCCCCGAAGTTTCACAATAATGCTCGAAAAAAGCATCGTGACATCTGCAACCTGGGATGGTGCATATCACATGACCTTGCAAGACTGACTTTGAATATTGTCTCGCCGCGTCATGGCGCTTCATTCCTAATATAAGTTGAAAACAGACATTTGAAATGAGAGTCTATTTGAACGAAAGTGAATTTGATCTGTACATGCTACATGCACTTGCAATTACTTGCAGTGTTTTGCACTATTTATAAGGCTATTGCTTTGCAGATTTATCAATGTAATTTAAACACACGCATGTGTGGCAATTGAACAAAGTGTTCATTAACAGTGGCACTTGAGCCTTAATTTTCTAATGAATTTTAAATTCTAGTAAATTTTCACTATTAGGTTTGCCGATCTTGGATTTACTTTTGGGGTGCACTCAACCTTGAAAATGCAAATACATGTAAATGTAAACATCAAAATAAAGTCATAAAATTAAGTATTCAATTATATGTAATAGCGACTGTGCATTCACAACTTTGCATGATTTATTGTTTTCATTTGGTTTTCATAATGATTTTAATCAATGGTATAATCTATAGCACGACTGATATCTTTACTCTATGAATAACATACAGTTGTCTCAAACCTCACTGTTCTAATCATCGAGACGTCTGTGAACGAAAGCAACTGAGTCAAATGAAAGTCAAGCATCGTTTATATCCGAGAGCTAATAAGACAGATACAAGTATAAATGTGATCACAACCTGCGTCTGCAGGGTGAAAATTCCTCAATACTAAAGACGGCCATCAAGAAACACATCGTTTTTGCTTGAGTTTTCTATCACAAAAATATGGTGCAGGCATATAGAATGAGGAATTGAGTTCTGATGAAAAAAGGCGAAGACGTTATGTTAGAATCAACCACGTGATAATGGTCAATCTAAATTGCCTCTTACAACAATGCCGGTTGAAGGTAAGCTAGGATGGCTACATCGTGTCTCTCGTCCGTGCAAACATCTTCTCTTTATTAAATCCTCTGCTTAGATCTCGAATTTGTAATTGACGGATTATGCCCTTTTGCTGCAACATGATTGTCCCGCTGACCGGACGCCGATGAGGACGTGCACGAGCTTCGCTAAAGCATTCTATGGATCTTTTTTTGTTAGTGATGATTGTTTTTTATAATTATTCACAAATGTGTTCATTTTATATCATCATATTAATTTGTATTTTGCAGTTATAGTTCATTTATTTTTTTAGTTATTATTTTATAGTTATCTTGTGATTTTGTATTAGTGAATTAAATTTGTATGGCCGCTTTCAAGTCAAAATTCACTTACATGTAAGTGTCGCTGAATACCACTCTCGATTTACCATCTATGAATTTACTAATTAAATTGCTAGCTCTCATCCATAAATGGCAAAATTAATTCAATAATCTCTATGAAATATCTACCTATATCGAGTGAAGCGACAGCACTCCACAAATAAATGCCTCTTCTACTATAAAACGTTGGCGAAATATTCATCAAGTAAACGCCAATATTAGCAATTACTCTGCTTCTATAATTTGTCAATTTAATCATCAAGAAAACGGGAAGTGAACTTACAACAATTTTTGAGCAAACTCAGTATCATTTAATTTAGCTTAACCTCAAAACCTTTCATTCTAACTAGTGTTCAGCATCGTTCAATGTCATAGTCATCAAGAAACATCTTGTCAAAACTAATTAGAGAGCGTTGATGAAAGCTATCTCTGCTCAAGTTTTATTGAAAGAGTTCTGTGAATAATTGAATTGACTGGCCTTATAAGATATTTTTTCTATTAACATAGGTTTTGTGAAAGCTTCAACAGTCAGGTATCAACGACTTTTTAGGAAAAATTTCCAGTGAATAGAAAATTTAGGTAGCTGAGTCTATGAAAATAATAAACATATTTCTGTGAGATATACCAATAATGAATTATACGCTGCACAAAGATCAGGTTATCGCCATAATTGAAGATTGTTAGTAAGGGTATCGAATTTAAATTGGATTGCATTTGCTGTAGATTAAGGGAAAAGTTAGTTCTAATTGCAAGCGCTGAGTGAAACTTTGGTGTCTCATGACACCTTAAGTCAAGAATGCGAGTCGAAATCCTGGAAGTCCAATCATTTTGCATGGAGTTGAAGTCCTCCTACAGCTATATCGTCTCGACAAGCTGTACGTTAATGAATCATCACATGCTTTCACTAATGAATACGCTTTTGAGTCGATCTTGAATTAATATAATTTTGCTGCGTTTTAAATCACTGTGATTTCTTAAAGTAGTGAAAGTCTATATCTATCGGAAATCTCTCAAATGATACTGTACATCGAATAGAACAAGTTGTCTCGATGTAGTCAATTGTATGTAGCCATCATTTCAACAGATAATCTCCTTTTGCTCAAGGAGCCATTTGACCGAACCCACAGCGCTGTTTAGCCTATTAGCACAATGCATAATTCCAATGTAAGTTTCTACTTGATTCGTTTAGCCTTCAAAAATAACTATAAGGCAGATAACCTTTGATACAAAATTTTGGTGGCAGAGTGAAAGTGAAAGAGACATCGGCATTGACTACGGCAGCTCACAGGAACAGACAAAGTTTATCAAGATGAAGTTCTATGCAGACACGAAAGACCACACTATCAATATAATGCTGACAGTAAGATGACATTAAATCGCACTAAAATGTAAAATGACTCAAATAAAATAAGAAGATCAGAAGCAAAGAAAAACAAGATGAAGTCAAAATGGCCCAGCTTCACTCACTAATCATTGATGTTCATTCATAATTTGTATATTTGTGTTTTCAGGTGACGATGTTGACAAATACAAGGAACATGTTCAAAATTCTTTGTTAAACTATTAGCGCAATCGGTTCGTGCAATGAGCTGAAGCACGCTGAAACAAAACTGATCCGTTACAGGTGGCCAAAAGAATTAATCGAAATGACCATGCTAGACTTGAGTCATACCAGTAATTGATTGGGCATGATTGCCAAATTTACATATGTCTTTGTTGAATTTTTTACAAATAGTTATCAAACCGTTGAAGAAAATTGATGACCAGAGTGACTTACATATTCAGTCTTAATCATTTTGCACGGGCAATTTGTGCAAGTTGTTTTTTTACAATAAGGTTGAAAAAATCAGAGTAGCAATGTTTTAGCGTCTCATATGTGTAAGATCAGACTTAGTTAGATCGCTGCACTATAAGTCACTATAATAATCGGACTATGGTAGAGGTAAGAGTGTAGCCTTGTTATACGTTGAGACTTGGGTCATGAGGTGTGAACATAATATATGTAATATTGGCCAGTCGTGGGGGGGGGGTTATAGCTGTTTTGGGGGGCTGGTCAGAATGTTAGGCGGCGGTAGCAGTGTCAAGGCTGATGGGTGGGTAAATTTGGTGTGTTGGTTTGTGAGGGGGTTGTAGGGAGGATAATTTGCGGTGCGGTGGTGTGTATTTTTTTTTATATTGTTATAATTATGTTTTCGTTTGTGGTGTAGTTTCGATATATTTTATATTATATTGTTTAAAAATTAATTTAAATGTCTTTATAGGTTTCTGTATATTTTTATCTGATTTTTAGATATATAGTGTTGGTGTTGTGGTGGGGGTGGAGGGTGGCTCAGGGATGTTGTTGGAGGTGGATTGGGTTGGGGGGGAGCGGGTCTGTGGTGTGTGTGGTTGTGTGTCTCTGTTGAGTTTGTGGTGTGAGTTGTGTTGGGGGGGGTTGCGGTGGGGCGATTGTAGGAGGTGATGAGTTGGTGTTGCGTTGCTGATGCAGGGGGCGGCAGTGGCGTTTGGTGGTGAGTGGGTGTCGATGATTTAAGTGTGTCGTTGGAGGGGGTGGGGTGCTTTTGGGTTGGGGGGTGGGTGTGGGTGGCGCTTTGATTTTGCCTGTGTGCGTATGTTGTGAGGTTTGCTTTGGAAGCTAGAGTAGTGCATTGTATTCTATGTTTTTTTTTGTTGGGGCTGAGAGCTGAGTAGTGTGGATGGTTAATCGGGGGGTTGGGCTGGGGGTGGCATGGATTGTGTCGGCGGTGTATTACTTTTGTGCGTTATTACGTTGTGGAGTCAGCGTGATTTCGTGGTTCTGGTTAGCAGGTGGTATTTCGGTGCGGGGGTGGTTAGGTATAGATAGGTTTTTTTGTAGTGATATAGATTTTTTTGGTTAAGGTGCTGAAGGTTCCGTTTATTGTTTTGATTTATTATGTTAATGATTGGGCTGTTTGCTGGTTGATATTTTTTTTCCGGGTTATCGTGTGTGTTGTCTGTCGGTTATTTTTGGATGTGGATGTTCGTTTAGTGTTGGATGGTGTTTTGTTGTGGTTTTGTGAGTTTGGTGTTGCATGTCGTGTTGGGAGTTTGGGTTGGCGGGCGGTGGGTGGTTTGGGCCGTGGTGGGTGTGGTGCTCAGCGTGGTGTGGTTGCTTTTGTGGGGGGAGACCGGCGGTGGGTGTGTGTTTGTTGGTTGATGGGCTTGGGTGGAATTTGAGTGGATTATCTTGGCTGGCGTTTTGGGGGGTGGAGGGACGGGTCGACGTTTGGGTTGAGTGTTACGATGGGGCCGTAGCAAAATAATATAGTATTTGGTGAGAAAAAGTAGAAGGATAGTTTGAGTAGAGGGGGTTGTGGTTGGGTGGGCTAACGGGTTGAGTGGCTACGTGTGAGTGTGGTTTAGCGTGGGTTTGCGTTGGGGGTGTGTCGGGGGTGCTGTCGTGTCTTGTGATGGCGGGTTGGTGGTCTAGGCGTTGGGATGGTTGGGGGTGGAGAGTGGTAGGTGAGGCCTGGGTGTGGTTGGCGAGGGGGGAGGGGATGGGGTTTGGTGAAGAAATGGTGGGTTTTTAATTTAATTTTGTGATAGTTTATTATAAGTATTTCTATTTTTAGCTATTTTGATTATTTTTTATTTTAATATGGTTGCCCCCCCCGTGTTTAGTTTTTGTTTTTTTGTTAGGGTGTGCGGGTATGGTTGGCAGGATCGCTGAACATTTTTGGTCTTTGTGTTCCTTTGGGGGGGTTTGT
>CAJQUW010008297.1:0-2500 GCA_907163375.1 Prostheceraeus crozeri | reverse complement strand
GTGTTAGTCTTTGCTAAAAAAACCTATCTTGACCACATATTGCATAGGTACTAACATATTGCCGACATAAGTGACAATCGAAAATGAGCAATGTCACCGTGGTTTACATTGGCAGAAGGTGGAATGCAATTACGTATGACACAGGCGTTGACAAAAAGGCGATGCTTGACATCTCCTTGAAGAGATGCGCGTTTTCATTCGCCATCCTGTTCTGACTTACATTACCATCGCAAACGCAGGAGATTCACCGTTACTGTCGTACTATATAGCAGTCTTTTAAACGCGAAAGTCATATTCGAGCTTGCTAGCGCTTTTCTAAATACATAGGACGCAGTGTACAGAAGATGGAATTATACTTTCCAGAGGAGTGAGCAGCGATACTCGCTCGCAAACCAGTTGTTGCTACAATCAAGTACCACGCGCATTTATCAATGTTTCTTTATGGAAAGTTTGAAGGTGAATATCTGAAAATCGCTTCAATCACTAGACTAGCTACCCTGATGGTTAAAGGCGTTCAGGACGTTCAGCAATGTATTTTATTCATATGTCTTTTAAAAAAATCTCTTCGCGGGTGACTCGCAGCCTCACACTTTCCATTGAATAAGAATGCAAAATGGAAAAGAGCGACTTTCCACTCCTCTTCCTTTCCAAAATGACTAAACTTAAATTTTCGCAAACTAATTCGCCGCCATGGACAGTGCGATCAGAGAATGTATTTCATTTATACTCTAGAAATAGAGAGCATAGCATCATCGACCACTGCTGCGATGTCCGGACTCATCTTTATGGAAATGTATCCACATAATCTTGAACAGCTCCTTTTAAACTTTGCCTATGAAAACGTAATGTTCCGCAGTCGTTTGAGAAAGACATGATCGCCCGTTATATAACCCATCCATTGCATGAACACAACAACTCTTCTAATAGTAACATTTCTTGAATAACGGTAACAAGCATGCAGGATAAGCAAGGGTTGGAAGGAGATAAAATAGATACAGCTGAATTACTATCAGACGCGTGCAATGATAACCCATACAGGAATTGGGGCATTGTGTGAGGGTGTAGGAGGAACAGAAGCATAATTGGTTTTACTCGAAACGTAAGCTACTACAACGAAACAGACAAAAGTAGGAACACCACAAATCCTTTTTAAAACGTTTTCGTCGTGACTTCAGGAAGAATGGGTGATTCACTCTACTATCCCAAGAGCGGGAGCCAACAAATATCAACAATTGATTAGATTGGGTAAATACTTTCCTCTCCGTACCAGATTGGTAAAAAATTGACAAAAGATGCGTTTATGAACCATTGTGAAAGCAGCTAACCATCGTATTAAACGGTCAATAAAGAAGAGCAACTCTCACAAGAATAAGCCATAGTCTTGCAATATATTTCAGATTAAGTCCATGAAATGTGTTTTCTCTCGCCCATTGAATCAACATTGGGATCCACAGTTGGCATGTTGATCGATAGAGACACTAACAATCTGATATGTCCAATTGTTCATAGCAATAGCACTGAGCTCCTGTACAGGTTCACCCTCACAATCCATAAAAATGATGATAGAAGCCTAAAACGGAAATTTACACATCTAAGGAAGCGTTCTATAACATATTACAAAATGAAGAATTACATCGATGCTTTTCACGACAAAATACACAAATGATATGATGGCAACGAAGAAGTAAAATGTATCTCATAAGACCACGTCTACGACACTCAAAGCACATAAGCGAATTGTCATAGGGTAGAGTTAGGAAAGGACTAGCAATTCTCCTGGTTTGATTTGCGTTTTGATGTAGCATTCTTCTCCGACTTGCGCTTCGTACCACTGCTGTTAAGGATTTGATCAATTATGTCGTCCACGTTGGGTGGTTTCGGAATATATAAAATGGATTCCATATGCATGGAGAGAGAGGCTATTTTACTATCCTTGTGTCGACCATAATATAGCCCATTCACTTTGAAAAGGATATCCCAAGTACCTTCTCCGAGCTCATCACATCTGATGGGTATTGAATGATCTCCCTCCTTCTTATAGTAAGTACACCAATGTGATACCGAGGTATGGCCAAATGCCTGATTTACCATCCCAAATCTTTCTATAGGGAGGAGAGTATCCTTGGGCATCTCGACTTCTCTCGCCTTCCAGCTCTTGAGCAAGAGGAGTAGGAATGGGTCCCAATGTTAATGTCAGCCGTACTCCTCAAATAATATCAAGTTGGTGGCGAATGTACGGAACTCACGGCGGGATCAGTGATGTAGTTCCCCATAGCTGATTGTGTGCATTAATCGTGACATTCCGTGGAAGGGAGCATTCCCTCTATTCCCTCTCTTATTCTCTCTCCTTGTCCCCCCTGTCTCTTCATCCTCTTTTCTCTCTTCCTTCACCCACGTTTCTTAGGAGTACTATACGCCTATGACATCATAACGCAAGGCTTGTTTAAATTTACCTGTAGCGGTGTAAGATTATGTACCTTGGATGTTTCTTCCACTGGCC
>CAJQUW010008296.1:0-150180 GCA_907163375.1 Prostheceraeus crozeri | reverse complement strand
GAATATCGATAAATGATCAGCGAAATTGGACTTTCTGAGTATGAATCGAAATAATTCAGATGATTTGAATTCGTCTGTTGTGGTTGAAATGCATCGAATAGATCAACGATTTCACACAAAAAGATTCTTGTTTCTAAATCGACAATGTCCTTACACTGACACTGCTTGTACTCCCCCCCCCCTTCATTCTCATTCATTCAGGTGGTGAGATGTTTGTCCAATCGGTACCATCTCAAACCGTCTTTTCACTCTCTGAACCCACCCTCCCATCAATGCGGTGGGATAAATCCCATTCACCGAATGTTGAGTGGGACAAACCGAACCCAAATTCGTGAAAAGTGCCAGCTGCCGTCCGTTCCACAGCCGCAATCGCTGGATGAGCTAGCAGAGACGTCTGTGATGCTCTGGAGCCTTTATTCGCCGGCAAGAAGATCACATATCAATATCCACGTCAGGATCGAGGGCACCAGGCGGAGGAAAAGGACGTGGCCATAGCCACATCCCTCCGCTGATGATTAAGGAGCAGTATTATCTGATAAGATGGTGAGTATTGTGACAGGGATGAAACAGATTTAATTATGAAGATGCAGGGAAACGAATTGGGACTGATGTTCTACCCAGATCGGAATAAGTTTTCATCATGCGGAGGACGCAGGGAACGATTCTCAAATCATCAATGCTTAAGTAACCTGTGTCGAAATATCTCACATCGAAATTGTTAGAACAAAGATTTGCTGCTCTTCAGTCGTGATGATTTCTTCTCTTGTATTCGTGACTATCAATTTATGTATCACAACTAAGGTCGCTCAATCAGAATGAGGGGGGGAGTTGAAAAAAGTTGAGGTCCCTGTAAAGCATACAATGTGTAAGTTTGGCATTTAAGAGATGACTTTGATTATTCGCAGTTTAGTTCATAAATATCACCCATAGATAATCCAGTGAGAGAAGTGACGTATTTGATGTAATCTCATAGTGCATACTGCTGATATTATACAGAGATGTAAAAATTGTCACCCATTTTAACAACGTTAACAACGTGATGGTGTCACATCACTGCGCATTGTCTTGTTTTTGTGATATTGTTTTTAGTAACAACTCTAACATCTTGAGAAGTTTTGTTTTGGGAAACTTTACCTCAACTTAACATCTAAGCTTGAAAAATTCAAGCTGTGAGACTTACGGGAGTTGTCTTGACTTATTGAAAGTTGACAATTTTTTATCTTTACAATTGATTATAATAAAATAATCCCAGCCCAATCGCAAATTCAAGCTTACAAACTATTCTAATGTGCATGTTACAGTGGAAAACAAGTCTGTCAGTTTTCATGCATGAGGCCTGGGCTTGTGTTCTAGTACCTAGTATGATATCTGAGGATGGAAGTGGGTCTCCTTCCGTCGTGTGATCTGCGCGATCCCCACCTGACCCGGCCCGTCCCCGGATGAATTTTTTAGTCTGGGTCCGTTGACACTATATTCTATCGCTTTGTCGCACTCACCTATGCCACCGCCTTTTTGTAATCCGAAAATATCGACGTGCATTAGTTGAGTGCAAATCGCCTTTCAAAATCGGTTTGTCTGTAAAGTGATTATGATTACATAGATTGTATGCTGCAGCCTGTGTTCCATCTGTAAGCACATTGAATACGTTGCGCAGATAACGTGAATAATTTTAAGCATATGATAGTAACTTTCATTTGTTTTATGAAATATTGTGCATCTATAATAGCGCTTGTCTATCACATTGAATTTGGATCTCATTTGTTGTACCGATAACTTCCTATTCTTGTAAGTTATATTTTAGGTGATTGATAGCAAGGAAAACTAAGTCTCACTAAACAAAAGTTTAAACTAATTATTCAATCGACTCTAGTGACCAAAAGTCCAAGAAATGTCCACTTGCTTATATCGCCATTCGATATTGTTTAACATCATCTTCTGCACATTAGTGTTGGCACATTTCAATTTAGAAAACAACACATTACGGGGCGTTGTCAAGGAGTTCGAAAAGCAACAGGAGTGGTTGGTGCTTTGACAAGACTTAATCCTATAATTACCTAATCTATATCAGGAAATGCCTTCACTCAGATAAAGGCATGAAACTCCCTACATAAGAAATTTGGCTCCCACTCATTGTCAATACAACATTGATTTTGTTTATCTGCATTTTTCTACGGTTTTATACAATTATATCACGAATATAGTGGTTCATTTTTTTACATTCCACCGTTATTAATACAAATATATAAGATTTAAAATATTTCAACTTTTTTAATAAAACACGCATCTCACTACTCATTCGATATGTACAATACATTTAAGGTTACTGATTAATCGTTATTAATCTCTTATTTCAAAATCTATTGGGTACATTACATGAAGGTGCATGTTTCAATATCTATAGCCTCCAACACAATTTAAGCGACACTTCGTTCTTGGTGTCAGTATTTTCTGAAAATTCAATCAAAACAGGGTGGTTTCTACGTGCAAGAAGGACCCGCAGGCCATATATTGAATAGGCTAATATTTAGTGTAATAGTTCTGATATCAATGTCTTACACAGTCGTCTTGAATAAATCAGTAATAAATGACGCAAATAATCATGGTAAGATTAAGAGTTGAAGGAAAATAGGACGTCTTATTTCGATATGTGTCTCAGAACCTGTCGTCATATCTCATTGAAAGCCCCGAAGTCCATGTTTGATAGCTGTGCTTCTGAAAAATGTAAATACACCCACAGTTCATAGATTCAACAGATGATGAAAAATGACCGTCAAACACAAGCCCCTATGTCTTGGAGCTGCTTCAGTGCAGTGAGCATCAGTGAGCTAATGTGTGCGTGTGCCGGAGCTCTATAAAAAGACTGACGATTATAATGGGATCATGAAAAATAGCTTTGCCACACATCATCCTTCGCATGTTGTGTATGTGAGACAGCTCGTTCGCAAGAGAAGGGCGATCATTAACTAAAAGTGAAACTATGATCTCAGTGCAGTAATTTTCGCTGCCGAAGAAAAGAATAGGTGGAAGAACAACCCATTGATGAACCCAGCATCTAAACGATTTTTCAAACTTCATATATTAAACCAGCGGGCTAGTGAAATAGTTAACTCAAATCATGAATCGCAGATAGCCCCGGACTTGATTCGTTCCGCATGCTCCCTAGCTTGTCTGATGCTGCACAGTCAACAACTGAACCAGAAAATTCAATGACAACAATTGGAAGAAATACATGAATATCATTTCAATCTTCTATTCAGAGGCTTCTCGAAAATCATGAAGGAGACCATCAAGAGAATTCGATTGAAAGCAGTGATGTTTTGCGAACAGTTGGGTTGTAATATGTCAATCAAATTGCATTGCCTTCACGCTGATTTAGACTTGTTTGATCAAATACTGGAGCTTTCAGTGAACAACAGGGAGCTTTTCACCAGGATATAAAACACAGGGACATCAGCGAATGCAATGGTCAGAGGGAAACATCGATAACGGTGATTACATTTGGTCTCTTCATCGAAATGATGAAAGTGCATGAGTTCAAATTAAGATAATTTCCTCAGCTCACTTTTGATGTGAATTTTTTAGCGATATTCTAGACCACGTCTATTCTTCATTTTTATTATTCTGACTAATGACGCTCTATGTTCGCATTCACATTTGTCAATAGATGAAACACCTAGCTTAATCAATCTTAAGCACGATGATGAAAAATAACAAAAATTGGAAGTTTGGAAAACATATTGTATTAAACTAACAAAGAACTGACTTCAGATTTGTGTTTTTCAGACTAGAATTCAGCATCACCAAGTTTTAAATAAGTCCATCAAATGCATCATGTTTGTGATGCCTTTATCATGAAAAATGGACAATTGAAGCTTTCATGCCCTCTGTAATAAGCTAACAAGGGATGAAGTCTAAAAACTGACTTCAGATTCGTATTTGTCAGGGTCGAATTAGCCAGAATCAATATTCATGAGGTCACATGTAACAAATACGCATGTAGCTGTTCGTATTTGATTAACTTTAGGACACTGTGTAGTTAGAGAACAAGCGGTGGAATAAAAAACTGACTTCAGATTCGTATTTGTCAGAGTGGAATTAGCCACAGTCAATATTCATGAGGTCACATGTAGCAAATACGCATGTAGCTGTTCGTATTTGATTAACTTTAGGACACTCTGTAGTTAGAGAACAAGCGGTGGAATAAAAAACTGACTTCAGATTCGTATTTGTCAGGATGAAATTGACCACAGTCAATGAATGATAAACAAAGCATTTTTGAAAACTTGTTGACTTATGTTATCTGTCAATGGAAGAGGATCTCTTATGTAAACAAAGTGGTCGAGAAAGCAACTTATTAGCCCAACAATTCTATTAACATGCAAAGTCTTTGTTCCCTTACGATCCCTGATGCTGTGCTGGCTTCTGCCCGCCACATCTCACATAATTTCCTCATTTAAATGAGTGGACGAAATAGTTCCTTGATTTGACGGCCGCCTATCAGCTAACTGATGACTTGATGTGGTCTATGACTCTTTTTTATTTCTGACTTATTCCGTTCGTATATCAGTGTTTTTCATGTTTTTGCTGAAGAGTCATGTTGATAAGTCATCAAATAAATTGATTCAGAGAATTGAAATGATCAAATGAAGGAAATGCAATTAATTTCAGACATAATAAATATCGGCGGCCTAATGCTAGATATTTCAGGCCCAAGCCCTGCCGGTCCAAGGTCCGTGCCCGCTTCCAGCTCTGCGTGAATAATTACGTCGAGTTTGTGACTTTCTTGAAACATAACTGAAAACGCTTGCTTGCATAAAAGTCACATGGAATACGATAACAATTCTTAAAAGATAATTAATACATCAAACACGAGCCAAGTTTGACCAATAGCGCTTCCGAGAATATGAATAATTGCAGCTGTATATCCCCTGTCTCAGAAAACCTGTTTCATCGCCTCAAAGTAGGCATTCCCCGTTTATTTGCAATGACCGATAAAGACCCTTGACAGACTAAGTAGAAACTGACATGTGCGCGTGATTGTGTTCTGTTTGTAGTGCATCCATTCAGGTTGTATGCATGCATCTCAATCATACAATTGATCTATCAAAACCAATGTGATGAGTTGAGAGTCTTTCAAATGTGACGAGTATTTTTACCACAGATTTACGGAACAAGCTTGACAATTAGCCAAGCAGTCAATGTGTCATAAACATGCAAATGCAGTTTACGTTCTTATTTAGTTGATGTGACTATTTTTTCATAGGAACTTCACTGTTTACAATAAAACTCATGACGACAGTCAATTACTTGGAAATGCAGTGGTATGCACTCAGCGTTAGATGCACAATGGGCTATAAATTCCTCTGTGTCAGAAGCACAGTGGCGGAATGATCCGCGAGTTTAAAATGTTTTGAAAAACTTCAATTGACACTCTGTGCGTTGACCGATTTTCAGTGCGCTGTGAGCGTCAAAAGTCACACAGTTATAAACAAGCTTTAAAATTGCTTCCGATCGCCTGGAAGAATTGTCATCTTTTTGGATGTCCGTTATTCAGAAGCCGCACAAAAGATCGATCAGGTACCAGAAATATCTAAGATAAACTTTGTCAGAAAGATATTGTGAGAACAAAGCCGGTAGAAGATGTGGTCTGACTTTAGTTAATGACATCATTTTGTTCAAATGAAAAGCCAATCATTCGCGTTCTAGACAAAAAGATGGAAAGGCATAAATAAATCAGTTATTCCAAATTCCGCAATACTGTCACATCTGCATTGAGAATTTTCCTCAAATATTCAATAATGAATTGCGAGTTTTCATCGATTTCAAAGTCCTTGTGTAATTGATATTGTTTTCATTCATTTGATGTCTTGTGGTTATATTGTACTATTCTTCTGTGTCTAGAAGTCATTGAAGATGAATCAATGATTTGCGTTCTCATGAATTAAATAGCAAATTCTGCATGAGTGCCAATTTCAATTGTAAATATTGATTCTTGCACGCAATTTTCTTCTTTATCCATCGAATAAATGAAACATATCCAGCATTGTTGTCGTCATATGCCTCCATATTCATCACAAATTGGGAGGAATCATTAATTCTTGTTTGATGACTTTCTTCCTGTATATACTGTACATGTACCATTTTCAAATGAAATGTTTGGTAGAAACAGCTCTTTCGCAGATACGATGCTTCGTAAAGTTTTGCCGTGTGTTTAAGGAATCATTCATTTTTGTATTTGCAGATTTGCTACCTGTATGTTAAGTTATATTTGAAGATGACAATGGATTATAAGCTTTCTTTACCAGTATTGCATTCTACAGTCTTCATTGTGTGTAAATTTTGCATTTTGCTGTTTCTGTCATGTTTCAAATTCTTGTTTTATATTGAATTACTGTTTGCACAATTTGTATGATTTTGTATAAAGTTCTGTAAAAGTTTTGATCTTTTCATGAATCCTCAAAAAGGGATTGTGTTGATAACACTTCAGTTTATTGGCATTAAAATTCATTTAATACCATTGTATATTCTCGTTTTGATAACATGCAGCATGTCATGAAATATATTCTTGTGATGTCTCTACTGATGGCATGAATTTTTCATTCTCCTCAATATAATGAGCAGTTAAAGGGATGAATTATGAGAATACTTAATTAGATGATGATTTCATGTGGTTAGGAAGCTGCGTGCTTTTCTGTGATTGATTATCGAAAGCAACTTGAATTAACCGAAGTTATGTGAGCATCAAAAGGCGTTGTTCATTAATTAATCAATCGTTAATCATTCAATCAATTAATTGTTGAGTAAAATTGATGAGCAGGAATTAACTACACAATGCAGACAGGTATGAAACTGCTTCTCGGAAATAGGGTCACAATTGTCAGATTTTTTTTTTCATTGTAATTCATTGTAAACCTTCTGGAAGATCTGAAGCCCCAAGACCAATTTGACAAGAAGAGGAGTTTGCATTTGCTTAAATTCACGGAATTTCTTCGACGGCATTCTCCTCCTCTTCTTGGTATAAAGATCGCATCAAAACATGAGCTGCAGTATTAAAGCTTTCAGATCTTCCAGAACGTTTACAATGAAAACATAAATCTCTGACAATTGTGACGCTATTCCTGAGAAGCAGTTTCATACCTGTCTGCATTGTGTAGTCATGTCCCGCTCATCAATTTTACTCAATAATTAATTGATTGGATGATTAACGATTGATTAATTGATGAACAACACCTTTTGATGATTGGGTATACCAGTACAAGCTTTGGGCCAAAATATGCCTTAAAACCCAAAACCCAAGCCCAAGTTTCAATAAATGAGCAGAATCAAGTAACAAAGTACATTCTTTGTATTTTGTGTCGACATAAAGATTCTTCTGTAGGCCATAATTCTTGGTGTTAGTGTCGTATTAGTGGGAAGCGGCTAATTCTTATAACTGCAATTTGTAGCCTAGGAATGTTATATTACGTTATAACGCTTTCCTTCAAATTAGCCAAATGATAGACCTACACTGAGTAATTGAAGATTTTTGATTGAATGATTATTGAATTACATTGGACATGACAAAGTAATTGCTTTCATTTTATCATTCAGAGATATAAACAGACTTAGTGACTGCGTAGTGAGTAAATGATTAAAACATATGTAGAATAGGAAATTGGAATGAGTTCATTTTTGGATAAATGTCGACTGCTGCAGACATTTTAGGAGTGCGAAGATTACTGTGAAGATATAAAATACAGTATATGAAAACACATCAAAATTCAATATGCACAAATGGAACAAAATGCATGTAAGCTTGCAGCAAATAATATGCACGAACTTTGAATGCGCGGTTTTGTCAACTCCAATATGATCACAGCTAATAACGATAGGTATTTTTCAGTTGAAATATAAAATTCATTCTTCTTTTTTTGACGATTTATTTACTGACCATGGCCACGTCGCATCTCTGTCGTGGTTAACATGCGAATTGATTAAAATAGTAAAACCATTTTGGGACGGACTACGCGAATAATATTCAATTTCATGCAGCAGTTGTGATTATTGTTTTAGAGTATGCATAGAAATTGGAGTTCACATTCATTGAAAAGAGAATTAAGCATGCATGACCTTTGTGTTCATAGATATCTGTAAAAAGTTAAAGTAGACGTAAATTGAGCAATCCTTCCTTTTGTACACAAAGTGATGGGTTTAAGAATTTTATACAAACACTTTCTAGAATAGGTAATTCATAATTGTGGAAGGACTTTTTCAAAATACTAAAATTAAATACAGAAATTCGAGACTGAGAAAACTGCTGGAAAACTTGATCTTTAGAAGGGAAAGAGAGTAAGTGTCTGGTTATAGAAGAATTAGGAGGTTTTTGTGATCTTGGCCTCTCGCCTCTTTGAGTCCATTTTGGGATGTGTTCTGACACTCGAGTCTGAAGGTGCCTCTCCGTTCTGCCGATGTACCCTGCGCCGCAGGGGCAATCAAATTTATAGATCAAAGAATGTCGACCGGCAGTTGGTATAGGGTCCTTGTGCGCGGATTGCTGAGAAAACTGGGTTTGGGTCCAGTTGCATATAATATATCAAGTAAATAAATCGTCAAAAAAAGAAGAATGAATTTTATATTTCAAGTTATATACAAATGGGCGCCAGAAAAACGAAAAAGGTATTTTTCATTTCAAATATTCTGTGAAATGATGAAATTGTGACAAGAAAATCAGACCTTCATGCTCTTATGATGTAGTTTTTCTAGGATTCAAATCAAAATATTAATTTTTATGACTTGATTTGCATGTATACAGGATTAATAGAAAACCCAAGTTTTGTATCGATTACCCGAGTTTGACCCAAAACCCAAGGTCCAACCTTGACAATTGTCAGCGATTTATTTGAATGAAACTTTCTGGAAGATCTGATCGATGTGAAGTGTATGGTTGATTTGTATTTGCTATCACTTTCCATTTCAAATAGTGATGAAAATTTGTTAAAAATTGTTGTTTTTCGACATTAGAACTTCACCTCAACCCAGGGATGCTGTTTTTCTGAATCCCCATTTCAATGCCCTTCTCTATTGATGTATGATTTGGCAAAATTGGCATAATAGTTGAGGAGATCAGCAGGGGGGCGGCGAAATTCGCACGTTCGGAAAAATGCTGCAGTGGTCGAAGGTTAAAGGTTATTTTCGCTGTAAAACCATATGTTAAAACATATTTGGAATACGAAATTGGAATGAGTTCATTTTTGGATAAATGTCGACTGCCGCAGACAACTGTTGCTGTGAAGTTCAACGGTTATTTTCACTGTTTCAACCTCATCATACACGGCGATATTGAGCTTTCAAAACCCAGGGAGAGCTTGTGGACGCGCATCTGATGTTTCAATAACTCCATCGCCTGTACCATGACACAAAATATGCTCTTTTACCAACCCGGCCGTCTTGTTACTATAAGTAGCATTTCAACATTCCATTTGAATCAAAATGTTGAATTACTTGGGAATCTGTTGGAAATGGATGGCAGACGACCCTGCAAAACGACATCTTTTCATCATTTATTACATGGAAAGACAATGCTAGGATTGCATTGGGATAGTAAGTTAAGCGGCGGTAAATAGAGCTCAAAAAAGAAAAGTTTGAAAATACATGTCGAACGCTTTGTAAAGATCAAAAACATCATTTTACTTTGCAAAGTCCTATGTCAGCCTTCTTCCTTCAAATTTCACAATAAACTATCTTCGTCATCTTCTACGACAGTCATAGAAGTTGTCGTGTGCATTTTAATGAACTCCACAGGTAAAATTCGGAGGAAGCCTTTTAAATGTACTAATTTATCATGTCGATGCAACCAATTCTTCAGGTAAGATGCCGAACCATTTTTAACGGAAAGCATGATTCTGAACATTAAATTCATTTACTTCTTGTGGTGCAAATATTCGACAGTATAACTGAAGGATTAACTTTGAAGAAGGGTCATCATTAGGCCAGATATGAAAGCCGGTGGAAATCACCAGGAAGGGAATCCTAGTACAAAGACCACATCTATCATTCATAAGTAGGTCACGGAGCTCTCTAACGCTGACTGCACGAGCTTGAGCTAAGACTGGCTATGCCATCATACGATTGAATAGCATTTCATGAAGGGATCTGCGACGTCGCCTCCCCGGAAGCTGGTTATCTGTGCCTGCATACGACGTCATCTCCGGAATATTATGTAAGGTTTGTTGCCAGTAAGTGTTTCCTTCCATGATATTTTTATGCGACTAAATTCATTTTCAATGCCTATTAAACTGCCTCAAGAACAGGGGTGCGTATTATGCATGATAAAGTCCTCTGCAATTTTGAGGCGTGATTTCAACACGCGGACGCATTACATACAGGAAACTTTGGCAACTGCCATTGATCATGCACTCGCAGTTGAAAGATGAGCTGATCTAACCAGCTGCGGTAAAACATAGGCCGGTAGTTTCAATCGCGACTGGCTCGAAAATAAAAGGTCCGTTGGTGATGTCAGAATATTTGATGAGCTTTGCATTCTCGGCAGTTGGGGAGGAATATCCGGCTGCAGTGCGTGGCCGCATCAATCAGATGGGATTCTGCAAATAATTTGTCGACACACGTGCAGGGATTATCAGAAATTGATTGTAATTTAATTGTTCTTTGCAATCAATTAATTGGAATTGAAATTCCATGAGAGCACGATTTTTTTATTATTAGTGGGGTTTCGTCAGTGACTTCAAGGACACATTAACAAAGGCATGTACACAAAGTAAAATATAAAGCAAAATTAAAACAGAAAAGTCAGGAAAGGCGGTTTAGAAAATCAGCTTTCAGGGTGCTGGTAAAAGAGGTGAAATTCACAATGTTTCTGATTCCTTGAGGGATGCGGTTCCACGTTCGAGGTGAAGCTGCAGACCACGCTCGATCCCCAAGTGTCTTGTGAGATGTAGGAGGCACGAGAAGAGAGAGGCTACCACTGATGAGTAATTTTCTTTTGTGGCTGTTCTCAGACGCCAAGTTCAGAGATTCAGTCAAATAGACAGGTCCTTTCCCATGCAGACAGCGATGGATGAGGCAACTTGTGTTGTAGGCTATGCGGTCTGGGAACCTGAGCCAACCAAGATCCTTCATGAGGGGGCCCAGACTTACACCAAATTCTGGAGAGCAAAGCAGTCGAACGGATGCAGTCAGAACAGTCTGCAGTCGCCTCTGTTGAATTTTGGGAAGTCCATTAAGCACGACACTTCCATAATCCAGGCGAAAAAAAAACAAGCGAAGTCAGGAGAGATCGAAGCACCGTCTGAGATATTGAGTAGCGAATACTGCGTATCAGTCTCAATGATGAGAAACAACAGGAAACTGTCTTTGTGACCTGCGTTTTGAATGACAGATCACTATCGACGGATATGCCAAGAGAACGCACACATGAAACATGATAGATGGACATATCACCGATGAGGAATGGCTGCGACGGAAGAGTGTTTCGACGTCGAGGGGAGGAGAACCACATTACCTCCGTTTTTGTCCTTATTCAAAAGAAGGCTATTCGAGGATAACCCAGACTTAGACATCTGAGATGCAGGTTGCCATCTTGTCTTGCAAACTTTGCGAACAGGAAGGAACACAGAATCCATAAACTTGTAAGACATCAGCATTGAGATGATGGACAAGGCCATGATCGGAGACCAAACCAAGTGAATCGGTTGTGAACATCGAGAAGAGGATTGGTCCCAGCGCAAATCCTTGCGGAACGCCACACGACAACTCATCGATCTTGGAGATAGAAGAGGATGTTCTGACTGCTTGTGTGCGTCCGGTAAGATAAGAGAAAAACCAGTCGAGGGCCTTGCTTTCAATGCCATAGGAGAGTCGAAGACGCTCGATAAGGGTGTCGTGATCGATGGTGTCAAAAGCTGATGATACATCCAAGAGGGTCAGCAACCCAATATTGCCCAATAGAAGAGTGCGCGCGTGTCGCGTCCTGTTGTCAAAGACAGACTTCCGTGTGTAGTGGACGATTGAGAAACAACAAATTGTCCAGATACTAGAATTCTCTGTGTGTGTGCTTCATGATCAAGTGCTACGTGTCGGATAAGTCCTTCAATATTAAAAAGGCATAAAAATTATCCACTGACTATCTGAATGATGTAGACCTAATTTTAGCCTACTTGCGGACAAATACATTAAAGAGAATTTTCTTTATGAGCAACAATTTATTGTAAATGAAATTACTGAGAAATCAATGAATTGTTGATAATTCCTGCACACGTCAAGTTTCACACTGGCGGTTTTCCACCGCAAGGAGAGGAGAAGTTGACATTCCGTCTGGTCGTCTGTCATCATCACGACAATTCCTATCGGCTTCAGGACTCATTCAAATAACATGACATTGGGGATTCTACAAAGTATTTCTGAACTTTCTATGATGATAGATTTTAAATGCGGGATAGAGCGGAATTCAAATATAACGGCAGCGGAATTAGTGTTTAAGAGCGGCGGAATCTCCCTGTGTTTGATAAAAGTAAGTCACAATTGTTTATGAAATTTATTAATCACAAAAAGTTCAAAGTATTAATCGATGAATCAAAATTGTTCGGTTAAGATTGAAGAACATCAAAGTTGAGACAGTCAATATTAATGCAGAATGTCGACAAGATCAACTCAATTTCATACTGCCAATTAGAGCATGTCCAAGTTAAGTATCACTGTGCAGTCTTTGAATATTATCATTATAGTCATTCGTAAATGATAAATTAGACAATAGTCAGAACTTGATGACATGCAAACTACATAGAAAAATAGATGAATTGTTGAAAACACATTTTCAAATGTAACTGTCCTGTCATCACGTTATGGCTCAACTTTAAAGCTCTATTTTAATTACAAACCGCATGAAACTTTATGTTCCATTTTGAAATATATTTTACTTCTTAAGTGGTCAGCTGTGGTCAGCAGGATTTCAAAATGAAGACAACTGCATTATTAAAAGCTTTGACTGATAGCATGATCTTTCCATCAGTTTTCTCATCATGTATTGATTTGAAATTAATTGAATCTTGAAGAAGGTGCAGTGCAAATAGAATTTACCGAATATTGCAGCTCAAAAGCATCTCACACTTTTTATTCTTTCATTATGATGCTGAATTCCAGTAAACTTTATGCCGTGGAAAATGTTCTATTTTGTACTTCAATTGTCAGAGCGGCTTTGTCCCGTCAGCTGTTGTCAGTAGAGTCAGAAATCTAAAATGTGGATCAATTCATTCACTAATGCCTGTAGGAGAGACCATGTACAATGCAGAATTTAGATGATCTCATGAGGCTTTTGATGAGCTTTTACACGATGCATTATTTTCGAAGTTTTACTGCGTTTGGAAGAAATCTCATTGAATTCGCGATTTTACTTCATTTTGCGTTACTTGTAAGATAGACAATACTTTTAACGGTCAACTGCACAAAACTTAATACCTTTTTTGTATTGACGCTGGAGCTTTCAAGTCTGAGCTTACAAGAATGATGCTGTTATCAGCTCCAAGGATGTATAAGCTCATCAAAATCAGCAAACTTCAAATAAGTAATATTCTTATACTCAACATTTGCTGAGTCATCATCTTCCTCGGTTGTTTAGGTCAGTTTGTGCAATTGATTATTTGCAAACAAGAATAATCGATAATGAAAAATTGTGTAAATGTAGCCAGAACGTCTTCGCATATTTTCCTCTCTCTCAATCTTGCCAAATTTGAGCTACATAGGTCTCATTCTGCCTTCACACTAAATTCCATCACCATAGCCATCGAACTCCGTCCTCCGCATCGCTTCAATACACCAAATACACCGCCGTTCTCAGTATACTAGATGCTAGACTTGAACTGCAAAGATGGCTGGGAGTTTTGGATCTATTTACACATTTTTTCATTTCGATGATTTTTGGTTGTTTAGCAAATAATCAATCAGTCAAGATTCGACTCTTGCAGATAGGCGTGGCCGAACCATCTGACAAACATTCGCCTCACACCGTAGTCAACTTGTCAGTGATTATTGCTGCTGAGAATCGTCCGATGAATAGATCGACAAGATTTAGCAACTCATCAATGATGACAGGACAGTAACACGAGTACTGTAATGTAACAACACTGTAAAGTGACAAAGCAACATTGCACTCAATAATTACATCAACTAATTAGGCAAAGCACATTGGTTCCTAAACCAAAAGTGTCTCGGCTGACAAGGAATTTTCGTGCTGGATTTGCTCAAGTCTGAGGACATCTTTTCAGAACTCTCAACTCGAAAACCTGTGAGCATTCCGGATTATTCATGGTTTCAAAGTCAGATCTTGTGATAAGTGCTCTATGTTTAACATCACTGAACGCAGAAATACACTCCCTCTACGTCTCTTCTATCAAGCTTTCAATGACCCGAACCATGTTCTACATCGTCTCCCTCCTTCTCAATCTCAGCGAAGTAGAAGACTGATTCTGCCGCATGTGAAGACTGTCTGACCACGAGACGGATTTGTGATATCATGCTCGCTTCACAAATTCGCCCAACCAATTGTGAGACCAATTCGCGCAACTATTTGGATTTCCGCAGTGTCACTCAACGGAATAGTGTGCTAATTTTAGCTCTTTGTTCAGTTGTGTGCAGGTGTAGCTGCAATTTTGCTCTCCTGTATCAACGTGCAGGACTTGCGTGACCAGGTCACATGTTAAACAGCTGATACCAACGGTCTGTCTCAGACATAGAAATTGATAACAATAAAACCTCTAGAATGGAAGTAAAGCTTCATGCGATACACAATAGTGGCACAAAAATCGCACGCATTTTCACTTAGATACACTTGTCAACGTCTGTTTCATTGGGTTAGAATCAGTCACATGTGTAATTCTAAGCTTTTCATTGGTAATCCATGCCCCAACTTAGTTCCCCCTGATGTGCCGCGACCTTGAGTCAATTTCCATTCTAGTCAACTTTAGATAAACAATCTATTTCTATGGTCTCGTAGCCACCTTGTAAAAAATTCTTCGATTATCGATCGGCTTATACGTCATTCGCTTCGTCATCGTATTACGTCGGTAAGTTGGAAATTCACCAGTTATTGTTATAGCATCTACTGCTTCATCATCAATCTATAGGATAGGATAGGATAGGAAGCGTATATTTATCAAAATGAAAATCAGATACAGAACATGCAACTTTCAAGGGTATACACAAAAAAGCGAGCATATGAAAAGACAAGTTAATCAAAAGAAACGGATTTACATGTACATCAAAGGTAATTTTCCAAACTAGACACGAAAGGAATGAAAGAGTCATGGCGAACTTTGGTCCGACTGTACGGTATAATGACAGTTTTTGAGAATCTGTGTAATGGAGGAACAAGGCTATGCAGAGGGTGCGAAGGAATGTTTGCTGCTTTTCTAAAAAGTTTTATACCACTACGATAACGCCGCTTCTTAATGTTGTCTTCTTCGCAATCACAGTCTGAGTTCATTTCACAAAACATTATACGATGAGCGCGTCGATCCAGCTTCTCTAATTTATGTGATAAACAGGCATTCAAACCAACAAAAGAAGGCGAGGCGTATTCCATTACACTGCGAATACAACTGGTGTAAATGAGGTGTAGCTCTGTCTTATTTAACATGGGACATAACTTTCGTAAGAGGTGGAAACGTTTCTTCACGGCGTTAGATACCACATTCACATGATCACTCCATGACAGATCCTTTCTAAAAGTAACTCCCAAAATAGTTACTGATTCAACCATTGGCAATTCAACCTCTGGCAAGTCAACACAGGTATTCGTGAAGCAAATCATCTGACTTTTTGTTTTATTCAGTACAAGTTTATTTGATGTACACCAGCTTTCGACGATGCAGATTTCTTCTTTGACATAAATTTCCATATCGTGTCTCGAATTTGCGTCAATGGGCAAAATGAATGTAATGTCATCTGCATATTGGATTACTAATGTATCGCTTCTGTTGCTGGCAAGGTCCGACACAAACGTAGAAAAAATGTAAGGGGACAAAATTGACCCCTGTGCCACTCCTGTGGTAGCGCGGAAGCAATCAGAGAACAAACCACATAGCTTAATTCTTGATACTCGATCTGTGAAATAGTTTGACAGCCATATCAAAAATCCTTGAGGGAACCCAAACAAATTCATTTTGGCAATGACTTTCGTGTGACTTAATCGATCATAGGCCTTGGAGAGATTAAAGGCAAGCACTACCGATCCTTTACAATCCTTTGAGTCGAAATTCTTTGTGATTGCATCATGAAATGCTATTAGAGCTGTGGTAGTTGATGCGTTTTCTTTGAACCCATGTTGTTGGTCACCACTCGTTTCCAAAAATTTGCCCTTCATATTTTGAAGAATAATGCGTTCTAAGATCTTGCCTGGCAATGGCAGAACTGTGATTTGTCGCAGTTGATTGATATCAGGTGGGTTGGATTTAGGAATTGGTGTTATTGAGCCCATCTTCCAGCCCACAGGCACTTTTCTTGTTATAATAGAAGTACAAAACATCTTGGTTAGGAAACCTGCGAGAACATCAGCTAAAAGGACAAACACTTTTGTGGGGATTGAAGGGATGCCAGATGATTTTGAGCACGATTGTTTTCTGAGTAACTGGAAAACCTCAAGCTCAGTTATTTCGATATTCCAACCATCGTCATGAAGGACTTGAGGATCGATATCATCACTAACTCCTGGTGTTGCTTTTGAGAACAGCTCGAAGAGTTCCTTTAAAGTCAAATCAGCTCTTCCATTTTTGATTAACTTTTCGATTGCATTTTCTTTTTCTTTCTTATAAGTCCGAAGTAAATTCCAGACCCCTCTTGGTTTTTGTGCATAATTTCCTTGCCCACAATTGTTTTGCATTCCTGATTTCTTGTTTTACCTTTTCTTTTAGATGATTGTATTCAGTCCATCTTTTCATTCTAAATGCCCTCCAGCGTTTTTCAATAAGAAGCTTTGTGAGTGGTGTCATCCAAGCTTTGTCTTTGTTATCAATAATAACTTCATCATACGGGATGCAGTCTTCAACAAGTGAACTCAATGCCTTCTCAAAAATAGTCCATTGCTCATCGACGTCCTCTTGATTATGGAAATCAGTCCAATCATAGTTTATGATAGATGAAGCCAGTTTATCTAGATTAGACATACGAAAATCGTATACAAGGCATTTATGACCAGCCTGAGATGAAACTAACTTGTTCATGGGATTTACAGTGATAAAAACATGGTCAGATGAACTGATTGGACAATCATACGTAACATTTTCACATTTATAGTAATCAGACAAAGCCTCTGAAAACAAGACATAATCCAGAGTGCTGTCCCCTCGAGTTTCTTTCGTTACAACATTAGTCGCATTCAACTCAACACATAGGTCATGAATAGGAAACTGATTGAAATCACCTGCGATAATAAAGGTTACATGAGGATTATTTTCTAAGCAGACATCGATAATCATGCATACATTCTGATGAATATTTTCTAATGTATGGGCAGGTCTAGAAGGAGGAATATACATGCAAATCAATATAGCGTCGAGGGTATGAAGATGAACAATTACGTGTTCCACACAGGAATCGATGGTATAGTTAACAGTAATATCCGTAAAAGATAACTTTTTTCTAATATATACAGCGGCACCACCGCCACGTCTCACTTTCCGATCGGATCTGCAAATATCATAGTCAGGAATAGCAACAATTTCATCTCCAATTTCATCTGTTAACCACGTTTCCGTAACACATAATATGTCGACATTCTTTACTGTAGCTACCAGTGCTAATTCATCAATTTTCTTTATAATAGAACGAACATTTGTCAAGGCAATAACCGGGAGCTTCGTGTTGGTGCTTTTCCTACCATAAACATTCATAAAATCCGACATTAAAAATTTTCTTTCAGGTTATCGATACGACGTCCATCCACAAATAATTGTCCTTTTTGTATACGAATATCTTTTCCTACATTTTCAGGCTTTTTCCTCTCTTCATTTCTCCTCTTCCGCAATCGCTGGAATTCTCGTTGTTGTAATGGTGTAAGATCCCCGTTTATGTAGACATCCTTAAAATCATCCGACTCCCGCAAGGCTTTCGATGACTTAAGGATGCTATTGCGTAGTGCAATGTCCTTCATTACAATTCGAATTGGGCGTTTCTTATTTTGTTGTTGCTTCCCCAATCGTTGTAAGGATACCACATCATCATCAATGTCAACATCCACCTCAATTTCTTTGAAGATCTCCTTTACTGTTTTTCCAATATTTGATCCTTCAGCAACACCGTTAACTATCAGGTTCTTTGTTCTATGAATTCTTGCATGAGCTTCGATTTGATTGCCTTGCGTTTCAATTACTCGCTCCAAAGTCTTTATTTTCTCATGCAGTTTACGATTGTCCTCAAGTACTCGATCAAGCTTATCATTGATGCCCTGCAAGATGGTTCCAAATTCGCAATTTGGCTAGATATAAACTATGCCGTCTGACAGAGTTACCCGCTCCATTGCCAGCAGTGAGATATCCTTCGATGCCTTCAAGTCGTTATTAAATGAGAGTAAAAATGAAATTGTGAATTTTGTGTCCATAAAAACTGATGAAATAAATGCAAATATTGCAAATTTGACTACTAGAGTCAGCCAACTGGAGGACTCTATTCTCACGTTGAAAGGTGCTCAGATTGAACAACAAAGAGAAATTGATAGCTTGAGACAAGCTATGGAAATGCAAATGTCTGAGGAAGATCTATTAAATGAAATCGAGCAAAGACAAAGACGGGCTAAAAATGTAGTCATTTTCGGCTTACCGGAAATTACGTCTGGTACGATAACAGATAAAGTGAAACATGACACTGAAGAGGTAGAGAAAGTTGTTGACCTTATGGGAATTGAGGGCCTCACTATTACCTCGTGTCATCGCATTGGCAAGCCGCATAAGCAGGGCCCTACAATCCTCAAGATACAGATGAATTCTGAGGACAAGAAGAGAGAACTGCTATATCGATCTAGTGACCTGAGACATTCTGTATATAAGAAAATTTACATCAAGTCTGATCTGACGACCATGCAGCAGTCTCAGCATCAAGAGCTACGTAGAGAGTTGAGTAGAAGGAGGGAAAGTGGCGAGGATGTGATTATTTACAAAGGAAAAATTCAGCAAAGATCTTTTGTGGGAAATTTTCACCAGAGATTTTGCGCAGCTCCGTTTCATTTTTGCCATCTATCTTCTACGCTAACGTAAATCGCGCTGTTCCTAAACTAGATCACCTTCGTGCACTGATGACATCCAAGTCAGGGCATATACTTGCTGTAACTGAATCGTGGTTTACGTGTGATCATACTAATGATTTTATGTCTTTTGATGATTGCATTTTGTTCCGTAATGACAGATCTGATGGTCGCATTGGAGGGAAGTGGCTGTATGGGTAAAGTTATTTTTGCATGGAACCACATACCAACCTGTTGGTAATTGTTGTGGTACAAATAGCGTCTGGCTGGTTTTTCAAAGTCTGTGTTTAATTTTCGTATGCATCTATTCCTCCACAATCAGTGAAGCTTTCAGCGAAGGATATTGTAGAATTCATTGCTAGGAATTTGGACAGTGTATTGTCAGTTTATCCGAATTACAATGTTATATTGACGGGAGATTTCAACCGCATAAACGTTGATTATTTGTGTGGGGCCTTTGACCTTTGTAATACTGTCACTGAACCTACTCGGGGTGAGGTGGTATTGGACTTAGTGGTTTTGTCTTCCTCCATGGAAAAAGACTTTGATGTTTCTGTTGGTCCTCCAGTAGCGACTTCTGACCACCGAACAATTTTTTGTACCCCCACTAAATTTGTGTCACCTAACGTTGATAATAATAAGATCTGTGTTGTACATGACCTTCGTGAATCATTTGTGAACAACTTTTTGAATATGTTGGATAGTTCAAACTTTTTGCCGATTTACGACATGAAATTGAGCGTTGATGAGAAATGTTATAAACTGTATAACATTATTTTTGACTGCTTTTCACATACGATTCCGTCTGCACACGTTGTTATGACCTCTCGTGATAAGCCCTATATAACCCCAACATTGAAGCTTCTCATAAATCAGCGTTGGTCTGCGTATCGTCAGCAGAATTTCCAACAATACAGACATCTCAATGTCAAAATCAAGGAAATGTTGCTGAAAGAAAAGCGTAAATGGGCATCAAGTGCAAAGAACAGTTCGAAAGAGTTATGGAGCGTGGTAAATGAAACATGGGGCACAAAATCTTCAAGGTACACAGTGTTAGACTCCGTTCTTGACCAGTTCTCCTGTTTGGAAGAAGCTGCTGATAAAGTCAATGAGATTTTTGTTAATTTTCAAATCTCAAGACCTGAGTCATATGTAGCCACCTCTTCACCAACTGATGAAACTGATTGGGCCCCGATAATTGAGGTTGATCAAGTGCATAGACTTATGGCCGCACTTAAAGCCAATGAAAGCCCAGGACATGATTGCATACCAACACTTCTGTATAAAAGGTCCGCACACATCCTTGCTGCTCCTTTGGCTCATGTCCTAAATGTTCCTATTTTGAATCGACAGTTCCCCTCTTCGTGGAAACTTGGTTTAATTTCTGCCGTACCGAAATCTTTGCCTGCCACCATCGATAACCTTCGGCCAATTTCCCTCTTGCCTGCTCTTTCGAAAATATTCGAAAAATCGGTATTGCAGTCTGGAATGGGAACACAACTGCGTCGATGTTTCGGCCCTTATCAGTTTGGCAACCTTCCAATGTCCTCAACGACTTCAGCCCTAATATGCCTCCATGAGTATGTCACAGCCGCTCTGGACCGTGCAGAGACAGCTGGTGTATTAATCGTCGCCTACGATTTCAGTAAGGCGTTTGACCAGCTTGGACATGATCAAATTGTGTCTTCTCTCTCTGGACTTCGTCCGATGGGTTGCTGACTATCTGAAAGATCGTTCACAATCAGCTAAATTTCAGAGTACAGTTGGCAAGCAATTATCCGTTAAGTCAGGCATCCCCCAAGGCTCAGTGTTCGGCCCTTACTTTTTTAATCTAGTCATGAGTTCCCTTTCACCTGTCCATTATCCCACGAAAATCATTAAGTACGTGGATGACTGCACGTTCGTCATCCCTGTGACAGATCATAACTCATGCTTGATAATTCAAGAAGAGCACAACAATATGCTGGTTTGGTGTTCGAGTATTGGCCTGCATCTAAATGATAGCAAATGCCGTCAAATGTGGATTCCTAAATCAACAGCGCTTTTACCTCAGGTTATCCCAGGTGTACAATGCGTAAATGATTTAAAAGTTCTTGGAGTACATTTTTCACAAGATCTCAAGTGGAGTACTCATGTCAAATTCATCAATCAATGTGCATCTCGACGAATGCATGCGTTGCGGATTCTGAGACCCTTGATTGATCGAGATGAAATGATATCTATTTACAAAGGCTTGATTTTGTCTGTTGTCGAATACTTCTCTCCACTGATGGTTGGTCTTTTGGGAAAAGATGAGGAAGTTTTGGCAAAAATTCAACGACGTGTTCATCGACTTATCTGCGGAGCAGACTGTTATTGTGAGTCCTTCCCAAATTTAAGAGTTCGACGGCAGAATGCAGCCATAAAGCTTTTGATGAAGATTCGAGACAACGCTGCTCATCCTCTCCATTCTCTGTGCCCAAGTCTGTCGTAGTTTACGGGAAGTTTCCTCCAGCCCACGTGTCAAACGTCGAGGAGACGTAACTCATTTTTTCCAATGTCTGTCCTACTATTGAACAATACACACAGAGTGAATGTCAAATTTGATTTCGTATGCACCGCATGTTGCAAGTATTTCCAGTCTACTTTTGTCATGCCTTACTGTTTCATGTTTGTGAGTCGCCACCATTACTTTTGTTGCTTTGTCATGATTTCCATTGACTTTGAAATATTTGACTTGACTTATGTTCAACAGTTCTACTTGACTTTGCATCATCTCTACACGACCCTGAGTATTCTTATAAATCTCCCCGTTTCTCATTGGAGATTTTCGTGTGTTGACTTGTTTTTGAAATATACGCTTATTACTATTATCATCTTTCTATTCTTCGCCAGGAGAACAGGCACTCTGCAATCTTAATGATTCATATAGATAGATAGATATTTCATAATAGCAGTCAATACATGATGTCTACATGATGTGTAATGATCTCTATTACACGTAAACTAGTTCCACATCTGCTTCAATCTGACAACGTGGATCCTTAGCAGCTGAGAATGTATTGATCATTCAATCAATGTATTGTTTATTGATCATTGAATTCCCTACCACTTCCCTACCAGACACTGGCTGGAAACACATTATTACATGATTGTCGACAAGTAAGAGTTTATATAGTGTTGTCTGAACGCCAGTTGTCTCTGTCTGCTGCTCTGCTTTGAGGATAGCGTTCTTCACGAGGTAAGAGTAAGAACAAAATTCGTTATGAAGAATTATTCTGATATTCTTTGATTCATCATCATTCCACTATTTCATAGTTAGCAGAGGCCATAGATATCAGACGATGGGTTCTAGATGGACAGAGACATTCTAGGACATTGAGTGCGTGGCACAAACGAAGCAACTCATCTTAACGATCTGTTGCAGAGTGGTTAAGCCAAGATAAATGAAAGCAGAACAGCTGGCTGTGCAGTCCAAGCAGTCATTCTATGAGTAAATATCAAGACTGGACCATAATTGTATTCTCATAACTTTCATCTTCATTCTTCATCAGAACTGTACACAATCTTTATTGACTCTCCAAAACATAAGGTGACTTGATCGTGACCCTTATCTCGTACCAAACGCTTCTCAAAATCTTTATCAAGTTTTGTAAATAGCTGGTGGTTATTCATTGTTTTCTTTCAACTTGTCTGTTACCTATTCTGTTTTTACTATTGTCAAACGCTCGCCAAGTGATGTATGTACTGTATGTATTGTATGTGATGTATGTATTGTGAGGTTCAATAAATCTAAATGTTATTATTATTGATATAATTTGCACTCGGCAACAAAAGTACAGAGGTGAGACTATTTATTGAAGGCAATTACATGTACTTTATCTTTGAACATGCGCTTCCAACACAGCTGATTGTCCTTGACAAAATGCTAACGCAGCATTCATTCTGTGTTTGAAAGAGAACGAATATGAGGCGAAGAATAAATTGTAGCATCATTTTAATTGATGATCTTCATTTTCTTGATCTTTTCCTGGTAGCAGCAACATTTCCCCAGATATCTCTGTTGTCTGACTACTGATTGGTAAGCATGATCAGTCAAGGATTTCATACATGAGCCACCCTTCTGTATTTTAAATGGTGCTGAGAAACTCTCATCTGCGTTTCACGCATCATATTCGAGATCGCTATGCACTTAGCAAACAGTTCAGACTTTTCATGTATAAATGCAGGCTTGGTCAGGTAAGATACATAGATATTACACGAAGACGGCTGACTGAATTTCATGTCATTTTACATTTTTTATTTGAGCTACTAATTATTTCAAGTAGGCTATTCACTTCCGTCAATTGAATTTAAAAGGTGAAGAATTCCCAATGAATAGAAGCAGGTGTGCACAAATATTTTATGTATCATTATCAACATCTCATTTCAATCATTGATTAAGTTTGATACGAACACTTGCTGTTGTTGATCCCTCTGATTCATAAATCACTCATACTAATGTATGCAAATTATTCCTGTTCATAGAAAAATTAAATAATATCAAATTTTAAGCTTTTCCCAAAATTGCGCGCTATACAAAAGTAACCAAGGATTAGAGGTTTAATAAAAAAGAAAACAAGCGAAAGGGATTCTACCCAACCTTTCAAAATTAGTGCAAAATGTAATGCTTTTTCATATATTTGGTCATAAAAGGTATACAATTATATTTCATTCTTGTCCAAGTAGCAGTTTAATTCCATTCTTGTCCATTAAGACCATGTGTTTGGGTTACATGCAACCACTTTAAAGGCAGGGTCAATGGAAAAATCATTTTTTCATCAAAGATACGACATTTGATCGCGAGTAGAACGCACCGGGTTTCACGCTGTATCATTGCCTCGTTTAGCCACAGGAGCGCTTTTCCCTATGCGTGCTGACGTCATCGCCACCACGCAGCAAGATTCGGCAGTCGAGTCAAAGCAGACAATCACTATTCATTCTCATAACAACAATTAAGATTTTGTGACCGTCTATTAAAAATGGTAGTTTGCAGTGTATGCCATTCGGTTGTACTAACCATAACTCAAAAGCAAAAGATAGATCATATCATAAATTCCCGAACACAAATTAATTCGACAACAATGGATTCATCGGTGTGATAGAAAGGATATCAATGGAAAGAAATGGGGACCATCGCCATTCAGTGTTATTTGCAGTGACCATTTCACAGCATTTCAGACCTTCGCAGTGAAATACTAAATTCATCAGCTACAACCATCAACTGCCGCCCCAGACGCCTGAAAGAAAATGCCATTCCCTCTAGAAACCTTCATCGTGAGCGTGCAAATTCTTCGCCTTCGTCATCCGTGGTATTGGACAAACTTCACACAGCCCGATATTTGCAAAGTCTCTCTACAAATCGGCCTATGAGCTCTATTGATTTGGAAGAGTCACCATGCATTTCTCGAAATTTGGAATCTCATATTGCAGGTTTTGCCGACGAAGAATCAATGACAGGTGTTCCTGACGAAATGGATATAACCTCTGAATTTGAATCTGAATCTTCATCAGAATCGAGTTTCATAGATTCTGACGAGGAGCCTAATGATAATTTGTTTGGCAAGTGCTTCTTCGTTTACTTCGAAAATTTGCTGGAACTACTTAGATTCTGTTCACAGTGTGGTTCTCCTAACGAGCCGACGTCTCGAGTATTCTCGTGTACATTGGTACTTTATTGAAAGTCACATATATGTATGCCTCAACAATCAATCGACGACTTGGTCATCACAGCCTGTTCTCAAAAAGTTCCTATTAGCTGATATTGCTTTAACAACCTCAATTTGGATCTCAGGAAATACACATTCGACACTCAAGGAAATTTCGAATACATTGAATCTACAGATCATGAGTAAACAAACATACTCAAAGATTCAGAAGAAATTTGTATTACCAGTGGTAGATGAAGCTTATAATTCCCTAATATCTGAGGTATCAAGTTGTGTTCAAGAAAATGGTGAAGCAGTCATGATTGGAGATGGAAGGTAAGATATTTGCAGTCTCACATGTTTTGATGGTATTTGGTAAATACGAGTATTCGCATTAGAGGCAAACACAAATTCTGTATAAATGAAAATAAGTACAAAATTAATGTAATGCATGTAGGCCTGATCACGTCGATTAATTCGACAACTAATCAGAAAAGCACTCATGTAGATTGTAATACATCCTCAAATCCTCAATTGCTGAGAGATTTACGAAAGTGTAGGCACTTCATACATACATCATATCTTGAAACTTTCCATAACGTTATTCTTAAGTATGCTCCTAAGCGATTATACCTTCCCTACTCAACAATGAAGATGCGACTTCAACTAGCCGTGATTGATCATAATTTTGGAATCGCGCGTAATGGCCACGATTTAAAGACAGAAAGAGTGTGGAAAAAAGCAACGAAGTGTTGTAAGAACCGCAAAGTACATGTACACTGTAAAAAGTCTCATGAATGGCGACATGCTATTTTGCTCGACGTTATTAAATCTATTTGAACTACTGTTAAGATTTTCTATTATTCTAATTGTACTGAGATTATGATGTCCTATATTTGATGTAGACACGCGCTTAATGATATGAAGGTGTGTTTGAGATGCTACAATTATAAAAACTTGCAACTTACCTCTTTGCTCTCAATTATTCGCAGATCAAACCGTAGAAAAAATGTTATTGTTTATGATTGTCTGCGTTAACTCGACTGCCGAATCTTGCTGCGTGGTGGTGATGACGTCAGCACGCATAGGGAAAAGCGCTCCTGTGGCTAAACGAGACAATGATGCAGCGTGCAACCCGGTGCGTTCTACTCGCGATCAAATGTTGTATCTTAGATGAAAAAATTATTTTTCCGTTGACCCTGCCTTTAATGTGATTATTAAGTGATCAATTTAGATGCTATTGAAAAACCTCAGAACGGAATGGAGTGGCTTCTCATGATCAATATTTTCACAATATCATAATACTAAAATATCAATAGGCCTATTGTTTTTAATTTGAAGTTTTCCTATTGATTGGTGCAATCAAAATGCATTTCCTTTATGAAGGATCTTTCGATGCTAACTGATGATCATGGTAATTCATAAGTCAGTCATCTGTTATTGAAAGAGATTCTACATATCTCATACAACCAAATTATTTTCCATCACAATCGAATTGTCTTGCATCTCTTTTCTACAAAATATTTTTCAACATCAACTTTGAAATATTTTTCAACAGTGTTTGTTACAAATGCTTTCGGGCTCTTCTCCGGTTCGCTGCGATTGATATCTCACCATTCGAATTGTTAAAATGATTCAAAGTGACTGACTGCATGAGAAAACAGTAAGATAAATGGATCGTGAGCATTTTTCAGAAACTTTACTATTCAAAATTACAATGTCGATTGATAAAACAAATCTAGTCAACAAAACTCGAACTTCAAAAGTCATATTTTGCTCTGTTGTAATATATCAAAGTCTCATATGTAATATCTATCAAAGGGAATACTTTTTACTGCACACCAACTTAACGTTTTCAAGCACTATTGTAACCTACTATAAATGCTACTTCTCGATACTACTTATATAATGCTGACATCATATATTGAAAAATGTGCAAAATCAAAATTGGCCAATTTATGCTACTTTAACTATCGGTTGCTTGATCAAATTTCTTCTGCAAGTAATTGAGCATGTTTCTGAGTTTTAGTATCAATTTGTAGTCAAAACTGGCAAATAGAAAAATGCTAGGCAAGCTTGAAAACAGACATTTTCGGCATTTTTTGAACGCCTGGTGTAAGTTTCTGTAATTGTGGTTGCCGCTTAAGATTACAGATGTGAACCACACTGAAATACAGCAACACAATCATCATAGTTATTGCAGGTAACAAGAATACAGAAAGTTGTAAGATAAGTTTAATTTTTTTGTGTATTTTCGAGGACCCCATTTTTTCACCATCTTTGGAGCCATGTAGCTCCGTTCTACATGTCAGTTATCCATTGAAATTCATGCAAGAGTTCCTTTATACCAAGCTGATGCTGCATGCAAAGTTTGGTTGAGCAACGAATATACAGAAAAAAGTTGCAGCAGCGTGAAAATTCAAATTTTGACAAATTCCAAATTTTGGAAAAAATCAAATTTCAAAAAATAGCTCTAGATCCTACTATATTTTTTAAAATTGGAACCTATTATTTCAGATTTGGTGGTTTCTATTGCACAATAAAAACATGTCCGATAAGTCGGCAAAATCGGAGACTAAGTGCCACAAAATGTTCCGAAAATTCGGTGAATCGTCGTGGAGTGGCCCGTTAATGCTTCTTGTTCTGGTTGGTGTTTGATGATTGCTAAGCTTTTCTTAGGCCTACTCGTGTTTTACATGTCTACATGTAATGAGCATGCTTTGATTGGACATCTTTTTATTCTTTGCTCAGGCGAACTGACATTCTGCAATCTTTATGATTCATACAGATGGATAGATCATACTAGCAGTCAACACAACTGTCAGTCACTGTTCATTGAGAACATTTCGTCGTCTTTTTGTTCAAATGATGCATCAAAGAAAGCCTTCAATTTCTTTTTTGTGAGGATTACTGAACAGAACTGACCACTGAAATATCCTGCATGCTAATTTTGTAAAAAATGAAGCAGTTTACATTCATGAATTTAATGATCTTTAAAAATCTACATGATGATTTCAAAACTTATTTATGTAGAGTACCGCGTCCCTAGAATTTGAGCGGACTCGGTCTTCTCCTGTTAACTAACTGCTGAGTAATGCAATTTTATCTTGTGATGGATTTTGCCCTGATTTAAATATTATTGAATGGATAACTAATTAAGAAGATTGCAACCACAGATAAAATTTAAATATACGTCGCAATAATCTGTAGATCATGAGGTTTCATATGGAAGAAAGTTTGTTTTTGGCCTTTTAGTGCAATGTATCAACGGCTGCGATTGACTGGTTGTTTGAGAACTTTGAAACGATCATTATTACACGTAAGTTAGTTCCACATCTGCTTCAATCTGACAACGTGGAACCTTAGCAGCTGAGAATGTATTGATCATTCAATCAATGTATTGTTTATTGACCATTGAATTCCCTATCACTTCCCTACCAGACACTGGCTGGAAACACATTATTACATGATTGTCGACAAGTAAGAGTTTATATAGTGTTGTCTGAACGCCAGTTGTCTCTGTCTGCTGCTCTGCTTTGAGGATAGCGTTCTTCACGAGGTAAGAGTAAGAACAAAATTCGTTTTGAAGAATTATTCTGATATTCTTTGATTCATCATCATTCCACTATTTCATAGTTAGCAGAGGCCATAGATATCAGACGATGGGTTCCAGATGGACAGAGACATTCTAGGACATTGAGTGCGTGGCACAAACGAAGCAACTCATCTTAACGATTTGTTGCAGAGTGGTTAAGCCAAGATAAATGAAAGCAGAACAGCTGGCTGTGCAGTCCAAGCAGTCATTCTATGAGTAAATATCAAGACTGGACCATAATTGTGTTCTCATAACTTTCATCTTCATTCTTCATCAGAACTGTACACAATCTTTATTGACTCTCCAAAACATAAGGTGACTTGATCGTGACCCTTATCTCGTACCAAACGCTTCTCAAAATCTTTTATCAAGTTTTGTAAATAGCTGGTGGTTACTCATTGTTTCCTTTCAGCTTGTCTGTTACCTATTTCGGTTTTACTATTGTCAAACGCTCGCCAAGTGATGTATGCATTGTGAAGTTTAATAAAACTAATTGTTATTATTATTGATATAATTTGCACTCGGCAACAAAAGTACAGAGGTGAGACTATTTATTGAAGACAATTACATGTACTTTATCTTTGAACATGCCCTCACGAAAACTTTTCATGAGAACTCATAAGATTAATGCGGATTCATGAGATTTTCATGAGAATTGTGACATCACTTCCATATCTTCAGATTATCTGAATGAACGAAGTTCTGAAATACGGGGATTTATTGAATAGAAAATTTATTTACCAATGTGAACTGTTAACTTGAAATAGATCGACGAATTTCGCTGAGACATCAAATCAGTGTAATGTTTTCGAGATGAACTGCAAATACCGAAACACTTGCTTTATGAGATGCTAAGTAAAATGTTATGTCAAAGCGCATTTAATCTTTATTTCACGATCTTGTAAAGACGACGAAGTATTTTGTGGAATCGTGGGAGAAATGTTCGCGGTATAGGTCAACTAATGCATCAAGAATTTTATACATGTACTGCACATACATGTGTCGGCAAACAATCTGTAAAAAGTAGGCGGCATACATCTCTAATCAATCACAAAGATGCACAAAATTAACTACGTGCAAACCGGTCACAAGTTTGACATCATGACAATGCTCGTAAACCTATTTTTGCTAACCTCACATGAATAGGCTTTTCATGAATTATATGATTGGGTTGGTGATGTGTGAAAAAGTCACACTTTTGTATCAGGTGAACAGCATGCAGTTCATAAATGAGGCACAAGAGGTGAATAAGACTCTCCTAGCAGATTATGAGGCGTAGGCTCTTTATATATTAATTTACGAAATCTCAAGCTTTCATGTGGATACCGTCGTTAATCGTATGTGTGAAGATTATTTTGATTTCTGCTAGAATTTCTGCGTGACAGTGAAAATCCTGATATTGGATGAAATGCCAGCAATTCAGGACTGTTCCCATTTTTTAATTGAATGAGGATGCAAGTCAATATTTAATTGTTCTATGTGACAACAAAAATTCAAAATAGTGTCAGCTGGGCCTTTTTATCTGCATAGTCGTGTAGCAAGGTCCACTTTCAAATAAGATTGAATCTGTCCAAAAAAAGAGCGCAGAAGTTGGATATCAGTAACACTCATATTGTTCTTCGTAGCGACAAGTCCCACAAATTGCTGGCAGTTCATAAGAATAAGCAATTTTCTATTTTTATTAAAAGTCATAATTTCATTAACTCAAATGAAGAAATCAGTCACAGGATCAGAGTCACCAAGTGGTCAGGACAGACGCGGACTTTCTGTATTAATTGATTTGATATCATTTCTAAAATGAGAGCGACAAAGATTTCAATGCTAATAAACAAGTGATCAAGACAAACAACCTGACATTCATTTCAATCTGTAGACCTTGCTCACTCTTCATAATTCTTTCTTCGCAGTAAAATTTCATATAACAGCCATCATACATCAGCTTAAATGATCAGAGAGCTGAAAGAGCGAGAAGGTCACTATTTAGTCTCTAGTGTTCAATATTTCTTTTGTCGAATAATAATAACAGAAATGCGGACAATCGTACACAGTTGAGTCTTATTAATCCGGCCGTCTCCGTTCCCAGACCACTGGACGGACTAAAGCGACAACCGGATGAGCAAAGACCGGAGTAATGAGACTCGACTATAAAGGGAGACCAAATTGTAGTTGCTGCAACTGATTCATTTTACATGCTTCATGTTCTACTCTGCAGGTAATCATTTGGACATTCTCCCGCAATTTCTGACAATCGTTGGATTCTTATAATAGAAAGCACTGTGTTTCACTGTTTAGGTAAGTGATAATTATTCATTTAATTCCCTTTTGTAATGAAGATGAGGTTATTCCGAATGCTCCATCAAAGTTTTCAAGTGTAACTTTTAACTATGAAAGGTGTCGAAGGGCTGCAACTATTTCATAAGAGTGGTTCAAATAATGTCTGACGTCCGTATTACGCTGTAAGGGTTATCATTCTCAACTATATCAATGATTTTCTGCACATAGCAGTCACTATTTGTCTGACCTTTTATATTCTTCAGATAATCAATTCGAGGTTGTCTGCATCTTTTGACAATCGTTGGAAGTCTTATCAAAGGAAATACTGTGTTCTACTGCTGAGGTAAGTGATTGTTCATTTTGCATAATAAATATCGGATTTCTCAACCACCGAGTGTTCCAAAAGTCCTTGTCACAAGAATCAACACCTTCTAAATCCCTTTTTGATGTCAAGATGTGAGACTACTACGAGACTACAAACATTCACTTTCTTTCATTTGGTTGCATGATTGGTGTTGAGGCTTCTCAAACAGCCGACACATGAAGTTGGTTTAAGCGTTCATCATGTATTCTTCGGTTAAGGAGAAATAAGCATCATGACATAGAATTAAGTTTTTATGAAAGCATTTTGTTCCTATTGCAGACTTGAGTTCATGTGCTCATTCTGTGACGGACTTGACTTCGCGCTAACTTCTTCGCAGTAAAATTTCATGCAGTCTTTGGTCTATATTTCGGATACATTTCAATGATCATGGAAGCGATGAAGGGCATGTCTTACAACAATTCAAGACGTCTGAGCAACTTGTGTTGATAACATTGTCATGATATTGCTGAATACACGACACTCGTTAAGAAATGCAATATTTAGTTCAACAGAGAAGAAACCATAAACTGTGGAGGAAAATTGCCATGATGTCGTTGGGGAAATCCAGAAAGATCTCATCGGTGAAGATTATTATTGTAAAACATATTCATATGATATGGCTTATTTTATTCCGCGATGAGAGTTTCCTCGACAGGGTGTCAATCGACACACCTGACAAGCGGCAACTCGATGACGCCACCTTTTTATTCATAAGCAGCAAATAGATCAACCATCTCACATTTCCGCTTCACAAGAGAGAACGGATAATCAAGAGATCTAAATGAGCTGTTATTTTGGTGAAAATCTTTCCCTTAATCAAAACTGACTCAAAAATTCCAGACCACTGGACGAACTGAAGCGACAACCGGATGAGCAAAGACCGGAGTAATGAGACTCGACTATAAAGGGAGACCAAATTGTAGTTGCTGCAACTGATTCATTTTACATGCTTCATGTTCTACTCTGCAGGTAATCATTTGGACATTCTCCCGCAATTTCTGACAATCGTTGGATTCTTATAATAGAAAGCACTGTGTTTCACTGTTTAGGTAAGTGATAATTATTCATTTAATTCCCTTTTGTAATGAAGATGAGGTTATTCCGAATGCTCCATCAATGTTTTCAAGTGTAACTTTTAACTATGAAAGGTGTCGAAGGGCTGCAACTATTTCATAAGAGTGGTTCAAATAATGTCTGACGTCCGTATTACGCTGTAAGGGTTAAGTCTAATAATTCCTGAGCAGCAGTCATTTGAGGATCCATACTAAATAACTATTTTCAAGATAGCTGTGTTTCATAGTCTCCTTTTGATAGCACTGTAAACCAACACCTCCTAAAGCGAGCTGAATCCCTTCCTAAAGCAAGACGCTATTCGCAACTAATAAAAAGATCCCAAAACAAATCGTTTTGGGACTTGGGAGGCTAGCGCACTAGAATTTCTTCAAAACTGTGTACTAAATTTAATGTAATATGCAATACACTACTACGATTAAATTGATCATGAGCATGTTGAAATTTATAAGTGTGCAAAAGCTATCTAGTTATCATTGTTGATTCAATATCTATATTTTTCATCAGTAAACAATTCTTTTAGGAAATATGAGCACCCTTTAACCCATTTAGTAAGTTATTTGAAAGGGTTAAAGAGGACTTGAAGAGTGTAATATGTATTGAGTAATTACATGAAATAGATGAAACACTTTTCCGAAATTCACTCGGTAAATTGAAAAAAGTGATGTCTATAATAAAAGCAGATGAAATCATAAGTCAATAAAAGTATAAAAAATAATTAGTATAATTTTCTAATACGACGAACACGATAACAGAATAAAAGGATGTGAGAAATTCTGATGCAGACAAAAATGCAAAGATAACATTTTACAATTAGGGCCTGACTACATAGTCGGCTATGAGGGTTCTGAGTTGATTTTTTATAGATGTCCGGAAAATGTTCAGGAATAATAGATATACAGAAAATTTTGATTTTTGGATTTCCCAGATAGTTATCTTTCTCTACTTTGTAAACTGACTTTTCATCTTGTACATCTTGAGCATTTTTGTTGTCTTCATTTTCAATATCTGTTATTAAATAGAAATGTTATTTCTGTAGTTCTATATTCGATGCACTTTCCGTCAATAAATATGAACAATGTTGCACGATGGTAGAACCATACTTACCTCACAGTCCTCCTCATCAAGTAGGTCATAAAACAGCGCGTTGAATATAACGGCAATGATATTTCTCGATGTTCAAAATGTCTGTTCTAATTAGAATTTCACTTTATTAATCAGAAGGTGTGTCAAGCACGTGCAAGCAGATACTGAATTTTTCAGCATTCATTCTCAACTATATCAATGATTTTCTGCACATAGCAGTCACTATTTGTCTGACCTTTTATATTCTTCAGATAATCAATTCGAGGTTGTCTGCATCTTTGACAATCGTTGGAAGTCTTATCAAAGGAAATACTGTGTTCCACTGCTGAGGTAAGTGATTGTTCATTTTGCATAATAAATATCGGATTTCTCAACCACCGAGTGTTCCAAAAGTCCTTGTCACAAGAATCAACACCTTCTAAATCCCTCCCTCTTTGATGTCAAGATGTGAGACTACTACGAGACTACAAACATTCACTTTCTTTCATTTGGTTGCATGATTGGTGTTGAGGCTTCTCAAACAGCCGACACATGAAGTTGGTTTAAGCGTTCATCATGTATTCTTCGGTTAAGGAGAAATAAGCATCATGACATAGAATTAAGTTTTTATGAAAGCATTTTGTTCCTATTGAAGACTTGAGTTTCATGTGCTCATTCTGTGACGGACTTGAGCGTATACCCACGAGGAAGAAGTACAACACTTTGCAGCTGTCACTGAGAGATGCATGTACAACCAGAATAAAGCGGAGTTTCTGCTCAATAGATAATTCACTGTCACCACTCATTTCAGTAAAGTCAAGTGTAGTTCTATATGATGACTGTGTGCTACTTATTCAATGCAGTTCAAGCTGAAAGATCAGAATTCTAAACATTGTAACTGTCGTAAAACAGATGGACTTCTGTATTCCACTTGGAATTGAAAAAAGAATATATTGATGTTGCTTTCGATTATCAGTCAGCTTCGCAGGCGACGAGGACTTTTGGAACACAATGCTCAACATAGTAATGCAGATTTCAAAAGTTATTCTCGACTCAGGTCTAAATGGTTTTTGATTTGCTACACTGCATCATTTTGCATCGTTTTCTTCAATTAATGGATTATATCAATCGACAATCCCATAAGCTGTTTCGATTAGTGAGTCAAAGTAGTTGCAGTGTCATTTTGCCATGTCGTATGTTCTGAGTTGGAAGCGGCAGGCATTTCAGGTCTGGACCCGAACAGATCACTCTTGTCCCCTAACCTGGCGTGGACCATTCACTCGAGGCCCCTACCTGGCGTGGAACATTCACTCTAGGCCGCTACCGGGCGTGGACCATTCGTTCTAGGCCACTACCCGGCGTGGACCATTCAGCAGGTTCATTGAGTATTGAATGAAATTATTAGCGCTCTTTTATTTACATCAAACTTTCATCGTGCAACTAAACAGCAGCATCGCATCTTTCTAGGTCAGCTCAGTATGTAGGTCGCTGATTGAGAATTTCATATTAAATATTCATTTATATATTCATATTATTTTACCATCTTTCAAAAGATTTCCATTAATAATTGCTTCTAATCGTCAACATCAGTCAGGTTAAAGTTTTGGAATTCAGTAAAGAAAACATGAATATGGGAGAATCTAGCGATGAGGAGCCGGTTTAGGAGATGATTCGAGTCTGGAATCCGAACACTGCTGTCACTTTCGGAATTTGATGACTGAAAAATGTCACATTGAGCGAACAATCTCCATATTTGATAACTTGATGCAGCAGATTGATGGTTTAAAATGCTATTTTAACTGCAGCTGTTGGAAGAAACTGTCTATGTATGTCATAAGTAGCCATTGTTGATGGGCTGAATTCCAAGTACAGAAAAATTGGATTGCAATTGGCGGAGTCATGGACGGATCTTTAGTCTTGTGGATTAATGACAATGTCTCAAAACATTTCATGGACTCAACTGTCTGACCATCAGCGCTTTATGATCAAGTTCAAGACTTTATTTGAAATTATTTGATTTTCTTTACGATCTTGTAGTACATCTAATCTAATACTGTTTTGGATCTGTTACGAAATTGGTTGTCATCCACATGGAAAAGTTATTAAATCCTTCCGAAAATTCTGTCATTAGAAATCGCAAGAAAATGCCCTAATTGAAACAGAATCATCGAATTGAAATTAGCGTGCTTTTACGGCTCAATTCCTCAGCTTTCGTGTCGCTTACCTGTAGCACTACTTTCATTGAATTATTGATCAAAATCACTTGGTAAAGGTTTCGTGAAATTGTGCTGTAAAGGCTAGAAATTCACAAAAGTCATCTGTCGGGCGTACATTGTAATAATAATTCTGATTCATTACGATTGATATTAACACTGATATGCTCTTGATAATACATGAACATTCCACAGACACAATCGTTTTGTGAGAAAATCACCAATGGAACTCTCTTTTATAAAATGAGGCTACGTTATCAAACACGTCGTTGTGATAGGTTTTTGGTTCTGTTTATTGATATTATCAGGACAGGAGTAATTCTGGTGTGATGAAAGTCTGAGATGCATCAATTTTCTCTACTTGAAATAATTTGATGTCAACGCTATCACTAATTAAGCTAATGCTTTTGAGAAAACTTCGTGCTGAAGTTTTCCACCAAACACTGTCGGACGTACATAGAGTAAGACTTTTCCTATATTTATTCCCGAAAACTTTATAGGAATTATCTCTTGTTTGAATAGCCTGTGAATCGTAAGTTCAAATGAATTGAGTGAAAGAGAATCATTCTTTACATGATTGCAGGAGTATATCTTTGCATGCAATTCATTGTCTAAACAACAGACTAAAAAATAACAGTCAGAAAGACTTTGACAATTATAAACAGAAAAACAAAAACCCCGGAACGTGAACAAAAAATAAATAGTGGTGTATCTTTGGATTTTGTTAGTGATAAATGTTCCAGAAGTTTGACCCGCACCGCTGAGAAATACGATATACCCATCAGAATGACCATTAAACCTGGACAATCTCTAGCCAATTACTTGAATAATAGTAAATTTGACTGTGACTGTTCCTGTGACGTCTGCAAATCTCCTCCAACTTACTACAATTGCAATGAGAGATGCAATCGATACATCGACTCCTCTGTAACATCTGCGGTGTCACTTACGTTGGTTCCACCAATAGGCCTTTCAATATTCGCTTTCAGGAGCACAATAGAAGCATTAAACTTAAAGACTCCAAAAGTGCGTTATCGGTTCATGCCTCTATTAAACATAATGACGTCAATATGAATATAAGCGATTTCTGAATACAACTTATTGATAAGTTTGACAATCCTGTTAAAACCCGTATCTCAGAGGCTAATCACATCGACAAATTAAAACCGAAGATGAACCGGAAACATGAACTGAACTGAGCGGTCACTCATCTTATTATTTCAAACTTGTACATATTCATTGTGCGTACATGCTTCCTCACCTACCCTTGATAAAGGCCGCGCATGCTGAAACGTCGGGTGCTGTAATTTCTTTTTTATCACAACAATCAAATTTGGCTCATAAAGGGATCGGATACTTTTTTCTCATGACGATTCTGAACAACCTCCCGTACGCCGCTATTAATTATAGATCATCTATAGTTGGTTCTGATACAGTTCACAACGTTTTACCTTGAGATGATTGCTGCTCATCACAATTTCGCTCAAGGAATTTTATATTGTGATTGATCAGTTGATTTTGAATGGCATTATACTTTCGCATCACGCAAAGGTCTATGGATAGGATTGATGTCACTTCCAAACGTATCGCGTTTGGTGATGTTGAATCAGGCAAAGTGGTCATAAACTCGGTCCGTGAGTTCGCTAATCATGTAAAAGTCATTGAATGTTCCATCACGACGATGTTTATGAAGATGATTTCAAAGAAGAAGAGACCACATTCAACTTGTCCCACTTGATGAGGGCACCTTAGAATTTCATAGAGTTTTATACACAAAGCATCAATTTTCGAGAGACATAGGCGAGAGATTCATCGTCTAATGCTGTTTGAACTTTCTTCAGATAGTACACTGCAAGCTGTGCACTGTAAAAATGTGCATCAACGTTAAAATTAACAGCTAAAATTTATTTTTCGGTTTTTGTAGTCCGAACAGAAGAAAAGCAAATAGAACTGCGGTTTTCTGTTAAAACTGATTTCAGTTGTGACGTCATCAAATTTATCAGATAATTACGGACAATTTCTGTGAAGTTCAACAGTTATGTTTGTTATTTTAAACGGTGTACAGTTTACAGTGTTCCGCTTTTCACAACCAATATTTTCTTCGATCTAAAGAAGCTCGTGTTGATAAAAATACAAGTGGATACTGTCGTCTTCAATATTTTCGTGACGAAGAGAGGCTGTGGTATCCTGTCAGTGTCCATTTTTTTGTTTTCATCTTTTTGGCAGCCATTTCTAGCTTGCTTACTACAATTTCCAATGTAAAATTTCCTGAAAATATTATAGACCTAATCCGAAAATTAAATGAAATGTCTAAGATTGAACGGCGAATTTCTCTTATCTGAAGGTGTACTGCATAGGGTGCAATCAGTCCTTATATGCTACTAAGCATTGGTGTAAACTTGCAAAATATCTGTGAAAAAACTGGCGGCTTTTTTGACTTTTAGACAAATCTGTCGGACGCACACATGATAGAATAAATGTGATATCCATTTAATAAAAGAACAATAAGGTTGCCACGCGGAGGTGTTGCGGGATACACTGCCTCTAAGTACACGACGACATTTTTTGGATTTTCGAAACTTCATTTTCTCATGCACGCTGTGTGCGTCCGACAGATGATGTACTCTATTTCGTGGAGCAAATTCAGACGACATACTTGGTGGAATTATTTGATTTTTTATATGAATGCAGCCAAAACACAGAAGCTGAGAATGAAGCTGTTTCATTACGATTATCCTCTTTCATTTCGATAGAATAATTAAAGAAGAAATTATCTAAAATTGAGATAATCTATCGAATGCGTCAGACAGATTGATATCAAGCAAGTATCGCAAAATGAAGGACACTTCAGACTTCAGGCTTCTTCAGAACTATATAACCTCAAGACTGTGATAGAAATTTAAGGACAGAATACGTCATGTGCAAATTTTGGCCCTGTATTAAAACATGGAATGTACGTGCGACAGATTTTTGAATTTCGTAGAGCAGACGCTTTTCTATTCTCGTTCTCTTTGCTTTTTAGAACCTTTCATCATCTGCTTGTTTTCATTATTGATTAGAAAATAGATTTCTATAATGGCTGCAATCGTGCAAAAAAGTGAGTCGTTGATACATCTTTTCTGTAACTTTCATTAAGAATTTTATGTTCATTTCCAGGTGATATTTCTGTTATAATTGAAGGTGCAGATAAAACAAGAAAGAAGTTGTACTCATTCCCCAAAACCGCCACCGTTGAAGAAGTTGCTGCCAAGTGGAAGGAGGAGTTGGAAATATCACAGTCCACCCGATTCTTGAATGAGGAGGGCATTCCAGTCTCTGAAGAGCAGCAGCTGAAAGACATTCCACAACAGCTGCCTGGACTTTTGAGATTCTTTTACGAAGAAGAAGTCTCCATAACGATTGAAGTGTTTGGTGGCACTGATTCTGCTCAACAACTGCAAGTGTGGCCGAGTCAAACGCTTGAAGAAGTGATTCCCCACATCAATCAGATTATAGCTCCAGAACTGAACCTCAGTGCAGCAAGGTTCTGGTGTGATGAAGAACTGCTGACAATGGACTCGAAGATGTCCTCATTGACTGCAGAACATCAAACTGTTGTACTAGAGTTAAAACCTGATATATATTTCTTGGATGTGTGGGATAAAACGCGTGTAACGTTTGAGGATGTTCGTTACACTGATAATAGCGAACATCTCAGACGAACTCTTCAAGAAGCTTTTCATGATCAGAAGAAGAAGCAAGAAGAAGAAGGACTTGAAGATGAAACTGATGATGAGGGCGAAGATGAAGGAGGAGAAGGAAGAGAAGTTGAAGAAGACTCGGACAAAGACGATATGACAGAGGAGAAGGCACAACAACTTGTACACCTTCAATTGGACAATAGTCATATTTTCTTTGTTGGAATCCTTCTCGATATATTAAAGCATTTCGGAGCTCCTGGGAGGCAGCTCTATGAATTCATCATCAACGCCACAAGGAGCATCTACGTCTTGAGTAGTCAGGGACTTCATCAACGAGTGATTCAAATTGGTGACGTCATCGGAGACATTTCAAATTCGTCAGCACTGCAAGGAGAAGGCATCTCTCCCTCCGACACTTTGTTAAGTGATCTGAATATTGCTGAGGATGGGATCCTCGTGACAGATCCCATAACGATTCCAATACAATTATCAGATGGATTTTATGTGTCTCCAAGAATAAAAAAGTTTGCCACGGTAACAGATCTGAGACGCATTGTTTCTAATTTTGAGAATGAAACAGAGATTGATCTCATACTGGGACATAGAAAGCTGGACAACGATGATGAAATGGTTGGTACGATATTTAATATCTCCAACAGTGTTGTTCAAGTTGAGAAAAGACAAAAGATGACAATAAACGTTGTGATAAATGAGCAGAAAATCTCCTGGGAGACATTGCAACAACGGATTTCCTACACTGACGTCTTAGCGAGATTTCGTACCGATATAAACAAGGAGTTGGATGAAGAGTTTTGCGACATTGATTTCCATTGCATGGGCTGTGGACGAAAAATATCTCACGAGGAAGAATCTTTTCAGAGCATTCCTGCCAACTGTTGTAGCAAGCAGTCAAAGGAGTTGGAAATACGAACGCCGCCTTCCACCAAAAGTAAGAAATACAGAACAGTCCTGATGAATTTGACATAGAAATAATACAAAACTAACTACACAGTCCTGTTGAATTTGACATAGAAATAATACAAAACTAACTACACAGTCCTGTTGAATTTGACACGGAAATAATGTAAACAGGGACGCCGGAACGAATTTAGTGCAAGAGGGAATGAATGTTTGAGCAAGGTTCCCCATTGAAATATTTTTTGAAAGAATCCCAAGAAAAACCAAGAATCTCCGAACCATCAAAATCCTGTGCACAAGTTTATTTATGGACTTATATTCCCATTATTTGTCAGTCTATTTTTGGTGCCCCTCACTTTCGCAAATAGAAAGCCTACATTTGGGGACATGTTGAGGTGATGTCACTGAGTTGGTGAGGCCCTACTTGCATGTTACGGAGAAATAAAGATTTAATTATGTGATCATTATTATGCAAGGGAATTTATGCATTTTATTTATTTATCACACTCGAAGGTTGAAGCGGTCGAAACGCGATCGTCCTGACCAAGTTCCTGTTGATGACCTCATTAAAAATAGTCAAATAATTTGTATGCATATTTTGTAGAATTTTATTTCACGTTTTAGCTTAAGGAACTAAAATTAATTCTCTTACACACCATATTTGTATTATACATACCATATAGGTATCATTATACCTATTGAACCATGAGAAATGCAGGCAATTGCAGAAGATACAACCTGCGGAAGAAGGTGTCCTCCGAAGAACAGAGCGAGCCATGATAAGAAAAATGTGCGGAGTAAAACTTGCTGACAGAAAGAGCACTGACGAATTAATGAAGCATTTGGGTTTGACGGAGACGGTTGTTGAGGTGGTGAAAAGGAGTAGCTTAAGATGGATGGGTCACATCCTGAGAAGAGATGATACACATCCACTTAAGAAAGCATGGACCTTTGAGAAGGAGGGAAGACGAGAAAGAGGAAGACCAACCACGTGGAAGAGCATGGCGCTGAGGGATCTGATCGAGCGAGATGGAGGAATGGCGTGTCAGCGTGGTGCGAACGTCAGTAACCCCTCGCAAGAGGGAAAAATGCTGACGAAAATAAATGATGATGATGATGATGATGACAACCGTGCACGAAAATAAGCACAGAATGAAATGCAATGGTAAAGAAAAAATGCATAATAATGAATGAATCAAGTTTAATTTGATAAATAAATGAATTATTAATTTGATTTAATAAATAAATAGAGAAATATAGTAATAAATAATTAAATGAGCAAAATTACCAAGGTTGACTAAAGGAGAAGGTGAATTCTTGCACAGATCAACTGTCGATCTGAAGATATGGACTGCTTCGAGGAATTTGAGCCTTGTATTATCAGGAGAAACATCGAGGATAGAAAATAGCTTTTTGTCATTTTCCTTCGGCTGTGAACATACCATCAGGTTTCGGGTGACATTGCTTTGACATGGTCGACTTGAGAGCGGTGGTTGCCGGCCTCCTTTGCTCCCTAACTAGCGCACCCACAGTCCTTTTGGTGTGACCACACAAACACTGAAATTTGTACTCTACTGATGACACTGAGAGGAGGAGCATCTTGTCTTTGGGAGACTTCACTGGCAGCTTGGTAGTCCGGACTTTTATTTCTATCGAGCTGATTCCGCCAATAGTCCATCTATAAGTTCAGAACTATTATTAACCGAAGAGCCACTTATTTCGCCTGTATAGTCAACCAAGAATTAGAGAACAGTCGAAGGAACCACGGATAGTTCTTCAACTGCACAAAACTTGCGTAACTTCTTCATTACCAGCGACGTATGCAATTTGAAGTTTTTGTGGCGATGATTTTATTCTTCGTCAAGCACATGATAAATACTCACTGATGATGACAACATGCAAAGTCAAATCCACTTTGAATGCAAGGGTATACGAGTATATTGAAAAGTTCGCAATAATACGATGTCATCCAGAAAAGAGAACGCAATTTTCTTTAAGCAGCATTTTAATGGAATTTTGGGTGAATTATGAATTATGCTGTAAGCCTTGCTGCTGATTATTGGATAAAGTGTTTGATAGAATTATTTTATTTTGTTAGTTTTGAAACAATATTTCGCAGTTATGATTCCGTTCTCAAGTTATACAAAATAAAAGGACTAAGCCAGCTAGATACAAAAAGGATACAAAATGTGAACTACTATGTACACAGAAATTAGAAGACCAGAGTATAAAAATCTGATAACTCATCTTTGTTGTTGATAGATGGCTTCAAATTCTTGATTTGTCTGCTAAGTGATGACATCAAATTCTGGATCATTAAATAGAAAATCTATAATTTCGTATGAGAAACTTCAATTCCATAAGACATTGATGTTCGTAAATATTCCCTAACAAACACATGTTTCTTTTCTTGCTTGGGAAGAGCCAAGGAGAATTTGATGCTGTAGATGAATGAAGGCGATATATTTCAACCTATATATTCAGGCGCTGTGCTTTTTCATCCATAACAGGAATATTCTAGAAACTTTGAACAACTAGGATGGGTGACAAAGAAAAGATTCATGGAAATGATAAAAGGTGACAGATAGTACTGGATTTCCGGATACCAGTAGCAGGTATGATAGCTTGTTCTGTCTCCGACCAGGTTGTGGGCTACAATTGTGGGCCAGAGAATTTGATATGAATATTTGTTCAAATGTTTCAAACACACTCCTGTTATGTATGCCACTGTACAGTGCTTGAAGATGGCCTGTATGTATAGGCTGAAATACATCGCCCAAATGTATCTTAAACATCAAATTCTCTTTTGCTCTTCCCAAACAAAAAATCAATGGTCAACCAAGACGTTTTCACTTTAATACGCGTTTCGATCGCCATCGCATCCCAATGTGATATTTGAGTGTAATACTGCCTATTCAACATTGGTAATTGAATGGTATCCAAGAAAAGTCTTATTCAATAGAATTATCCCTTTCCATACATCAATTGAAATGTTATATGCTATACGTGATGACCAAGAAAACGCTCTTTTAATTCCTGAATTCTCAGCTATCAAAATGTATTTCAATATTTTGGTGAAAGTTTTGTGGAAGAGTTCATTTCTTGATTATCCAAAACACTCAAAATTACCCGAATACTCAATTATTATTGCATATTGAACAGGAAGTTGAAATCTCAATCCTTCTAACAGAAAACTACTGCATTCGAAATGGCGTGAATGGCTTTTGCAGTCTCTGAAATGTCACTCAAACATTTTTAAGAGCGTATTTCCTAGAAATTCAGGATACTTTCAACAAAAGAAAATAAGTTTCTCTCTCTTGTTACAGCTGAGCTGATTATAACGGACTTACATCAACAGATTGCAAATATTCAAAGAATGTTCGCGGATAAACAACTGCAAAATTTCAATTTAAAAAATGCAGTGACGAAATTAAGTGCGTCCATTGCTTCAGTGAGCGAAAGTATTATTGACCTGCAAAGCCACATGCATCAGTTGGAGCAGACAAACACAGAGCTAAAAGATGAAAAGAAGATTTTAAATGAGAAGATTGATGGCCTACAGGAAACAGTTCGGAAACAAGATGAAAACGTTAAGAAACTGCAAGATAAGGAGGAGACTTTAGCGGCATCAATTCGTGAGCAACAACAGGAGTTCAACCAGAAGCTGCAGACGGAGAAGCAGTCGTTAAAAACATCAATTCGTCAGCAACAACAGGAGTTCAACCAGAAGCTGCAGACGGAGAAGCAGTCGTTAGAAACATCAATTCGTCAGCAGCAGCACAACTTTGATGCAAAACTGCAGACGGAGAGACAATCCGTGGAGGCGCTTTGTCAGCAGCAACAGGAGTTCAACCAGAAGCTGCAGACGGAGACGGAGTCGTTAAACTCAAGGATAACATTAGTCATGGAATACTTTGGTAAGTTGCAAATATTATGAAAATTTATCTTTCAGAAAGGATGACTTTTCCAGGTTCATAGAAGTGTGCATGTAGCTATAATGTCATGTTTGGATATTTGATATAATTAATTGCTCCATTGAACGAGTGTGCCATTTATCCTTATATTATGCAGACATGCTGTTCAGAATGTGATCATTTGACATCTCGATATCTCTGAAATTAGAGATGGTCTTGAAGTTGAGAAATTCTAATGATAAGGCAACATATTTGTTGTAGATGAAATGTTTGTAGAAATGCAGATAAATTTTATGGTTGGAAATGTGGCAGTTAATTGCTCTGATGAATGAGCTTGCCGTGCGGTCGCATGTACACGTAAATGACAGGAAATATGATGTGCACATGTAAATATAAAATCCCCTAACTCCTGCATGTGAATGAGTACCCATTGATTTCATTACTTGGAAGCTCTCCAACAGTTTTCCGAGTCAAGTGATGATATTCACGTTTGCAGGCAATGATCGTCAAACTCTATCTTCCTAGTGAATTTTTCACTGTTTTACACTATTCTATCTTTTGCTACATATTCACTACATTTGTACAAATAGTGCAATAATCACCTCATTGGACTTGTTGAACTGAGCGACATCGATGCCCACTAGCTATTAAAGTTACTGCGAATTATCTGCGTCAGTCAATTATGTTAGATCAGTTTGAGATTATCTCGGTTGTATTTGTAAGAAGACAAGCGGTTTGTTTTTAATTACGATTGTTTTGTTTCCGTTGTTCATGCATTTGAAATGCAAATCTAACTAATTTGTGAGGTTTAGTTGAATAAAGACTGAGTCGACGAGTTTAATCTTATTCATTTGAAAAGCTTTCAATTCACATCAACTGCAATTGACAAAATGTACTGTGACATAATTTCTTGAATAACTTGAATCTAACCACCTGCTGACAAGAAGTTATTCCTACTTCCTTTATTTTTCCTTCTCTCGGTTGACTTTCATCGTTCCTTCGATTTCAAAAGTTTACTTGTTATGAAAATCGTTTACAAACTAAGCATTGTATCGCACAAATTTGTAAGGAATAAATTGACACTGTTAGTATTTGGAACTATTTAGGGTGGACCGGTGTTAGTTGTTACAATGGAAATGTTGTTACAGTTGGTCTACAGATAAAGCTAGTGGATGAAATCTCACTCACAACTAGCCAAAGATGAACATTTACTGAAGTAGGCCTAAAGTTTTCATTATGAGAGTAATTCAACTTATTATATTTTGTGAGCTGCAGATTGAAAGAATGTTCCTTCGTACTTTGAAAATGTTTTGTTATAATTTCAAAATATGGAGTCTAAGATTCACAGTTTTTTCCCTGAAAGAAGCTATGGTGAATGTTTTTAAGATTGCGGTTGTCAATATTGACAGATAGCATCAATACTTTGGTCACAATCTCAAAGATCATCTCTGAATTTTACGGCCGGGACACGATCTTGCAGGTTCTTTAAGAAAAATTTGCAACTGCACAAAATTTGGCATTCCGACTTTGGCTGCTTCTCCTGGGCAAGGATTTTCTGAGCACAAGATTTGCTAATTTTTTCAGTCATGACTAATAATCTTGAGATCATTTCTTCATTTCCTTTAGAAAACCTCATTTGTTGCTTAGTATGTAACGTAACAAATAAATTTTAATTAAATATCAGAGCATCAGTTTGTCACATGTTTAATGACACTCTGTATTTTCCTTAAGACAGTAGGATATAATGCATTCTCTTGAAAGAGTGCATGTGAACTTAGGCGGTGCGCAGTGAAGCCATCTATATAGCCTAAATGTGTAAATGCGATTAGCATGTAAACGCTCGGTACCTATGTTTTGCTCTCGTGCTAGGCGCAGTACGTTGCTGATGCGCCATGAGAAGTAGGCTGCCAACGGAACTCAACGAACTCCTCGATCCTCTCTCACTAACAAATGTTTGGAGAATCATCTGTTAGTGATAACTTATTCAACAAAATTTGATCAGATCTTGGAAAACTGCAGATCAAACTCTTATAAGAGAGGTTCCGACGTGATAAACTTTCCATCACTCTTGACTATTTGTACGAACAACATTCAGTAGGCCTTCATTTCTTATGGCACCGGATTCTGCCGTAAGTCCCCCAAATACCAAGCTTTAGGATTTTCGCTTCCGATAGCTTGCCTCTGAGTAAGTTTTAGGGAGGAATTCACTTCAGTGCGCTTGATCAATCTTTGCTTCACCCTGCTACGTCAGGACAATTGACACTTCTTCTCTGTTCTTCTTGTCAACCGTGAGCCAGCATGAACATTAATTTCGACGGAAACTCGAAATCCTTTCACTTTACAGCATTAACAGCATAATTTCAAATTAAATAAACTCCAACATTTGAAGCAGTGCATCTGATCGGCCTCATCTTCGAGATTCACTCAGAGATTCAGGAGCATATCATCTCGATAAATCATCGACCAAATCAGAACAGAAATAACCTATTTAACGTGAGAAAAGTTAGTTTGATACGATAAAATAATCAGTTTCAAAGCGTCAAACCAATTTTCTTATATTCTCTTTCTTCTGTGATTACACATCACCGTGCTGGAACAGGCCGGCCCGGCCGCGGCCATGAATTTTGAAGACCGAACTTCCGGTTAATTTTATTGGGCCTATATGTTGACCATTAGCGATGGAAGACCATTCACTCTAGAAGAAATCGTTGAGTCAATCAGAAGAAAAACAGCATTATAGAAGCATGTTTAATAAGTGTGACATATTTACAGACACCTACTTATACGTGTTCTATCTGACATTGTTGCAAACTGTTTCTTAAGTAGGAAAAACATTACTAACTTATGCATGTAATTAAACGTACTTTATCTCAAATAAAGTTTTCAGAATCCTATATTCTAGCCTACAAGAATTTTTATAGCAGCAAAGCAAAAATCAAGCTCCGCTTTGATGAAAGATTGTTTCATATCTCGAATAATTGCAATAATCTCGAGGAGCTAGAATGAATGATTGGATTTCAATGCAACCACATGTAGTACCAGTAGCGCCTACTGCCTGAGCACTTGACAGAGGATGGTAGAAGATTGTCTGAAGTTAGCGGCATGCGATCAGTTTTGATTGACGTTGTACGTTGTCAACCCCAGCTGACTGGTTGTGATTCTGCTGGCTCTCTGCCACGGCTCCGGGCGGCTCTCTACTACGGCTCCGGGCGGCTCTCTACCACAACTCCGGTCGGCTGCGGCTCTCTACCACAACTCCGGGCGGCTGCGGCTCTCTACCACGGCTCCGGGCAGCTGCGGCTCTCTACCACAACTCCGGGCGGCTGCGGCTCTCTACCACGGCTCCGGGCGGCTGCGGCTCTCTGCCACAACTCCGGGCGGCTGCGGCTCTCTACCACGGCTCCGGGCGGCTGCGGCTCTCTGCCACAACTCCGGGCGGCTGCGGCTCTCTACCACAACTACGGGCGGCTGCGGCTCTCTGCCACAACTCCGGGCGGCTGCGGCTCTCTACCACAACTCCGGGCGGCTGCGGCTCTCTACCACTGCTCCGGGAGGCTGCGGCTCTCTACCACAACTCCGTGAGGCTGCGGCTCTCTATCACGGCTCCGGGCGGCTGCGGCTCTCTACCACGGCTAGGGGCGGCTGCGGCTCTCTACCACAACTCCGGTCGGCTGCGGCTCTCTACCACAACTTCAGGCAGCTGCGGCTCTCTACCACAACTCCGGGCGGCTGCGGCTCTCTACCACAACTCCGGGCGGCTGCGGCTCTCTACCACGGCTCCGCGCGGCTGCGGCTCTCTACCACAACTTCAGGCGGCTTCGGCTCTCTACCACAACTCCGGGCGGCTACGGCTCTCTATCACGGCTCCGGGCGGCTGCGGCTCTCTACCACGGCTAAGGGCGGCTGCGGCTCTCTACCACAACTCCGGGCGGCTGCGGCTCTCTACCACAACTCCGGGTGGCTGCGGCTCTCTACCACAACTCCGGGCGGCTGCGGTTCTCTACCCGCTCCGGGCGGCTGAGGCTCTCTACCACAACTCCGGTCGGCTGCTGCTCTCTACCACAACTCCGGGCGGCTGCGGCTCTCTACCACAACTCCGGTCGGCTGCGGCTCTCTACCACAACTCCGGGCGGATGCGGCTCTCTGCCACGGCTCCGGGCGGCTGCGGCTCTCTGCCACAACTCCGGGCGGCTGCGGCTCTCTACCACGGCTAAGGGCGGCTGCGGCTCTCTACCACAACTCCGGTCGGCTGCGGCTCTCTACCACAACTCCGGGCGGCTGCGGCTCTCTACCACAACTCCGGTCGGCTGCGGCTCTCTACCACAACTCCGGTCGGCTGCGGCTCTCTATCATTGCTCCGGGCGGCTGCGGCTCTCTACCACAACTCCGGGCGGATGCGGCTCTCTACCACGGCTCCGGTCGGCTGCGGCTCTCTACCACGGCTAAGGGTGGCTACGGCTCTCTACCACAACTCCGGGCGGCTGCGGCTCTCTACCACGGCTCAGGGCGGCTGCGGCTCTCTACCACAACTCCGGGCGGCTGCGGCTCTCTACCACAACTCCGGTCGGCTGCGGCTCTCTACCCGCTCCGTGCGGCTGAGGCTCTCTACCACAACTCCGGGCGGCTGCGGCTCTCTACCACAACTCCGGTCGGCTGCGGCTCTCTATCACGGCTCCGCGCGGCTGCGGCTCTCTACCACAACTTCAGGCGTCTGCGGCTCTCTACCACAACTCCGGGCGGCTGCGGCTCTCTATCACGGCTCCGGGCGGCTGCGGCTCTCGCCCACGGCACCGGGCGGTAGCGGCTCTCTCCCACAACTCCGGGCGGCTGCGGTTCTCTACCCGCTCCGGGCGGCTGCGGTTCTCTACCACAACTCCGGGCGGCTGCGGCTCTCTACCACAACTCCGGTCGGCTGCGGCTCTCTACCACAACTCCGGGCGGCTGCGGCTCTCCATCACGGCTCCGGGCGGCTGCGGCTCTCCATCACGGCTGCGGGCGGCTGGGGCTCTCTACCACGGCTCCGGTCGGCTGCGGCTCTCTACCACAACTCCGGGCGGCTGCGGCTCTCTACCACGGCTCCGGTCGCTGCGGCTCTCTACCACGACTCCGGGCAGCTGCGGCTCTCTACCACAACTCCGGGCGGCTGCGGCTCTCTACCACGGCTCCGGGCGGCTGCGGCTCTCTACCACAACTCCGGGCGGCTGCGGCTCTCTACCACGGCTCCGGTCGGCTGCGGCTCTCTACCACAACTCCGGGCGGCTGCGGCTCTCTACCACGGCTCCGGTCGGCTGCGGCTCTCTACCACAACTCCGGGCGGCTGCGGCTCTCTACCACAACTCCGGGCGTCTGCGGCTCTCTACCACAACTCCGGGCGTCTGCGGCTCTCTACCACAACTCCAGGCGGCTGCGGCTCTCTACCACGGCTCCGGTCGGCTGCGGCTCTCTACCACAACTCCGGGCGGCTGCGGCTCTCTACCACGGCTCCGGTCGGCTGCGGCTCTCTACCACAACTCCGGGCGGCTGCGGCTCTCTACCACAACTCCGGGCGGCTGCGGCTCTCTACCACAACTCCGGGCGGCTGCGGCTCTCTACAACAACTCCGGGCGGCTGCGGCTCTCTACCACAACTCCGGGCGTCTGCGGCTCTCTACCACAACTCCAGGCGGCTGCGGCTCTCTACCACGGCTCCGGGCGGCTGCGGCTCTCTACCACAACTCCGGGCGGCTGCGGCTCTCTACCACAACTCCGGGCGCTGCGGCTCTCTACCACAACTCCGGTCGGCTGCGGCTCTCTACCACAACTCCGGTCGGCTGCGGCTCTCCATCACGGCTCCGGGCGGCTGCGGCTCTCTATCACGGCTCCGGGCGGCTGCGGCTCTCTACCACGGCTTCAGGAGGGTGCGGCTCTCTACCACGGCTCCGGGCGGCTGCGGCTCTCTACCACAACTCCGGGCGGCTGCGGCTCTCTACCACGGCTCCGGTCGGCTGCGGCTCTCTACCACAACTCCGGGCGGCTGCGGCTCTCTACCACAACTCCGGGCGGCTGCGGCTCTCTACCACAACTCCGGGCGTCTGCGGCTCTCTACCACAAACTCCAGGCGGCTGCGGCTCTCTACCACGGCTCCGGTCGGCTGCGGCTCTCTACCACAACTCCGGGCGGCTGCGGCTCTCTACCACAACTCCGGTCGGCTGCGGCTCTCTATCACGGCTCCGGTCGGCTGCGGCTCTCTACCACAACTTCAGGCGTCTGCGGCTCTCTACCACAACTCCGGGCGGCTGCGGCTCTCTATCACGGCTCCGGGCGGCTGCGGCTCTCTACCACGGCTCCGGGCGGATGCGGCTCTCTGCCACAACTCCGGGCGGCTGCGGTTCTCTACCCGCTCCGGGCGGCTGCGGTTCTCTACCACAACTCCGGGCGGCTGCGGCTCTCTACCACAACTCCGGTCGGCTGCGGCTCTCTACCACAACTCCGGGCGGCTGCGGCTCTCCATCACGGCTCCGGGCGGCTGCGGCTCTCCATCACGGCTGCGGGCGGCTGGGGCTCTCTACCACGGCTCCGGTCGGCTGCGGCTCTCTACCACAACTCCGGGCGGCTGCGGCTCTCTACCACGGCTCCGGTCGGCTGCGGCTCTCTACCACAACTCCGGGCGGCTGCGGCTCTCTACCACAACTCCGGTCGGCTGCGGCTCTCTACCACGGCTCCGGGCGGCTGCGGCTCTCTACCACAACTCCGGGCGGCTGCGGCTCTCTACCACGGCTCCGGTCGGCTGCGGCTCTCTACCACAACTCCGGGCGGCTGCGGCTCTCTACCACGGCTCCGGTCGGCTGCGGCTCTCTACCACAACTCCGGGCGGCTGCGGCTCTCTACCACAACTCCGGGCGGCTGCGGCTCTCTACCACAACTCCGGGCGTCTGCGGCTCTCTACCACAACTCCAGGCGGCTGCGGCTCTCAAACACGGCTCCGGTCGCTGCGGCTCTCTACCACAACTCCGGGCGGCTGCGGCTCTCTACCACGGCTCCGGTCGGCTGCGGCTCTCTACCACAACTCCGGGCGGCTGCGGCTCTCTACCACAACTCCGGGCGGCTGCGGCTCTCTACCACTACTCCGGGCGGCTGCGGCTCTCTACCACAACTCCGGGCGGCTGCGGCTCTCTACCACAACTCCGGGCGTCTGCGGCTCTCTACCACAACTCCAGGCGGCTGCGGCTCTTTACCACGGCTCCGGTCGGCTGCGGCTCTCTACCACAACTCCGGGCGGCTGCGGCTCTCTACCACAACTCCGGGCGGCTGCGGCTCTCTACCACAACTCCGGTCGGCTGCGGCTCTCTACCACAACTCCGGGCGGCTGCGGCTCTCTACCACGGCTAGGGGCGGTTGCGGCTCTCTATCACGGCTAGGGGCGGCTGCGGCTCTCTACCACAACTCCGGGCGGCTGCGGCTCTCTACCACGGCTCCGGGCGGCTGCGGCTCTCTACCACAACTCCGGGCGGCTGCGGCTCTCTACCACGGCTCCGGTCGGCTGCGGCTCTCTACCACAACTCCGGGCGGCTGCGGCTCTCTACCACAACTCCGGTCGGCTGCGGCTCTCTACCACAACTCCGGGCGGCTGCGGCTCTCTACCACGGCTCCGGTCGGCTGCGGCTCTCTACCACAACTCCGGGCGGCTGCGGCTCTCTACCACAACTCCGGGCGGCTGCGGCTCTCTACCACAACTCCGGGCGGCTGCGGCTCTCTACAACAACTCCGGGCGGCTGCGGCTCTCTACCACAACTCCGGGCGTCTGCGGCTCTCTACCACAACTCCAGGCGGCTGCGGCTCTCTACCACGGCTCCGGTCGGCTGCGGCTCTCTACCACAACTCCGGGCGGCTGCGGCTCTCTACCACAACTCCGGGCGGCTGCGGCTCTCTACCACAACTCCGGTCGGCTGCGGCTCTCTACCACAACTCCGGTCGGCTGCGGCTCTCCATCACGGCTCCGGGCGGCTGCGGCTCTCCATCACGGCGCCGGGCGGCTGCGGCTCTCTACCACAACTCCGGGCGGCTGCGGCTCTCTACCACGGCTCCGGTCGGCTGCGGCTCTCTACCACAACTCCGGGCGGCTGCGGCTCTCTACCACGGCTCCGGTCGGCTGCGGCTCTCTACCACAACTCCGGGCGGCTGCGGCTCTCTACCACAACTCCGGGCGGCTGCGGCTCTCTACCACAACTCCGGGCGTCTGCGGCTCTCTACCACAACTCCAGGCGGCTGCGGCTCTCTACCACAACTACTGGCGGCTGCGGCTCTCTACCACAACTCCGGGCGGCTGCGGCTCTCTACCACAACTTCAGGCGGCTGCGGCTCTATACCACGGCTCCGCGCGGCTGCGGCTCTCTACCACAACTTCAGGCGGCTGCGGCTCTCTACCACAACTCCGGGCGGCTGCGGCTCTCTATCACGGCTCCGGGCGGCTGCGGCTCTCTACCACGGCTCCGGGCGGATGCGGCTCTCTGCCACAACTCCGGGCGGCTGCGGTTCTCTACCCGCTCCGGGCGGCTGCGGTTCTCTACCACAACTCCGGGCGGCTGCGGCTCTCTACCACAACTCCGGTCGGCTGCGGCTCTCTACCACAACTCCGGTCGGCTGCGGCTCTCCATCACGGCTCCGGGCGGCTGCGGCTCTCCATCACGGCGCCGGGCGGCTGCGGCTCTCTACCACAACTCCGGGCGGCTGCGGCTCTCTACCACGGCTCCGGTCGGCTGCGGCTCTCTACCACAACTCCGGGCGGCTGCGGCTCTCTACCACGGCTCCGGTCGGCTGCGGCTCTCTACCACAACTCCGGGCGGCTGCGGCTCTCTACCACAACTCCGGGCGGCTGCGGCTCTCTACCACAACTCCGGGCGTCTGCGGCTCTCTACCACAACTCCAGGCGGCTGCGGCTCTCTACCACGGCTCCGGTCGGCTGCGGCTCTCTACCACAACTCCGGGCGGCTGCGGCTCTCTACCACAACTCCGGTCGGCTGCGGCTCTCTATCACGGCTCCGCGCGGCTGCGGCTCTCTACCACAACTTCAGGCGTCTGCGGCTCTCTACCACAACTCCGGGCGGCTGCGGCTCTCTATCACGGCTCCGGGCGGCTGCGGCTCTCTACCACGGCTCCGGGCGGATGCGGCTCTCTGCCACAACTCCGGGCGGCTGCGGTTCTCTACCCGCTCCGGGCGGCTGCGGTTCTCTACCACAACTCCGGGCGGCTGCGGCTCTCTACCACAACTCCGGTCGGCTGCGGCTCTCTACCACAACTCCGGGCGGCTGCGGCTCTCCATCACGGCTCCGGGCGGCTGCGGCTCTCCATCACGGCTGCGGGCGGCTGGGGGCTCTCTACCACGGCTCCGGTCGGCTGCGGCTCTCTACCACAAAACTCCGGGCGGCTGAGGCTCTCTACCACAACTCCGGGCGGCTGCGGCTCTCTACCACAACTCCGGGCGGCTGCGGCTCTCTACCACAACTCCGGTCGGCTGCGGCTCTCTATCACGGCTCCGGGCGGCTGCGGCTCTCTACCACAACTCCGGGCGGCTGCGGCTCTCTACCACGGCTCCGGGCGGCTGCGGCTCTCTACCACAACTCCGGGCGGCTGCGGCTCTCTACCACGGCTCCGGTCGGCTGCGGCTCTCTACCACAACTCCGGGCGGCTGCGGCTCTCTACCACAACTCCGGGCGGCTGCGGCTCTCTACCACAACTCCGGGCGTCTGCGGCTCTCTACCACAACTCCAGGCGGCTGCGGCTCTCTACCACGGCTCCGGTCGGCTGCGGCTCTCTACCACAACTCCGGGCGGCTGCGGCTCTCTACCACGGCTCCGGTCGGCTGCGGCTCTCTACCACAACTCCGGGCGGCTGCGGCTCTCTACCACAACTCCGGGCGGCTGCGGCTCTCTACCACAACTCCGGGCGGCTGCGGCTCTCTACAACAACTCCGGGCGGCTGCGGCTCTCTACCACAACTCCGGGCGTCTGCGGCTCTCTACCACAACTCCAGGCGGCTGCGGCTCTTTACCACGGCTCCGGTCGGCTGCGGCTCTCTACCACAACTCCGGGCGGCTGCGGCTCTCTACCACAACTCCGGGCGGCTGCGGCTCTCTACCACAACTCCGGTCGGCTGCGGCTCTCTACCACAACTCCGGTCGGCTGCGGCTCTCCATCACGGCTCCGGGCGGCTGCGGCTCTCCATCACGGCGCCGGGCGGCTGCGGCTCTCTACCACAACTCCGGGCGGCTGCGGCTCTCTACCACGGCTCCGGTCGGCTGCGGCTCTCTACCACAACTCCGGGCGGCTGCGGCTCTCTACCACGGCTCCGGTCGGCTGCGGCTCTCTACCACAACTCCGGGCGGCTGCGGCTCTCTACCACAACTCCGGGCGGCTGCGGCTCTCTACCACAACTCCGGGCGTCTGCGGCTCTCTACCACAACTCCAGGCGGCTGCGGCTCTCTACCACGGCTCCGGTCGGCTGCGGCTCTCTACCACAACTCCGGGCGGCTGCGGCTCTCTACCACAACTCCGGGCGGCTGCGGCTCTCTACCACAACTCCGGTCGGCTGCGGCTCTCTACCACAACTCCGGTCGGCTGCGGCTCTCCATCACGGCTCCGGGCGGCTGCGGCTCTCCATCACGGCGCCGGGCGGCTGCGGCTCTCTACCACAACTCCGGGCGGCTTCGGCTCTCTACCACGGCTCCGGGCGGCTGCGGCTCTCTACCACAACTCCTGCCGCATTGTGAATTCTGTTGAGATTTCTTTGTGAGAGGAAAAAAGGTCCCAAAATACAAGAATAAAGAATTCTGATGAGTCTAGTGAAGACAAAACCAAAATCTTTTATGGCCTTCCTTTTATCAAGGAATGTGAAAAAGTCATAGTTAAAGAAATTCATAAAATCAACAGAATTTTAGATAAAACCAAAATTGTACCGTATTACAGAACCTACAAAACCCAACAAATTTTCAAAAGCAAAGAACGAACACTGTGAGAAGTGTTACATCGGAGAGACGCGCCGTCAACTGCAAACCCGCATTAACGAACATATCAAAGGTCGCCCACTGTAAGAAATCTCGACACACATTCACCCACCAACACACAACAGCTTCAGAATACTCATGCGCACAAACGACACAAAAATAACAGAAACCCTTTTCATCAAACAATACATCACACAGAATAAAAGCCTACTGAACAACCACAGCACATCAGAAGAATTGCTCTTATTTTAATTGGATTGATTTGATTTTAACTCGCGCCACCTGAAATTGTATTTGGGCTTGCTTTTACCGTTGAATGATGCCTGTAGATGAGTGGAAATACTCGAAAGCGCTCGCCCAATAAAAGCATAGAAAATCCAATATTTTCCGAAAATCTTAACCTGCTTCCAATTTCGATCGTATTTGCTACCTCTGATGATGTCCATCGCTCTGTTGGACGGAAATTCAGGAAAATGAATAAGTAGAGAACACTTTTCACTGGAAGCCCTTCTCTTGTTTAAAGAAAAGCACTTTGAAATGTATTGAAGAGGTTAAACACCGGGTGAAGATGTTAATTAAATGCCTCAATTTTATTATTAAGACATGCGACTGTCTTGGTGCAGTATAACTCAAATTGAGGAAATCTGTATGGCATATTTGAGTTTAAAAGAAATTTAATTCATCAGCATTAAGATTGTTAATTAAACAACTTGTTCTAAAGAAAGTACTGAATTTTAAATTTGGTTTCATGCATCTAATCGATGTCCTTCATTGAACATACGTACAAAGACAATCACTGTCTGTCAAATTGTGAATCATTAACGCATTGAACTAGGCAAAGTTGAGGGCAGGTCCAATGAGCGCGTTTTGTTTGGCTGGTTGAAATTACAAAAGCATGTCCTAAACATACTACTTATAACACTGAATTCATATTTTCAGCAATTGAAGATTGATAAAATTATTTTCCAGAATCTTGGCTGTTGAAAAATGCAATATTATCACCGTTGTTAACGAATATTGATAAATGATCAGTGAAATGACTTTCTAATATGAATCGAAATAATCAGATGATTTGAATTCGTCTGTTGTGGTTGAAATGCATCGAATAGATCAAAGATGTCACACAAAAGATTCATGTTTCTAATCGACAATGTCCTTCACTGACACTGCTTGTCATTTCATTCTTTCAGGTGGTGAGAAGTTGTCCATTCAGTACCATCCCGACGATTTCACTCCTGACACCTCCCATCCTGCGGTGGGAATCATCACCGAATGTGAGTGGGAGAAAACGAACAAATTGGTGAAGTGCCAGCTGCCGTCCATCCACGCCGGCTGGATGAGCTTCAGAGACGTCTGTGATGCTCTGGAGCCTTTATTCGGCGGCAAGAAGATCAGCAGTATCGTTCAGGTTCGAGGCACCGTCGGAGAAAAGGACGTTGCATTGGCCACCTCCCTCGCTGATGATAAGGAGCAGTATTATCTGAATGATAGTGAGTATTGTGACAGGGATGGAAACACATTTACATATGAAGATGCAGGGAAACCGAAAGTGACTGATATCTACCCAGGCGGGAAAGTTTTCATCTGCGGAGGACGCAGGACGTATCTCATCATCAAGTAATCTGTGGCGGAAATATCTCACATCGAAATTGATAGAACAAAGATTTGCTGCTCTTCATTCGTGATGATTCTTCTCTTGTACGATGACATCAATTTTGTATCACAAGTTCTTCACAGGACTATTGAAAAAGTTGAATGTCCCTGTAAACATACAATGTGTAGGATTGGCATTTAAGAGAATGACTTTGAAATTCAGCAGTTTAGCTTCAAAATATCACCCATAGAAATCCAGTGAAGAGAAGTGACGTATTTGATGTCATCTCATACCAACAGCTGATATAATACAGAGAGAAAATGTCACCCATTTTAACAACGTTAACAACGTGATTTGTCACATCACTGCTCATTGTCTTGTTTTAGTGATAATATTTTAGAACAACTCTACAGCTTGAGAAGTTTATTTAGTTTTGGGAAACTTTCCACAATTTCAATCTAAGCTTTGTAAAATTCAAGCTGTGAGACCTAGGGAGTCTGATCTTCGACTTATTGAAAGTTGACAATTTTTATCATTACAATTGATTATAATAAATATCCCAGCCCATCAATCAAGCTTACAAACTATTAATGTGCATGTACAGTGGAAACAAGTCTGTCTGATTTCATGCATGAGGCCTGTGCTGTGTTCTAGTACCTAGTATGAATCAGAGGAGGAAGTGGGTCTCCTTCCACGTGTGACCCGCGACCCACCTGACCCGGCCCGACCCGGATGAATTTTTATCTGGGTCCGGTTGACATAATTCATCGCTTTGCGCACTTTGCCACCCTTAATGAAAATATCGACTGCATTAGTTGAGTTCAATCGCCTTCAAAATCGTTCTGTAAAGCTGATTATTGATTACATGATTGTATGCTGCAGGGCCTGTGTTCCATCTGTAAGTACATTGACTACTGTTGCGCAGCAAGGTGAATATTTAAGCATATGATAGAAAACTTTCATTTGTTTTATAAATATTGTGCATCTACAACGCGCTTGTCTATCACATTGAATTTGGATCTCATTTGATGTACCGATAACTGCGTATTCTTGTAAGTTATATTTAGGTTGATTGAAGCAAGGAAAACTAAGTCACTAAGTCAAAAGTTAAACTAATTATTCAATCGACTCTAGTGACCAAAAGTCCAGAGAAATGGCACTTGCTAATCGCCATTCGATTATTGCTTAACATCATCTGCACATTAGTTGGCACATTTCAATTTAGAAAACACATTTACGGCGTGTAGAGTCGAAAAGCAACAGTGTGGTGCTTGACAAGACTTAATCCTTAATTACCTAATCTATACAGGAAATGCCTTCACTCAGATAAAGGCATGAAACTCCCGACATAGAATTTGGCCACTCACTGTCAAACAAAGATTTTGTTTATCTGTATTTTTCTACGGTTTTATACAATTATATCACGAATATAGTGTTCATTTTTTCATTCCACCGTTATTAAAACAAATATATAAGATTTAAAATATTTCAACTTTTTTAATAAAACACGCATCTCACTACTCATAATGTAATACATTTAAGTTCTGATCAGATAGTTATTAATCTCTTATTTCAAAATCTATGGTACATTACATGAAGGTGCATTTCAATATCTATAGCCTCCACACATTAAGCACACTTCGTTCTTGGTGTCAGTATTTTCTGAGAATTCAATCCAAACAGGCTGGTTCTACGTGCAAGAAGGACCGTAGGCATATATTGAATAGGCTAAATTTAGTGTAATAGTTCGATATCAATGTCTTGCACAGTCGTCTTGAATCAGATGACGCAAATATCATGGTAAGATTAAGAGTTGAAGGAAAAATAGGACGTCTTATTTCGAAATGTTCTCAGACTGTCGTCAGTTCATTGACAGTCCGAAGTCCAGTTTAATAGCTGTGCTTCTGAAAAATGGAAATACACCAAGTTCATATTCAACAGATATGAAAAATGACCGTCAAAACAGTCTTGGAGCTGCTTCAGTGCAGTGAGCATCAGTGAAATATGTGTGTGTGCCGACTATAAAAAACTGACGATTATAATAGGTCTGAAAAATAGCTTTGCCACACATCCTTGCATGTTGTGTATGTGAGACAGTCGCAAGAGAGGCGATCATTAAAAGTGAAACATGATCTCAGTGCAGTAATTTCGCTGCCGAAGAAAAGAATGTGGAAGACAACCCATTGATGAACCCAGCATCTAAAACGATTTTTCAAACTTCATATATTAAACTCGGGCTAGTGAAATAGTTGATCAAATCATTGAATCCAGATAGCCGGACTTGATTCGTCGCACGCTCCCTAGCTTGTCTGATGCTGCACAGTCAACAACTGAACTAGAAAATTCAATGACAACAATTTGAAGAAATACATGAATATCATTTCAATCTTTTATTCAGAGGCTTCTCGAAAATCATGAAGAAGACCATCAAGAGAATTCGAGTGAAAACAGTGATGTTTTGCGAACAGTTGGGTTGTAATATGTCAATCAAATTGCATTGCCTTCACGCTGATTTAGACTTGTTTGATCAAATACTGGAGCTTTCAGTGAACAACAGGGAGCTTTCACCAGGATATAAAACACAGGGACACAGGCGATGCAATGGTCAGAGGGAAACATCGATAATGGTGATTATATTTGGTCTCTTCATCGAAATGATGAAAGTGCATGAGTTCAAATTAAGATAATTTCCTCTGTTCACTTTTGATGTGAATTTTGTAGCGATATTCTAGACCACGTCTATTCTTCATTTTTATTATTCTGACTAATGACGCTCTATGTTCGCATTCACATTTGTCAATAGATGAAGCACCTAGCTTAATCAATCTTAAACACGATGATGAAAAATAACAAAAATTGGAAGTTTGGAAAACATATTGTATTAAACTAACAAAGAGCTGACTTCAGATTTGTGTTTTTCAGACTAGAATTGACCATCACCAAGTTTTAAATAAGTCCATCAAATACATCAACATGTTTGTGATGCCTTTATCATGAAAAATGGACAATTGAAGCTTTCATGCCCTCTGTAATAAGCTAACAAGGGAGGAAGTCTAAAAACTGACTTCAGATTCGTATTTGTCAGGGTCGAATTAGCCAGAATCAATATTCATGAGGTCACATGTAGCAAATACGCATGTAGCTGTTCGTATTTGATCAACTTTAGGACACTCTGTAGTTAGAGAACAAGCGGTGGAATAAAAAACTGACTTCAGATTTGTATTTGTCAGGATGAAATTGACCACAGTCAATGAATGAATGATAAACAAAGCATTTTTGAAAACTTGTTGACTTATGTTATCTGTCAATGGAAGAGGATCATTCTCTTATGTAAACAAAGTGGTCGAGAAAGCATCTTATTTGTCCAACAATTCTATTTACATGCAAAGTCTTTGTTCCCTTACGATCCCTGATGCTGTGCTGGCTTCTGCCCGCCGTATCTCACATAATTTCCTCATTTAAATGAGTGGACGAAATAGTTCCTTGATTTGACGGCCGCCTATCAGCTAACTGATGACTTGATGCGGTCTCTGACTCTTTTTTATTTCTGACTTATTCCGTTCGTATATCAGTGTTTTTTTTATGTTTTTGCTGAAGAGTCATGTTGATAAGTCATCAAATAAATTGATTCAGAGAATTGAAATGATCAAATGAGGGAAATGCAATTAATTTCAGACATAATAAATATCGGCGGCCGGATGCTAGATATTTCAGGCCCAAGCCCTGCCGGTCCAAGGTCCGTGCCCGCTTCCGGCTCTGCCGTGAATAATTACGACGAGTATGTGACTTTCTTGAAACATAACTGAAAACGCTTGCTTGCATAAAAGTCACATGGAAATACGATAACAATTCTTAAAAGATAATTAATACATCAAACACGAGCCAGTTGACCAATAGCGCTTGCGAGAATAGGAATAAGTGCAGCTGTATATCCCCTGTCTTAGAAAACCTGTTTCATCGCCTCAAAGTAGGCATTCCCCGTTTATTTGCAATGACCGATAAAGACCCTTGACAGACTAAGTAGAAACTGACATGTGTGCGTGATTGTGTTCTGTTTGTAGTGCATCCATTCAGGTTGTATGCATGCATCTCAATCATACAATTGATCTATCAAAACCAATGTGATGAGTTGAGAGTCTTTCAAATGTGACAAATATTTTTACCACAGATTTACGGAACGAGCTTGACAATTAGCCAAGCAGTCATTGTGTCATAAACATGGAAATGCAGTTTACGTTCTTATTTAGTTGATGTGACTATTTTTTCATAGGAACTTCACTGTTTACAATAAAACTCATGACGGCAGTCAATTACTTGGAAATGCAGTGGTATGCACTCAGTGTTAGATGCACAATGGACTATAAATTCCTCTGCGTCAGAAGCACAGTGGCGGAATCATCCGCGAGTTTAAAATGTTTTGAAAAACTTCAATTGACACTCTGTGCGTTGACCGATTTTCAGTGCGCTGTGAGCGTCAAAAGTCACATAGTTATAAACAAGCTTTAAAATTGCTTCCGATCGCCTGGAAGAATTGTCAACTTTTTGGATGTCCGTTATTCAGAAGCCGCACAAAAGATCGATCAGGTACCAGAAATATCTATGATAAACTTTGTCAGAAAGATATTGTAAGGACAAAGCCGGTAGAAGATGTGTTCTGACTTTTGTTAATGACATCATTTTGTTCAAATGAAAAGCTAATCATTCACGTTCTAGACAAAAAGATGGAAAGGCATAAATAAATCAGTCATTTCAAATTCCGCAATACTGTCACATCTGCATTGAGAATTTTCTCAAATATTCAATAATGAATTGCGAGTTTTCATCGATTTCAAAGTCCTTGTGTAATTGATATTGTTTTCATTCATTTGATGTCTTGTGGTTATATTGTACTATTCTCCTGTATCTTAAAGTCATTGTAGATGAACAATGATTTGCGTTCTCATGAATTAAATAGCAAATTCTGCATGAATGCCAATTTCAATTGTAAATATTGATTCTTGCACGCAATTTTCTTCTTTATCCGTCGAATAAATGAACATATCCAGCATTGTTGTTGTCATATGCCTCCATATTCATCACAAATTGGGAGGAATCATTAATTCTTGTTTGATCACTTTCTTCCTGTATATACTGTACATGTACCATTTTCAAATGAAATGTTTGGTAGAAACAGCTCTTTCGCAGATAAGATGCTTCGTAAAGTTTTGCCGTGTGTTTAAGGAATCATTCATTTTTGTATTTGCAGATTTGCTACCTGTATGTTAAGTTATATTTGAAGATGACAATGGATTATAAGCTTTCTTTACCAGTATTGCATTCTACAGTCTTCATTGTGTGTAAATTTTGTATTTTGCTGTTTCTGTCATGTTTAAAATTCTTGTTTTCTATTGAATTACTGTTTGCACAATTTGCATTATTTTGTATAAAGTTCTGTAAAAGCTTTGATCTTTTCATGAATCCTCAAAAAGGGATTGTGTTGATAACACTTCAGTTTATTGGCATTAAAATTCATTTAATACCATTGTATATTCTCGTTTTGATAACATGCAGCATGTCATGAAATATATTCTTGTGATGTCTCTACTGATGGCATGAATTTTTCATTCTCCTCAATATAATGAGCAGTTAAAGGGATGAATTATGAGAATACTTAATTAGATGGGGATTTCATGCGGTTAGGAAGCTGCGTGCTTTTCTGTGATTGATTATCGAAAGTAACTTGAAATAACCGAAATTATGTGAACATCAAAAGGCATTGTTCATTAATTAATCAATCGTTAATCATTCAATAATTCAATTGTGACGATTCAATTGTTCCCGAGAACCCTGTCTGCATTGCATAGTTATGTCTTGTTCATCAATTTAACTCATGAATTAATTGATTGAATGATTGACAATTGATTAATTAATGAACATGGTGCAAATATTCGACAGTATGACAGAAGGATTAACTTTGAAGTAGGGTTATCATTAGGTCAGATATGAAAGTCGGTGGAAATCACCAGGAAGGGAATCCTAGTACAAAGACCACATCTGTCATTCAGAAGTAGGTCACGGAGCTCTCTAGCGCTGACTGCACGAGCTTGAGCTAAGACTGGCTATGCCATCATACGATTGAATAGCATTCCATGAAGGGATCTGCGACGTCGCCTCCCCGGAAGCTGGTTATCTGTGGCTGCATACGACGTCATCTCCGGAATATTATGTAAGGTTGTTGCCAGTAAGTATTTCCTTCCATGATATTTTCATGCGACTAAATTCATTTTCAATGCCTATTAAACTGCCTCAAGAACAGGGGTGCGTATTATGCATGATAAAGTCCTTCTCTGCAATTTTGAGGCGTGATTTCAACACGCGGACGCATTACATACAGGAAACTTTGGCAACTGCCATTGATCATGCACTCGCAGTTAAAAGATTAGCCGATCTAACCAGCTGCGGTAAAACATAGGCCGGCAGTTTCAATCGCGACTGGCTCGAAAATAAAAGGTCCGTTGGTGATGTCAGAATATTTGATGCGCTTTGCATTCTCGGCAGTTGGGGCGGAATATCCGCCTTCAGTGTGTGGCTGCGTCAATCAGATAGGATTCTGCAAATAATTTGTCGACACACGTGCAGGGATTATCAGAAATTGATTGTAATTTAATTGTTCTTTGCAATCAATTAATTGGAATTGAAATTCCATGAGAGCACGATTTTTTTATTATTAGTGGCGTTTCGTTAGTGACTTCAAGGCCACATTAACAAAGGCATGTACACAAAGTAAAATAAAAAGCAACATTAAAACAGAAAAGTCAGGAAAGGCGGTTTGGAAAATCAACTTTCAGAGCGTTGATAAAAGAGGCGAAATTCACAATGTCTCTGATTCCTTGAGGGATGCGGTTCCACGTTCGTGGTGCAGCTGCAGACCACGCTCGATCCCCAAGTGTCTTGTGAGATGTAGGAGGCACGAGAAGGGAGAGGCTACTACTGTTGCGCAATTTTCTTTTGTGGCTGTTCTCAGACGCCAAGTTCAGGGATTCAGTCAAATAGACAGGTCCTTTCCCATGCAGACAGCGATGGATGAGGCAACTTGTGTTGTAGGCTATGCGGTCTGGGAACCTGAGTCAACCAAGATCCTTCATGAGGGGGACTAGACTTACACCAAATTCTGGAGAGCAAAGCAGTCGAACGGATGCATTCAGAACAGTCTGCAGTCGCCTCTGCTGAATTTTGGGAAAGTCGAGTAAGGACGACACTTCCATAATCAAAGCGAAGTCAGGAGAGATCGAAGCACCGTCTGAGATATTGAGTAGCGAATACTGCGTATCAGTCTCAATGACGAGAAACAACAGGAAACTGTCTTTGTCATTTGCGTTTTGAATGACAGATCACTATCGACGGATATACCAAGAGAACGCACACATGAAACATGATGGATGGACATATCACCGATGATGAATGACTGCGACGGAAGAGTGTTTCGACGTCGAGGGGAGGAGAACCACATTAGCCTCCGTTTTGTCCTTATTCAAAAGAAGGCTATTCGAGGATAACCCAGACTTAGACATCTGAGATGCAGGTTGCCATCTTGTCTTGCAAACTTTGCGAACAGGAAGGAACACAGAATCCATAAACTTGTAAGACATCAGCATTGAGATGAGGGACAAGGCCATGATCGGAGACCAAACCAACGAAATCGGCTGTGTACATCGAGAAGAGGATTGGTCCCAGCGCAAATCCTTGCGGAGCGCCACACGACAACTCATCGATCTTGGAGATAGAAGAGGATGTTCTGACTGCTTGTGTGCGTCCGGTAAGATAAGAGGAAAACAAGTCGAGGGCCTTGCTTTCAATGCCATAGGAGAGTCGAAGACGCTTGATAAGGGTATGGTGATCGATCGTGTCAAAAGCTGATGATGCATCCAAGAGGGTCAGCAACCCAATATTGCCACTGTCACTTTGCAAGAGAAAGTCATGCGAGCATTGCAGTCTCAGCTGAATGGAATGCACGATAGGCCGACTGCAATTTTGGACGAAGCTGATGAGCTGTAAGGTAGGAGTTCAGCTGGAAAGCAACGAGACGTTCGAGGAGTTTTGTGATGGTCGGTATGTTCGATATGGGACGATAGGAAGAAATGTCATTTGGAGGACGTCGTTTCCATGCAATCAATTAATTGACATCAATCAATCTATAAGTTGAAGAGTCCTATAAGCAGAGATTGGACGCAGATGGCCTTGATATTTGCTGTAATAGTTATTGAATGAACTCCTAGATATTAGATGAGTGCGCGCGTGTCGCGTCCTGTTGTCAAAGACAGACTTCCGTGCGTTGTGGACGATTGAGAAACAACAAATTGTCCAGATACTAGAATTCTCTGTGTGTACTTCTTCATGATCAAGTGCTACGTGTAGGATAAGTACTTCAATATTAAAAAGGCATAAAAATTATCCACTGACTATCTGAATGATGTAGACCTAATTTTAGCATACTTGCGGACAAATACATTAAAGAGAATTTTCTTTATGAGCAAACAATTGATTGTTAATGGAATTACTGAGAAATCAATGAATTGTTGATAATTCCTGCACACGTCAAGTTCCGCACTGGCGGTTTTCCACTGTAAGGAGAGGAGAAGTTGACATTCCGTCTGGTCGTCAGTCATCATCGCGACAATTCCTATCGGCTTCAGTACTCATTCAAATAACATGACATTGGGGATTCTACAAAGTATTTCTGAACTTTCTATGATGATGGATTTTAAATGCGGAATAGAGCGGAATTCAAATATAACGGCAGCGGAATTAGTGTTTAAGAGCGGCGGAATCTCCCTGTGTTTGATAAAAGTAAGTCACAATTGTTTATGAAATTTATTAATCATAAAAAGTTCAAAGCATTAATCGATGAATGAAAATTGTTCGGTTAAGATTGAAGAACATCAAAGTTGAAATAGTCAATATTGATGCAGAATGTCGACAAGATCAACTCAATTTCATACTGCCAATTAGAGCAGGTCCACGTTAAGTATCACTGTGCAGTCTTTGAATATTATCATTATAGTTATTCGTAAATGATAAATTAGACAATAGTCAGAACTTGATGACATGCGAACTACATAGAAAAATAGATGAATTGTTGAAAACATATTTTCAAATGTAACTTTCCTGTCATCACGTTATGGGTCAACTTTAAAGCTCTATTTTAACTACAAACCGCATGAAACTTTATGTTCCATTTTGGCATATATTTTACTTACTTAAGTGGTCAGCTGTGGTCAGCAGGATTTCAAAATGAAGACAACTGCATTATCAAAAGCTTTGACTGATAGCATGATCTTTCCATCAGTTTTCTCATCATGTATTGATTTAAAATTAATTGAATCTTGAAGAAGATGCAGTACAAATAGAATTTACCGAATATTGCAGCTCAAAAGCATCTCACACTTTTTATTCTTTCATTATGATGCTGAATTCCAGTAAACTTTATGCCGTGGAAAATGTTCTGTTTTGTACTTCAATTGTCAGAGCGGCTGTGTCCGGTCAGCTGTTGTCAGTAGAGTCAGAAATCTAAAATGTGGATCAATTCATTCACTAATGCCTGTAGGAGAGACCATGTACAATGCAGAATTTAGATGATCTCATGAGGCTTTTGATGAGCTTTTACACGATGCATTATTTTTGAAGTTTGATTGCGTTTTTGAACAAATCTCACTCAATTCGTGATTTTACTTCATTTTGCGTTTCTTGCAAGATAGAAAATACTTTTAACGGTCAACTGCACAAAACTTAATACTTTTTTGTGGGGAACTGCGAATCGGCAAATTTTGAGTCGAATCGAATCTCGAATCACATAATAGAAAAATTACACAGGCCTATTTGAGCTTATTTCTGTGTAAGATTTACTTAGCCAACTATACCGATAGCCTTCAAGAAATAGGCCCTAGTAGTCATGCAAATTACATGGCTATTGAAAGAAGCAGTGAAACCTTGGCTCCAAGAAATATGCAATGTACAGTCGTGGCCAAAAGTCTGAATACAACTGCTCATTTTTTAGTTTCCTGATAAAAATCGCAATTTCTCTGTCCATTGTGACTTTATTTTGAACAAAATGATGTCTGTAACCAGCATGAGATAAACCACAGGACAAGTTAGTGAGAACAAAACCGTTCAACACCTGAACCGCGTCTGCATCCGGCTAGGCTTGGGACGGCACAATTTTTTGCAATGCTCTCGCGCAACTTCTCTAGTCCATACTTGTAGTATATGTTGCTTTGAATCTTGTGCCCATGTCGGGTTGTGTCTTTTACTCAACAACTTTCGATTGGGCTTAGATCAAGTGATCCTCGTGGCCAAGGACCTACAATTTCGACGTTTTCCGAGTTCAACCAGTTTTTCATTATCCTTGTCAGGTGGCACGAAGCGCCGTATTGCTGAAAAATGGAGCAGCGTCGAATAGTTGACTTTTCTCGAAGTTTCGCCTTTAGAATCTCCAGTTGGCATGAACCAACTTGGATTTGATGGCTCCAGTTGGTGTGAGCCACAAACTTCCTCGGCTTTCTGAAAATGTGCAGCCCCATGATTGACGGAGAGAATTTCACTGCCGCAGATGTACATGTATAGCGGCTGTTATAGCGTTGGCTACTCAGTCGACGAACTCTTAGAATATGTGGCGCAGACAGAAGAACCTCGTCTGAGAAGAGAACACGGTCCCAATCTTCGGCAGGATAGTTTTTATAGATCTACTTGTTACGAAAAATAGTAGTCGATCACTGATGTTTTTTGGGCTCAGTCTGGGTTTTCTGGCCGGTCTTCATGAACGAAGTTTAAGATCAACTAGAAGGCGACGGTGGATTAAGCGTGGGCTGGCACGAGTTCTCTCGGGTAATTCAGATTGAATTCAGCGACTGAAACAGATAGGATTGTTAGCAGATAATCTATGAATTAAGTTCATGGTGCTGATTTCAATGACCATGTTTTAGAGAAACGACTCAAGGTACGTTGTACGCCACCAATTGAAGCATTCAATCGAAGGCATTTTCGAATTGAACCTTCTTCACGGAACAGAATATTTGAGCACGAGCGAGTGGTCTCCGGCAGCTCTGTCATGATGGAATCGAAAAAGCAAACAGCAACTGAATGATTCCGTGAGATTTTCGCATAATAACCTGAAATGTAATCTAACTGTCGTCGTCACGTACTAAGAAATAGAAATTATGTGACATCTTCACTTGTTCGCTGTGGTATATGGTAAACCACTTACGTGCGCTTGCTGGCATATCTCGTCATTCTTAGCTAAATTACCAGTGACATTGAGGGCCGTATTCAAGAGTCTCGGTTAAGCCTTAACCTTCGGTTAAATCGCCAGCTAAGTTAAATTTAACTGGTGTTCGTATTCATGAGCTCTGGTTAATGAAAACCGCGAGTTAACTTTAGCCGAAGATTTAACCAAGATAAAAGGTAGGGTTAGCTGACGATTCAAGCAATTCTTGCATGATCGTATGATGGACTACACGGACTTCGTATTCTATGAGAGATGTGCTGCGGCAATAAGAAAAGAAAGAATCATGAGGGATACCATCAACCCATACGACTATCTGTCCGATGATGAATTTTCGTATGAGATTTCGCCTACGGAAGCACGTCTTTATGAAGATTTTAGAAATGATTGACTCTGAGGGAAGATGCCAGATCAATGAATCTCACCATTCAATTACGCTTATGCAAGAGCTCCTGATCTGCCTACAAATTGCAACTAACAGTTGCAGATGAATTTAATATAAGTCAACCAAGTGTGAGTCGCGTAGTTCTACGAATGGTGAAAGAGATTTCAAAATTAGCAAACGACATTATACGATTCCCACTTGATTTAATTAACGTGAAACGAAACTTTTTTGCTATCGGTGGGTTCCCCGCAGTTATCGGGGCAATAGATGGAACGCACATTCCCATAATATCCCCTGGTGGACAGAATGCAGAAATTTATCGCAACAGAAAAGGATATTTTTCAATAAATGTTCAAGCTGTTTGTGATGCTTCAATGATTTTTACCGACATCGTAGCCAGATGGCATGGGTCTGCTCACGATAGCCGCATTTTTGAGGAATCCGTGATCCACGACAAGCTGGAATCGGAGGAAGTGGATGGCTATCTCCTCGGTGACAGTGACTACCCTAACAAACACTACTTGTTGACACCTGTACTCAATCCGGTGACAAACTCAGAGCGTCGTTACAACATTGCTCACAAGAAAACGCGGGTCAAGATTGAATGTGCCTTCGGTATTTGGAAAAGACGTTTCCCAATTTTGGCAACACCAATTCGCCTGAAGCTATCCACTGTTCCTTATATCGTTGTGGCAACGGCAGTGCTTCACAACTTCGCTCGTATGGAAAACGACATCTCTGGTTTCGATGATACTGGTCTGCCAGATGAAGATGAAATGTTAGAGTTTCACGAGGTAAATGGAAGTCCTACAAATGTGTGTATGCGGGATACCTTTGTTCAAAGATTCTTCAGTAGGCCCTGAGCTTCATTGCTAAATTTTGGCGATACTTTAATTTTGTGATTCATGATTGAAAAATACTATATGAATATATATCTATGGAATAAGAACAAGTAGTTTTTCCAAAACATTTCTTCATTCAATATCATTAACTAATGAATTTATATTACAATAGGAAATATCAGTCAGAGTGATATCATCTTCTTTCAATTTCTTTAATTTTCTTATTTTGATTTCCTTCGCGATGTTCAGCGTTCCATTTTTACTCGGTGCTCTTCTCTTCGCATTGACATTTTCTCCTCACTCTCTTGTTTCATGATATTTATCATGGTGGTAAAGTATTCGCTTTGATTCATGGCTGGTCGCTTCAACGCTGGTTGTCTTTGCTGAATATCTCTTGAAATTCCGCACCTGTCCTCCAAGATTCCTTCTTCATGATCAGACATTTGTGGACGTACGTGTACCTCAGTTGATGTCTGAGGATGTTCTGAAGGCTGATTGCTTGTAGATAAAAGTGGCTGTGATGAGACTGGTTTCAAAGAAGGCGCATCCGAATCGCACTTGTTCTGAAGTGTTACCGGAGGATTGATCTGGTCTGGGATCATATCTCTAACTTTCAAAGAGATATCACATATTCTTGTGATGAACTCTCCACCTCCAGTTTTCCTGCGCTCACGTGCATCATCTCCAGCTTCTTTCTTAGCCGCCTTCTTCAGCCGATCCCAGAGATTCCGCAGCTGGGTTTCATCTCGCGGAGAAACATGTTTCATTTCGTTAAATTCTTTCCATACGCGAGTCCAAGCCTTATTCTTGTCCTTGGAACTGGTCCCGTCAGTTTTCTTGCATTCGATTATACTAAGCTGATTCCGGACACAAGTAAGCAGCGCGTTCTGTTCAAAGAGGGTGAAATTGTCTGCTGTACGTTTCGTCATTGTAAATGTTTGATATCATACAGCTTTGTCAGACCAATGGGTAACGCTATTTATAGCTAGTAACTGGATTAGCTCGCATGTGAACCCGATTAACCAAAATCTATGGCACTCCTATAGGAAACGTACTACGGAATTATTGTAATTTTCCTATAGCGGGTAGTGCTATTGCTATGGAACTATATTCTATGGCACTGTGGGAAAGTTTTGTCCCATTGAATTTTGGGGAACTTTGATCCTATTGCCTCTGGGACTAATTTGTCCCATAGACTTGTGGGAAATCCTGTCCTATCGAATTTCGGGAAATCCAATCCTATCGATCTTCTGGAAATCCTGTCCCATAGAATTTAGGGAAATTCAGCGTGCATGGCAGCTCCTATTGCTACAGCGTGTCTAAGCCTCTCCGCGACATGCTGACGCTTTATGTGATCATGATTGTAAAGAACAATCAGTTTAGTTTAGCAATAGTGATAATGTCAATATAAAGACAACAACATGCATGAGGTATTTGCACTTTTTACTTTCGATCCCCTTGACATGTCGGTGAAAGTCTGGCCAAGATTTCAAAAAAATAGTTTGAAAATCAATCACACTATGGAGCATTATTTTTTAACTCATTTCATGATCATTCACAAAACGCCATCAATTCAAAAAACAGCCAATGATTTTTAATATTTTCTCTTTTTAGTCTTTTGAACACTTGCTTCGATGAAAAGTTTCTCAGAAATCATTCTCCATATTTCTTTCTCTTCCATTGGGAAATGTAGTTGAAGTTGATCTGCAACAAACGGGAAATAAATGATAAATATGCGATAATTGATAGGTTGATTCTGCATATAGGCAGATAAACTTTATTTAAGTGAAAAATGATGCAAAATATTGCAATTGAAGAATATTTGATAATTGCTGTGTTTCTTGTATTGGAGATTTATATTATTTATATAGGATTATAGCATAATAAAGCAATTGCGCCCCGCTGTGATCTTGCAGATGAAAAATATCGCCAGAAGTTTCATTTTACTTGCTTATTGTCACAACCGCGTTTCGTCTGCTCTCAGTAGGTGTGACACGCAGAATGAATCAAACTGATTGAAACATGATTCCTGCTAGAATATCGATCAAACAATGGTCCTTTCTTTTTATTCAAGTTGTCGATGCACTACTTCTCACATTAGTAATTTTTCTGTATATATACTTTTTAGCTACTACTTATTCATTTCGTGATTGCTAGTCCAATGACTGTCCATTGCTTGATCGATATTCTAGCAGGAATCATGTTTCAATCAGTTTGATTCATTCTGCGTGTCACACTTACTGAAATCAGACGAAACGCGCTTTTGACAATAAGCAAGTAGAATGAACTTCATGAAACATTATATTGGTTTCCATGCATGTATGCGCGTATTCAAGGTGTAAGTATGTAAAGTTAATGTCTTTTCTAACTTTTTGCAAGCATCTTGCGATGCTGGTAGAATTTTAGAATTAAAAGCACTGCTATTATTGATATGATTTATGCTCCTAAGCTTTCACCCACTAAAACCGCATCAGATGAAACGAAAGAGGTTAAGCTTATTAGAGTGATTATCATGTTTGCATTAAAATTCAAATATGAATTTTAATTTTAATACATAATAAAAATAATTTCAAAAATTATGGACAATGGATTCAAGCTTCATAGATAATTAATATACTGTAGTGACGGTGATATTAGATTTCTGTCATTACATTTGGTCCATACATGCTTATTTAGAGAGGAACTCATCATCCTTATGAATAGATTCTCTTCTTTGTTTCTTTGAAAAGTCGGTCGAAAAATTCGGCATTGAAAACTGAAAACCTCAGTTTCATGGGAGTTGTAGCATGGGAATAACATAGAATGGGGAATCATGGCTAGTACATCAATAATACATTAGTGGATCACGCATACTTAATTACATTCATGCATAAAGACAAATACAGGAAGCATCACTTATTTACTATATTCGAAAGATGAATACTTTCTCGTAATTATTTCCTTCCTTCTGAGAGAATTTCAAATAAAATATTTATCTTTTTTATCATTTAAAAATTCTTAGATGCAAAGCGTCATTTTCTTATCACAAACGCTGCTTGATCTATTTCCTATCAGAACAACTAAATGTCGGAATTTACATTCCTTTATTTAAGGCGGCCGTCTAAAATTTCAACAACTGATTTATTTTATTTTAACTGATTTACTTGTCAAGTAGCGATAAATGGTATCAACTTCCGTGATATAACAGGCCTGCAGAAGAGAGAAGAAAAGTTCCGCAATCATTTGCCGCAATCAGCAGTTTTTATATTTCTCTTTGCGCTTTGCAAGGATTATTAGCAAAAGCAAGAATGCAAATTATGCAGTGGATGAAAATTAATAGATAATCGCTGAAGATAATCGCTTGAAATATGATGAACACTTGTCGAGTGACGTCCACATCTGTGCGCCCAGCGGGATTTTGAACAGGAAATGCATAATGGAACAATGACTAAGACCCGAAATCCATTTGGTCAGACTGCATGTTCAGATGATTAGCTTATATTTGATGAATCTGGCAGGTAAGTATGCAAAGTTTCGAGGAAATAATCCATAATGTAAACATGAGTTTCACTGTTCTATTTCAAGACGATCACTTGAGAAGCCTGTGAGTTTGTACTACGATTGCTTGCACATAGGGGTCAGATAACGTATTGGTTACATGCTGCCCATGTACCTAGCGCAATGAATGAATCACACAAGGTAGGCGTTACAGAAAGCGGGAAAGTTGTGCAGCGGCTACAAAACTGAGTGACTAAAGAAACGTATTGGAATGGAATCCTTGCTACCTAGACTATCTAAAGTTATTACCACATGTATTTGGGAAACATCGTCAATCTATAGAATAAAGGAAATTATACAATGCATCTTAGTCCATTCAATTTTTGGTTTAGACTTTCATGTTCTAACTTATAATTTGAAGTATGAGTTTAAGGCAACCGAATTGAATATTAATGACGACTTGCAGAGAATTATTTTCTTTTACGATTATGCTTGCGTGTGTGTGTATTAATTTTTCGTGTTAGAGTGCCGTGGCACACTGATTAAGGTTACTTAAGTTTCAAGAAGAACAGCATTATAACACATTATTACGCAGAATATTGCGCACGGTGCATCACGAATGTAATAAACAAGTGTAGCACTACTGTAGTACAACCCTGATAAAGCGCAGTAACACTTAGTTATAATCGCTAGCATTTAATAATCAGCTCGAGAAAATGAAAAATCAAACACAAATTGTCTTCAGCCAATTAAGAAAAAATATTAAATTATTATTCTGTGTAACGTTTCGCTTTCTGCTTCTGCTGATACAATCATAAAAATAAAGGGAACTTTAAAATCACATTGAAGGAATTGTACTAGAGTCTGATGCATGGGAGCTGCTTTCTCTTGTTCCCACAGGCCGACGAATTTCTATGTTCTTTGCTGAGGTGAATAGTTGACCATTGAATCACTTTCATAGAAGGATTGGCACTGTATGCAATTAGCAGTTGATAGACATGTGATATAGGGACAGTCACGAGAACTCACACTCTAGATCTTATTGTGCGAGCCGATTCTCCAACATATGTCGATGTGCAACCTGTACATTCAATGAGACATATACAAAACTTTAGCAATCACACTGCAGATTTGTAAGACTGTGTGCAGTATTTACAGATAGCTATCATATATACACTAATGCCATTTTTTATATATCCTCGTCAATCCATTGAAAATTGAACTTAGGTGAACTTCAAGAAATGTGAAAAAATGATGCTTTGAAGGAAAATGACATGAATGTAACACAAATTCCAAACGGCAATGCAAGAGCGATTATCCAAAGAAAGTTATCAGGCATGCTATGAAGCAAGTGAGTATATTGAGTGAGAAAGAGGTGAAAGAGAAAAGTTGTGGTCATCATTACCAAATAGCAATGAATTGAGAATTCAAGAGAAATAAAAAGAATATGGTGCAAATGTAGCTTGCCACCTCATTGAATGTCTGTTTCCCCAATAAACCTCTATCTCATATTTTACTACCCATGTCACAACAGGAGTGTATACATGATAGCTAACTGTGTATACTGTACAGTGTACACAGTCCTACAAATCTGCAGTGTGATTGCTAAAGTTTTGTATATGTCTCATTGAATGTACAGGTTGCACATCGACATATGTTGGAGAATCGGCTCGCACAATAAGATCTAGAGTGTGAGTTCTCGTGACTGTCCCTATATCACATGTCTATCAACTGCTAATTGCATACAGTGCCAATCCTTCTATGAAAGTGATTCAATGGTCAACTATTCACCTCAGCAAAGAACATAGAAATTCGTCGGCCTGTGGGAACAAGAGAAAGCAGCTCCCATGCATCAGACTCTAGTACAATTCCTTCAATGTGATTTTAAAGTTCCCTTTATTTTTATGATTGTATCAGCAGAAGCAGAAAGCGAAACGTTACACAGAATAATAATTCAATATTTTCTCTTAATTGGCTGAAGACAATTTGTGTTTGATTTTTCATTTTCTCGAGTTGATCTTTCCAACCACTTGTGAAACAGTGGAGTCAACCTGATGGCACACCTATTAAAGGTTTTGAAAGTGAAATTTAAGAACGGTTTTAATAACGGTTTTTTTAACGGATAAGTGATAACTAAAAGACCAAAAATAATTGGGCTATAATTCAATCGGATAGTAGTGTATAAATTGTTGGAACACCGAGGACTTGATAACTTACTTCATGGCTTAAAACATCGATTCGAGGATCTCACCAAAGTGGATTTCTCAGATGACGCAGCAGACTCGTTGAAAGAACCCGATTAGCCCGAACTGAAATTTAAAACATAATATGCTTGGGCCACTTAGAAAGCTATGAAACAAGCGGAATCAAAAGATACACCCGGTATCTAATATAAGAAAAATTCTGTTCCAATTTCGATGTAACTAACTGCTGCATCATTTAAGTGATTACAGCTTATCTTCAAAACTTATAGCATAAATTTATGCGTAGGTCTTCGCTGAGAAAGTTTTACGATTATCAAATTAATATCCTGAATAATTTAATCTAGATAAAATATTCAAATTTACAATAATTTTTGTGCTATGATAACGCACATCGCATATCACTTGAACGTATTGTTGAAATGGCTACTTTACACATACGACAGTTGAACGAGGAATAGATAAGACTGTCTACATAAATCTTATATTACAGTAGTTCTAATTCCTACCTCGAAAAATCTAAATAATTGCATAATTCAATAAAACAGTGCGTGAATGAATTGCTGGAACAATGAGGACTTGATGATTTGCCTGATGGACTATACAAATGATACTGAACAATGATACTGAACAACTGAAGTTTCATTTGAACTTATTCCATTGGTGTGATGATTGAGACAAACCGGATAAGATGATTGATTCAGCAAACGACGGATTTTCATAAAAATACGAGACACTGAGACACGACCAAAGGATGTGATTAACAATGACTGTTGCACATGCCAAAGGCATCTGAAATTATACTGAACATGCAAATGTTGCAATATCATTGGACAAAGTCAGATTACGGAGTCAAAACTGTCGCTGCGCGTTTGCTTCTTTTGGATAGCTTCTATGGCACTCATATTTTCCCACTTCCAGTGCAATTGGATCCAATTGACTTCGATTGAATGGTGAGGTGTGCTATGGCACTCCCATTGCGTGTCATAGAATGCCATAGAGTGCCATTGAATTTGGTTAATCGGGAAGATAATTCGCACACGAACTGGCATCGATCTATGACAAACGCAACTTTGACCTACTTCTTGAAGGAATTCCAACTTAACTGCAAAGTAGGTTGTGATGAATACGACATAACTCTGGCTAGCTAACTGAAAGTGAAATGCGTTGATATGAATACCAAAAAATAACTCTTGGTTTGCAAACCAACGGTTAAAGACTTAACTGACGGTTAGTAAACCGACTTTCCTGCATACGGAAATTAATCTAATGGAAATTTGTTAAAAATTGCCGTTCTTGGACATTAGACATCAGCCCAGGGATGCTGTTTTTCTGAATCCCCATTTCAATGCCCTTCTCTATTGATGTATGATTTGGCAAAATTGGCATAATAGTTGCGGAGATCAGCAGGGGGGGGCGGCGAAATTCGCACGTTCGGAAAAATGCTGCAGTGGTCGAAGTTAAAGGTTATTTTCAATGTTTCAACCTCACTATACACGGCGATTTTGAGCTTTCAAAACCCAGGGAGAGCTTGTGGACGCCCATCTGATGTTTCAATGACTCAATCGCCTGTAAAATGACACACAATATGCTCTTTTACCAACTGATCGGCCGTCTTGTTACTATAAATAGCATTTCAACATTCCATTTAAATCAAAATGTTGAATTTCTTGGGAATCTGTTGGAAATGGAATAAGGAGGAGTTGTGAGGGAGTGGTGTTCGGTGTATTCAGGAAAAACACGCACCGTAATATTTATTTGGAAAGGGACTCGTGTCATCCGAAATCGGTGTTTCGCGGAGTTGCTGGTTCTCTCGACAGAAGGGTGGACTAGATTTGTTCGGTTGGTGAGTAGAAAAATGAACGCATAAGAATTAGACGCGATTTGACGCGCAGAGGTTACCGGCGAAGTGATCTCTTGGTCATGGGGAAGCCTAGTGGAAGGAAGGAGGAGGAGTTGCCTGAAAGTCCAAGGTATTTGTTACCATATTACCCAGGGGTCTACGAGAGGATATCCAAAATTCTTGGTGGACTTGGGAGGAGAGTGACTGATAGACCGGTTTGCAGGTTGGCTAACCGATTGGTAAGAAAGCGTCAGAGGAGAGAGTACATTTGATGTTGTGTACGAAATAAGGTGTATGGGATGCCAGTGGACATACGTTGGCGAGTCTGGAAGAACTTTGGAGCAGCGGGTCAAGGAGCACAAAAGAATGATGAGGAACATGAATGTCGAATGCTCAGAAATAACTGCACATGTTATGAAGACGGGTCACATCATGGACTGGGAGGCGGCGACTACACTGGACAGGGTGCAGTCATGGTATAAGAAGAGAATATTCAAGGAGGCATGGTGGACAAGGAAGCTCGGTTGCTCAAACAGAGTGAAGTGTGTAGTGGATGACACATGGACACGATTACTCTCTAAGTGATTTCGCTTCTCTATCATTTTTAGATATTCTTTCATATTACCATTATTTTAGTCAGTAGAAGTCACTATTTGCTTCTTATATTTTAGGAAGACATTTTAATGTCTACACCTTTTCAAGTTCAAATTCGGAAAATGTAGATTCAAATTCGAAAAAGTAGATTCAAATTCGGAAAAAGTAGATTCAAATTCGGAAAACAAATTTCGGAACATGTTAATACTGCTTTGAAACAACTTCAAACATTCAAGGAATATGCATCGATACTCGCACATATATATATGTATGCGAAATCTGTTCATTTAAAATTCACGAAATACTCTAATTTATGCTTTCCAAATAATAGGGGTGTTAGCGAAATGCGGCGTGGTAATGTAAAATTGTTTTTCATCAAACTTCGTTCTCAGGAAGACTTAATGTAGTTGCAATGTTAATATTTCAGGACAAATCTTTATTCGATTCTATTTTTAGCAACCATGGGATGCCCAAGACAGTGTCTGTAATTGGTATTTGTCCTACTTCCACAATCATAATATCCGCGACATCGATACGATAGTGATGGCTTCTCGAGGCTCTTACAAACGAATTTCTTCTGAAGCGAAGAAAAGAGTTATTGATGCGGAAAATGCTGGTGAAGAGTGGGTAGCCAAGCCATAGCTGCAGCTAATGGAATAAAATACAAGACGGCCCATCACTGGCTGCGAACAATAGAATCAGAAGACGAGGACGTTGATGAGCCGGTTTCACGAAGAGGAGGACCAAGAAATTGCAAACTGAGTGATGCCGATATTGACTGGCTGCTTGAGTGTATCGGTGAGGAACCACAGTTAACGTTGGTCCAGCTTCGAGATAAACTCAGGAATGAAAGAGGAGTTCACGTCACGCATCAAACTGTTGCACATCGTTTAAATGGGAGTCTTGTATCATTCAAGAAGTGTCACAATGAACCTGCTTCAATGAACGGAGAAAAGAAACGGTTGCGATGCTAATATGTGAGAAACTTACTTGACTTTATTACCGTCAACAAGACCATAGCCTTTATTGACGAGACGAACTTTAACCTATTTTGTCGACGATATCAAGGCCGATCTCGAGTCGGACAGCGTGCAGTACCTATGCTTCCTACATCCAGAGGTCCTAACCTCCATATTATTGGTGCCGTCACAAACACCGGATTGTCATACTTTACCACAAGAAGAGGTGCTTTCAAGCATGCTGACTGCGTGTCATGGTTACAACAATGTATTCGACAGCTTGTTGTGCGAGGAGTTCCCAAGGAACAACTCATCACTCTATGTGACAATGCTCCCGCGCACAGTCGCCTTGAGAGCGTTTGTGATGAGGCTGAATTTGAAGGGGTTCATATTTTGCGTCTAGGACCTTACAGTCCAATGCTAAATCACATTGAAACATGCTGGTCATCTGTGAAAGCAAGTGTTAAAGTTTTTCTCATTGAACATTCGCGGGAATTTTTACGAGGTAATGAGACAAGGCGAGTTGCACAAAGTGAGCTTCGCTTGCAATTTCTTGAAAGAGCAGCACATTTTGCTTGAGTAAGGTATCACAAACAATGATTATTAACGCTTACAATCATACCCAAAAATTCTATTCACCCGCACTTGCGCTTGAGGATATGAGATTTGTTTTCTAAGTTAATTGTTCCTGACTTGCCTATGATTTTTTTTGAGTATACTACAATGATTAATGATTATACGAAAGATGTAATTCTGATTTTAATTGATGCATAAGCTATCTGCCATTTTAACAGTAGGCCTATGTTGTTTTGATGAAATACACGTGAAATTGTTTTATATTAACACGTCGCTTTTTTTATATGCACCTCCAATTTCTCGGAATCCATAAATTAGAGTATTTCGTGAATTATAAATGAACAAATTGCGCATATATACATGTGCCAGAATCGATGCATATTCCTTGAATGTTTGAAGTTGTTTCAAAGCAGTATTAACATGTTCCAAAATTTGTTTTCCGAATTTGAACTGAAGGTCACGTTTTACCTCTCTCATTTATGAACTGTGAATTGTTATCAAGGCGGCATTTGATGTGCCAGTTTGCGTGAACATGACCGAAGCACCGGTCGAAACTTGTCGCTGGAATAAAGACGACTACACCGGTCAATCGTGGTTTTCCCTCCGTTGCTTGAAGAATATGAAAGGAACCGCGCACTGCATCTTCAGATCAATCAATCTATAAGTTGAAGAGTCCTATAAGCAGAGATTGGACGCATATGGCCTTGATATTTGCTGTAATAGTTGTTGAATGAACTCCTAGATATTAGAAGAGTGCGCGCGTGACGCGTCCTGTTGTCAAAGACAGACTTCTTCTGTGCGTAGTGGACGATTGAGAAACAACAAATTGTCCAGATGTTAGAATTCTCTGTGTGTGTGCTTCTTCATGATCAAGTGCTACGTGTCGGATAAGTCCTTCAATATTAAAAAGGCATAAAAATTATCCACTGACTATCTGAATGATGTAGACCTAATTTTAGCATACTTGCGGACAAATACATTAAAGAGAATTTTCTTTATGAGCAAACAATTGATTGTTAATGGAATTGCTGAGAAATCAATGAATTGTTGATAATTCCTGCACACGTCAAGTTCCACACTGGCGGTTTTCCACTGCAAGGAGAGGACAAGTTGACAAGTTGACAAGTTGACAAGTTGACATTCCGTCTGGTCGTCAGTCATCATCGCGACAATTCCTATCGGCTTCAGGACTCATTCAAATAACATGACATTGGGGATTCTGCAAAGTATTTCTGAACTTTCTATGATGATGGATTTTAAATGCGGAATAGAGCGGAATTCAAATATAACGGCAGCGGAATTAGTGTTTAAGATCGGCGGAATCTCCCTGTGTTTGATAAAAGTAAGTTACAATTGTTTATGAAATTTATTAATCATAAAAAGTTCAAAGCATTAATCGATGAATGAAAATTGTTCGGTTAAGATTGAAGAACATCAAAGTTGAAATAGTCAATATTAATGCAGAATGTCGACAAGATCAACTCAATTTCATACTGCCAATTAGAGCAGGTCCACGTTAAGTATCACTGTGCAGTCTTTGAATATTATCATTATAGTCATTCGTAAATGATAAATTAGACAATAGTCAGAATTTGATGACATGCGAACTACATAGAAAAATAGATGAATTGTTGAAAACACATTTTCAAAGTAATTTTCCTGTCATCACGTTATGGCTCAACTTTAAAGCTCTATTTTAGCTACAAACCGCATAAAACTTTATGTTCCATTTTGACATATATCTTACTTACTTAAGTGGTCAGCTGTGGTCAGCAGGATTTCAAAATGAAGACAACTGCATTATTAAAAGCTTTGACTGATAGCATGATCTTTCCATCAGTTTTCTCATCATGTATTGATGAGAAATTAATTGAATCTTAAAGAAGACGCAGCACAAATAGAATTTACCGAATATTGCAGCTCAAAAGCATCTCACACTTTTTATTCTTTCATTCTGATACTGAATTCCAGTAAACTTTATGCCGTGGAAAATGTTCTATTTTGTACTTCAATTGTCAGAGCGGCTGTGTCCGGTCAGCTGTTGTCAGTAGAGTCAGAAACCTAAATGTTGGTCAATTCATTCACTAATGCCTGTAGGAGAGACCATGTGCAATGCAGAATTTAGATGATCTCATGAGGCTTTTGATGAGCTTTTACACGATGCATTATTTTGGAAGTTTGACTGCGTTTGGAAGAAATCTCACTCAATTCGTGATTTTACTTCATTTTGCGTTTCTTGTAAGATAGAAAATACCTTTAACGGTCAACTGCACAAAACTTAATACCTTTTTTGTATTAACGCTGCAGCTTTCAAGTCTGAGCTTACAAGAATGATGCTGTTATCAGCTCCAAGGATGTATAAGCTCATCAAAATCGGCAAACTTCAAATAAGTAATATTCTTATACTCAACATTTGCTGAGTCATCATCTTCCTCGGTTGTTTAGATCAGTTTGTGCAGTTGATTATTTGCAAACAAGAATAATCGAAATGAAAAATTGTGTAAATGTAGCCAGAACGTCTTCGCATATTTTCCTCTCTCTCAATCTTGCCAAATTTGAGCTACATAGGTCTCATTCTGCCTTCACACTAAATTCCATCACCATAGCCATCGAACTCCGTCCTCCGCATCGCTTCAATACACCAAAGACACCGCCATTCTCAGCATACTAGATGCTAGACTTGAACTGCAAAGATGGCTGGGAGTTGTGGCTCTATTTACACATTTTTTCATTTCGATGATTTTTGGTTGTTTAGCAAATAATCAATCAGTCAAGATTCGACTCTTGCAGATAGGCGTGGCCGAACCATCTGACAAACATTCTCCTCACACCGTAGTCAACTTGTCAGTGATTATTGCTGCTGAGAATCGTCCGATGAATAGATCGACAAGATTTAGCAACTCATCAATGATGACGGGACAGTAACACGAGTACTGTAATGTAACAACACTGTAAAGCAGTGGTGGGCAACGCGTGGCCCGCCACCGATTCTCACATCCAAAGAGGCCCGCGGACATTATTTGAATCGGTGATGTTACAATAGCTGCCTCCGACTTTGACCTATAAAGGTGGTTCTTAGGCTGATGTTGATCTTTTTTAGAATTTGCAAACGCATTGACAACTGACTTTTGAGCAGCATGATGGCACAAAAATATTCATTCGAATGCTCAAACCATGCTCCGTTCGCAAGGAATATCTTCTCACCATAAAGGTAATGGACATAGCCATCCCCGGCTAACAAAGTACGTATCTGCTACGTAGCGGGGGAGTAGCAGAAATGCGTAGAATGGCGGCATAGGCCACGTTCCTGCTACGTACCATGGTGCTACTTGTTGCTACCAATTGAAACGTTGCCGCTACTGAATTGACCTTACAATGCAACCTACCGCTACGCTGAAGCACCAATTGCTACCGGTATGCTACGTAGCAGAACCTTGTGCTACTCTACCTACGTATCTGCTACTGGATGCCACGCAGTGCTACGGCGACGCTACGTAGTTGCTACTAATTGCTACTAGTTGCTACCAACTGCTACACTGGCGCTACGCTACATTTTATCACCCCTTATTGGCGAAAGTCCACCTCAATCAATACACAGCGCAACTATGAAAATCAGAAGGCGATATTCCGGAATAGCAAAAAAACAAACCATCACACAAACGATTCTATTCGAACACATATGCGCACATTATCAAATGTCTTTACTCCGGCACTTGAACGTCTTCCACGTCACCCTCTACGTCCGGCAGCTCAACCCTGCTCCGAGAGAGTCTTCTGGGGGCTTGTTATATCCAGTTCCCCACAAGGACCTTGATCCTGGCATTTCCATTTTTGTAATGGAGTTTTCTCATTGCTTCTGAAAAAGGATGATCAATTCTTAAAAAGGGTACTCAAATGCATTTGAGATTATAACAAAATAAAACCTAGTCTGATACACAGTTAGACACCACTTAGTTTGGAATACGTGCAATTCGTACTAGAAAAAAGAATTTTCCTGTCTACTGATGATGCTACATAGTTGGGTCAAGTTATGATGTAGCAAAATGCACTCTCTGATGAGATGCAACGTTTCAAGCTCATTTGTAAGCTTAGAATATCGACTTTGCTAATTTTAGCAGTTCTAACCACTTTGCACGTTTTCAGTATAAGTAGCAGCTGCTTTGCACAAGGCAATTCGGCGGACATTTAATATGCGCTTTTTTGAATTTCTAATTTTAGTTCCTCCCACATTCACCGAAATCATAATAACCTCGACCTAGACTACGCAGATTTTCATCGAGGTCGGACAGAACAGTAGTCAGATAATTATAGAAACATTTTGCTATTCTTAATTTTTTATTTCTTCCCTGTTATTCATACTTATTTGCTCCTTTATGCCTATTTCTCGGACATTTTTGGACATGATAATGATTATAGCAAATGCTATGTAAAGATAGAAATAGTCCCTCCGCCAGGACGGGCTTTTGCATAGAACGAGACCGAAGATGGGACTTTCAACGAATGTTCTAAACCCTATGACTACTACGAAAATGCGCGCCTGTCGAGTTCTAACGTGTTCCTTTGATATGCAGACAAGTTCAAAGAAAAAGGACATGCCAATTGAAGGAAAATCGAAGTTTTCGACCGAAATGTCGGTTTGGTGTGTTTGCCCTGACTATGCGAGATGTATTAACTCAAGCGTAGGCCTAGTTTGTGGCATGATATATCTTCAGGTCATGAAGTCATGTAATCATCTACCTTGGCATACCAAAACCAAACAAATTTGGATTCAACAAGCATCTTAGGAAGGTAAACATGAAATTTTGATCAAATTTCAGCTCAAGCCTTGAGCATCTATAACCACTCTTGCAAATATCGCATATAGATTTTGTTCTTAGCACGGGATTAGAACGCAATAGAAGACATGTCATACCGCAAGCTCGCATAGTCGGAGCAAGCACACCAAGCAAACATATTGGTCGAAAATTTTCCATCAATTAGCATGTCTATTTCCTTGATCTTGTCTGTAGATCAAAGGAACACGCTAGAACTCGGAAGGCGCGCATTTTCGTAGTAGTCATAAGGTATATAACATTCTGTGTCTCGTTCCATGCAGAGGCTCGTCCTGGTGGGACTATAAATATATTTCCATGTTTCCATATAGTATTTGTTGCAATCAATCAAATTTTATAATGGACATATAACGAAATTTGCATACAAGATTCTTTTGTCCAAAGTTAGCGGCTGTTAAGATTGAACGGGAGACCTCATGCCATGATTTCAATGAATTTTGTGACTATTTCCAAAATTGTCTTGTAGCGATTTTATGTCATGCATTGAATAACGCTTCTAGCGTGTCCGTTAAAAATTGTCATCTTTTTATCTGCAATTGTTAGTATAAAGCATATTTATGTTTTCACAAGGCATACCATAATGTAGTAATTAACCATTTAAAACTATCATAGATAATAATCAGATTTTCAATGTGTTGACACAATGTGATCAATAACTTGATAAACATAAATGTATTCGTTTTCCTTTCATTCAAGTGCCCGGTGCCAAAGTCAATCAAAGTTATGTAACTTATATCGAGAACAACCTCGACCTCGATTAAAATCTACAGTAACTGAAGTCACATAACTGATTTTTACACATTTTACCAAGTGTGCTCGTCAAAAGGGGGAAACTCGTACAGGAAGCTACACTTGGTCTAAATTTTGAATAGTGTCTGATATCACTGTGCTAAATTTTCGGAAGAGCTTGGTATAGAATCAAGTATGTTGAGTATCTACCTTGCGTTCAAAAAGTCTTCCATACTTCATTGCTGATTTATATAAAAATGCATCATTGAAGAGTTGGAATGCTAATTAAGTGATTATACAATGACAGTGATATGGATAACAATGAGATTTCTTTCATTAACTCAATTTAAATTGCTGTCACTTTTGAATTTGTTTTTATATGCTACAAATTTATATATAATTGCAACTTATAGGCCCTATGTTTTACCATCATTCAGTTACGCCTACTGGTGTTTTACTTTACGGTATGATGTTTGACAAAAAGTTATTGTTTACATCTCTTTCAATTACTACACCAAATCGACATGAAAGAATTGAACAGAAATTATATCCTACATTCAAGATTGCTTCAGAATTCAGTAAATTTTTTTAAACCTCAATGAATATGTATCACTTCAATTGATCACCTTCAAATAATCAATTGATGATCTTAATTATTTTTGAAATTGCCTCTAGCTTTCACAGGAATAAAACAAATTAAGAGACTTTTGAATCAACGTTTCGAGATTCTTTAACGAGAGAGACAAAAATTCACTAACACATTACATAGTCAAACAATCGTATATGAAAAAGCGAATATAGGCCTACACTAGGATTGTATGAAATATTTTACTCAATTAAGTTTAAACCGAAGAGCAAATGAAAAGTTTTATAAAGTTATTTCATAATAAAAAAAGTTATATAAACAATAAAGAATGCCGGCATGCATCTCTAGCTTGCTGCTGTGAAAGAAATACTACAAAATACTTCATAATTGCAATTGAAGAGAAATGAGACAACATTATGAAAACACTATTCAATTGTAGAGTACTTTCATTTAAAAGATGATTGATTGCGGGTCTCATGCATCATCACTTCCTTCGCACACTTGAAGCCCACTCTATGTATGCCTACATATCATTGAATAATAATGTAAAATTATTGAATGATCCAGAAGAAAAGGTGGACAAAGACTAAATATTATACATGAAATTCAAGTTACGAAAATTAAGTCACACAAGCTAGCCGAAAGCCTTTTCTTACTTACTTATTAGCTCAAGATTTACTTACTTATTAGCTCAAGATTTACTTACTTATTAGCTCAAGATCTTATAAAGTGGGTCCCCCCACCTTTTGATGTGTATGTGACACGAAGCGCCGTGGTTTTTACCAACTCAAATTTTATTGTACATAACTTTATGAAGACTAATAAAGAGAAGGAGTGACCCGCTTGTTTTTAGCACAATGCCAAGAAAATTGAATTACCTCCTGTTCCTAGCCTTCAACATCATATGTAAAACATTAATTTTTCCGTTTTAAAATAAATTATGAGCATTACTGCATGTATATAATTATGCCTCAATGCAAATACATGTAAAAATTATGATACTACTTAGGGCATATTAGGCCAATCATTATAGCCTATTGACAAATGTGAAATAGCATATAAATTGTCAGTTTATTTGTCAATATCACATATATAATAATAAATGCAATGGGCTTAACCATCAGTATTTTATAGGCCTATATGGAATATATGAAAAGAAACCTAATCATTTCAAAAATTCCACTTTATCACTGATTTTGGTTTATAGTGCAAAACCACTGCATCACAACTTTTCCCATAATGCACTAGACAATGCGTTTTCCCAATTCTTGATGACAGAACTGAATTATAAAAGAAGAAATTCATACTACACCTAAATTAATCATTCTATGTGGTTTGGCCCTAGACTGCTGTAGTTTTCGGAAAAGTCAAGTTGATTTAATTTACATCAGCTCGATATATTTCAATCACTTTGATTTCAATAGTTCAAAGCTATTATCTTCAGGAGCAATAAGGATTACGAGAATGGTAGTGATTCAAAATGATAGTGTTAATATTGATATGCGTGATTTATGATTTCTTTTTGTATTTTGAATCACTATCATAGTAAATATTCTTGTATAGTATGTATATAGTGATGCAAATGGAAAATTTTCCCGAAAATTTTCCAGAAAATTTTCCGGAAAATTTTCCAGCGGAAAATTTTGAAATTTATTTTTTTGGTGATTGACATTTTTTCCTTTGTTTTGGAGACCTGTTGTAGTCGCTTGAAAAGACTATGCAAAGACCGAAAACTTCTCTATCATTCCTGTATGTTACCTTTTGGAGCCAACTGCGCCCTTTCCATGTCTATTTCAGATCATCCCAAATGAATTTCAGATATTAGCTGGATTTCAGATTTCTCTAGCTGAATTTCAGATATCTATCAGAAACCCAACTTTGAAAGGATCTTAAATTCAACTGGAGAATCTCCAATTCATCTGGAAATGTCTGAAATTCATTTGGGTAGATCTGAAATCGATTTGGAACTATCTGAACCATCTGAGCTAGAAATGGAAGATGTGCATGCAGTTTGTCCTCAACGAAGATCGGACAATATACCAGAACTTACTGTCATAGATATTCTTCTATTCATCACAGATATCTTTAGTTTCCAAATATCTCACGAGTTTGCAGTCTTCCAATATGGTCGCTCATGTATAATGCTGCGTGGACTGTGTGCTTATTCTTCACATATTCATCAACATATGGAGAATTTGTATCACTATGATCAAGGCTGCACAATGAAGCTTAACTTTCAAGCTAACAAGCAAACTCCAAAATTATTTTTGCTCCAGATCTTTCACATTCCATGAAATTATACCTCTATTGTAAAGCAAGATTCACGTTATCCCAAACGGTGTCTGTGTGATAATTAAAAATGCTAACAAAATGGCACAATTGCCATTGGTGGCAAAGGAATGTTCAAAATCCGCGGACGGAACTCGTACTATTACTACGATAACTTTAATCGAAATAATGATGAAATCAATAGTTTTAGAACCAATTTATTGGTACTTAAGCTGCCTCGGCAGTGGAAGCGCTCAAATTATGATGCCTATCAAAAAAATCCAAACTTTCAAAATTTTCCAAAATTTTCCAATTTTTTCCGGAAAATTTTCATCACTATATAGATCTAAGTCTTCAACCTGCCTCACCGACATTGACAGATTTCAAAGAACCGGGAAACGGCCCATGTTGATTGATCACTTTGACTCTAGTTTTTTGACACAGAGTTCAATCACATGACTTGGACATCACTTTAACGCAAAAATAAACTCATTTGGTGGCCTCGCGGATTCAAAAATGAACCGGATGCGCAAAAACTTGATTTTCGTCAAATTAGGCCCTGTTGGCCCAGGAATGAATCATTTGAAAGCAGTTTGGTCATAGAATTTCGCCGTGTTTAATGATTTTGTATGCATATTGAGCATTTTTCTAAATGTTAGATTGAAGAAAAAATGTTATTATGATATATATGCACTTCTGTGAATTGTGATTTGGAGATGGGTATATAAGCGTATACATCTGTTGTACATATCAGACTAAGTTGAAAAAAGATAAAAATACTTTAGGTGATGCGTTGCACAATAACTTTTTCGATGTTTAATGGGTATTTTTGGGTCAAAAAGAAGGAATCTGATGTCTGTTTCTTTGTATTCTTTTAACCTTTTCACTACGGTAAGCTTTTAGCAGTCATTCCCTCAAAATACGGCAGGCATACCAGGTATGCCATGGATAAGCATCATTCAAAATATGGTAAGGAAATCTGGCATACCAGGTATGCCATGACAAATCATCCCTCTAAAATACGGTAAGGAAATCTGGCATACCTGGTATGCCAGATTCATGTTTTTAGATGAGAATCAGTGTTTTATCGTCATTTGTGCACATATCTCTAGATATTGACTTAGGGAAACACATCCACCGTAGAATGCGCTTTCGAACAAGTTCGTCAGAATCGGCCGTGAACAAGTCGCTTTTGATTGGATAATTTGCACTCACAGCGTTGCAGGTCAATTAGGCGGGAGAACACGCATTCATTTCTGCATTTAGTACAACCAAGGATCGCGATCTTCAAGAGCTGCCAAGTCTAGCGCAATTAACAATTTATTCCATCACCCGGCGCACAGTCCCATCAATTCAGATGAAGAGCCGACATATTCTGATGAAGAAGGTGACGAAGACAGTTCTAGTGAGGATGAGGCTGAAATCCAAAATCCTGGTGATTGGCATTTTGTTGAGCCAGATAGAGACTCGCGTTTGACTGATATGCCTGAATTCTTAGGCACACCTGGCATAAACCCTTTACTTGATGTTCCTGAAAATGTTGAAGATATTTCATTTTTCGTTGATTTGTTCCTGTCATCTAAATTGTTTTCCACAATAGCGAAATGGACAAATGAGAGGCATGAGATATATCGCAGCGATAATGAACTCGCAAAGGAATGGGAGAGCGTGACGGAAGATGAAATGCGGAAATATTTCGGATTATCTCTACTCATGGGACTTAACAAGAAGCCAGAACTTCACCTTTACTGGAGCAAAGACGAAAAATACTTCAGTCCTTTCTTTGAACGAATGGAGTGCTTGCCACGAGACCGATTTTTCTCAATAACTAAATTTGTTCGCTTTGCATCCTACAACTCGCTTTCTACTGATTCAAAGAGTGAAGATAAAATTCTGCCTTTTTGTGATATCGTTCGTGATATTTGTATGAATAACTACTTGCCTGAACGTGAAATTTCTGTTGATGAGACTGTGCTTTTATTCAAAGGTAGATTGCACTTTCGGCAATATGTGCCAAATAAGCGCGCCCGCTACGGTTTGAAAACTTTTGTCTTGTCTGAGGCGAGTACTGGATACGTTTGGAATTTTCTTCTGTATTCTGGAAAAAACACTTGGGATGATGAAATAAACTGCTCATTGAAGAAGTCCGAACAAGTTGTTGTTCAACTTTCTCGTCCGCTCTTTGATTTGGGATATCACATTTTCCTCGACAATTGGTTTTCTTCATGTGCTCTCGCCGAATATCTCTTGGAATATGATACGTTACTTACTGGAACCATCCGCAGCAACAGAGGCCCACCGCCTCAATTACGCAATCGCAATTTTCAAGCGCAGCAATGTCTTTTTATGCGCAAGGGTGACGTACTAATCAGTCGATATGATGACAAAAAAGCAAGCGGAAAAAAACTGATCTACATGACAGATTCTTTTTCCCACGCTGGTACCACGGAAGTTGTGTCCCGCTCAAAGGATAGAGTTTCAACTGCTGTCAGCAAACCCAACTCAGTTTTGCTCTACAATAAAAACATGGGCGGGGTAGATCTCGCAGACAGATGCCTGGAACCATATTCCCCCACACGAAAAACATACAAGTGGTTTACCAAATACGCTATTTACCTAATTTCATATATTGGTCAGAAATTCTTTTGTGCTTTATCAAAGGTACGGTGGCTCTCTCACTTTTCTACGCTACACAGACAAAGTCATCGAATATCTCGTACTTGAAACTGGCTCTGCTCGCAAACGAAAACCTAACCGTCGTCGACTGATTGAAACTAGCGGAGAATCTCAACAAGCAAACAACTCTGGAGCGCGAATGTCGCTTGCAAATAGCCAGGAGCATTGTTTGGAAAAGATTCCAGCTACTGATTTGATCTCAAAGCCCCAGAAGAGATGCAGAATCTGTTTTAAAAATGGTCTTCGAAAGATGTCACGGTTCCAATGCACTGCCTGTGCGGGAAAACCTGGACTGTGCTCAACTGGAAAGTGCTTCCAACTTTTTCACTCGATTAGCTTGTGATTGTTATTAACTGCTACCAACAATGAAAAAGAGTTTATTTTGTTATGATTATGTAAGATCGAGTTTGTTTTAATATTTTTAGAAGATTTTCATAAATTGCAGTTTTATTCACTAACTTAACCTCATGTTTAGTGTTTAGTTATTTACAATAAAACATACCTCGACAGGCAAAATTAACCGTATTATCGAGCAATGACTTCGTTGTCAGTTCAATAGACAATCGTAAAATGCGCGCGTGATGGGGAAAACCTTACCGCTGCTGGCGGAATGATTTGCATGGCATACCTGGTATGTGAAAGTGTAAATGAAAATGTGTTGTGAAAATGTTAAGAAGTACCCCATCTGGACAGCATCCGTCGTTTTAAAATAGCCATTTCTTGTTTTTTGGATGTTTTCGGCTCCTTTGTGGTTCTATTTCAATGCCTTTCGATTTGTAAGCATTCAGTTATATGAAATAACATAAACAGACAACATCCTCTCCTTTGAATTGATGAAGTTTATTCAAAAATAGATGATTCGACGGATATTTTTCATGTGAGGATTGCCAATGTGGAAAAATTGATATTGTCTAACTGTGCAGGAGTCTAGGATGACAGAAGTGTGCCTTAGTTATCAAAATACTATCGAAGTGGTCATATGTACCCCTTAATATTGCTATCAGTAAAGGAAAGGATAGGAAAGCGCAAGAAATCTTTGACAAAACAACATAATTAACTACTAAAAATAGTGGTCTTCCTTTTCATGCAATAACCAGAGTACTGTCTTCTAATGTCGTCTAAGAGGGTTCTGTGTTGCTTAGAAGCAACTAGATATTTTTATGATTCACAGTGTCAGACCTATGTGACAAAATTAAAAATGCTGTTTTTTTTCTTTGACAAGTTAAAAAAATCACAACACATTACAAGCGACAGATATGTAAACCAGGGTCATCTAGAATATAGATGAGAAGTCGGACTTTAATTCAATTTACGTCAAAAATGTGCTTTGATTCGAAGAGTAGAAGCATTTTTGTCAAAATTCATCGTTCTGTGATTCTTTTTGTTTAAATCAGTCAATTTGTCTAGATCCATGGTTATGGTAGCGCAAATACAGTTTTGATCAGCTGTGCCGATATTTATTGGTTTCCCTTATAATTGTGATAGTTGCCAACACATTTATTTTCCTTTCATCGGAATATTATTCTAATTTGACTTTGTTGAGCTGATAAAAAGATATTACTAAAACTGGTAAGATACTTGATTAAATTTTTGATTGGAAAATTGTTTGCCAAGTCTAACTAAGTTAGATACACTAGTTCTGCTGAACGTACACTGGAATAGGATATGACCGGGATAATCCATCCATTCTAAAAAAACACATCCCACTAATAGCGGCTATTCATCAGGTATTGAATAATTGCTTCAATGCAGCATGTATGTATTGAGTTTAATTACCGCTTCTATTGCCGCTTTCCTTCCGGTCCCTGGGTTGTGCTTTATTTTTGTTTTTAATCTGGTTGCAATACAGGTCTGGGTTGCCTTAAACCAACAGTGAAATATGAAGTACATATTTTTTATTCTTGACCAAAATATTTAATTTGACGAGCATAATCATCGCTGCTGTCGTAGCGAGAGGTGGTCTCTCGCTCCTCTCGTTCAGCAATTCCCTTTCTTCATCTGACCGCCTGCTCATCCTCCTATCCAACTCAATTTTTACATGAACGAGCTCCTCGTCGCCTTCTTTATTTCATCGTGATAGTTTCTCCAGCACCCGTTCATGCCCTACTTCGCTATGTGCTCAAACTCGCTTACTTGGGCTATTACATGTAACTTGCTTCCTTGTGTGGCAATGACTCACTCTCTCATCCTTATTTGGCTGACGACCTGCTGACGACATTGACTGCGTTCGCCTGTAAACCATGACCTCTCGCATTCGCTACACGCGTGAGGAACTGCTTCGCCTTCAGTCTCCCATTTTGCCCTTGGGGAGAACAGTGCGTCGCCGCCTGTGGTTCCTGCGACAGCTGACTAAGGAGGCCAAGTGTGCCAGCCGTCACTCAAGAACTCCCCTATCACTCCTTCCTCAACCCAAAGCGCTCTCAGCGGCCAAAAATACTGATAACGACGTGAGGGGAATTCCAGTCCGGATTGGCAAGCTCTGACGCACAATCTCAATCAAATCGCCCCCGCCTTCTTCGACACTTGAGAAGAGTGGAGCGGTACCAATCTCCACTCTCCTTTAAACTGTGTTTTGGTCTTCTCAACATCAGATCACTACATAACAAAGTTGACGATCTTATCGACACACTACGTGATAACTCGATCGACGTCATCCTTTTGACAGAGATGTGGCATGATAACAACTCTGAGGCATGAGTCCATGGAACAAATCCTCTTCCATTGATCCTATACCGACGTCTGTGTTGAAAGAATGTGCAGACACTTTGATTCCTTTTCTTGTCGAGCTCTTCAATCGTAGCATCTCTACTGGTTGTTTCCCGGAATGTTGGAAGAATGTTGGAAGAATGTTCGAATTACTCCTGTACCCAAGAAATCCTGCAATGACCCCAATGACACCTCATCTTATCGACCAATTTCCAACCTGCCAGTCCTTTCAAAACTCCTGGAGAGAATTGTTGCGTCCCAACTTCGCGAACATCTCAATCACTTTAATCTTCTTCCACGCTTTCAGTCAGCATACCGCCATCATCACTCAACCGAGTCCGCCATGCTTAACATAACATCTGACTGTCTCAGCTCCATGGACAATGGTAATATTGTATTACTATCTTCCCTCGACCTAACCGCTGCATTTGATAGCATTGATCACTCAATCCTTATTCGACACCTTCAACTGTCCATCGGGCTCTCAGGCACAGCTTTGAAGTGGTTCGACTCTTTCATCCGTCAGCGAAAACTTTCAGTCTTCCTGCGCAAGTCATCCTCCTCGCGTGTCCCTGTCGATTGTGGCGTACCCCAGGGCTCAGTCCTGGGCCCACTTCTATTCATACTGTACTCTTCTGACATTATCCAAATCGCTGAAACGCATGACCTGTTTATTCATGTGTTTGCTGACGATATTTTACTGTATGGCCGTTCTAACCCTTCTCAATCTCAACTGCTCAGTGCCAGACTCTCAGCCTGTATAAATGCCTTATCCACATGGTTGAAGACAAACCATCTCCTACTAAATCCTGCAAAAACGACTGCTATGTGGTGTTCTTCAAAGCGTCGACTCCTGCCTCCCTCTAACCACATCCTCCTTGGCGATGCTCAAATCAAGCCTACCTCAACGCTCCAGTGCCTTGGTATAACACTTGACAGCCACTTAACTTTCAAACCCAATATCTGGAGAACAGTGTCGTGTTGCTTTTCCTCCCTTCGTCTCATTCGCAGTATCCGCTCCTCTATTAACCCTTGCTCACCAAAGTTCTTGTCACTTCGTTAGTGTTATCTCGGCTTGACTATTGCCTTTCCATTCACGCTAGCTTACGTGCGTCTTCTCTTCATCGTCTTCAGCGTGTAATACATGCTGCCGCTCGAATTATTTTTATGTCCTCTCGCTATGACCCTATTTCACCCCTGTTGTCGCAACTCCGATGGCTCCCCATCAAAGGCAGAATTGAATATAAAATTGCTGTTCTTACTTTTCAGTGTCTTAACCTCTCCGCCCCAGAATACCTCTCTTCCAAGCTTACCAATATTTCTTCTCTTCCAAGTCGCTCGCGCCTTCGCTCTTCAAGCACTGCTAAACTTCTTACACCATTTACTCGACACCCGACCCTAGGCGGTCTTTCTTTCTCCTCCAACTCCCCAAGCGTGTGGAACTCTCTTCCCACTTCTCTAACCTCCCCCATGTCCTTTTCTTGCTTCAAACGTATGCTTAAATCCCATCTCATAAATAAATACTTGTAATCTTTTTGTAATCTGTTTGTAATCTACTAGTACTACATAAATATCTGTTGACCTGCTGTTTGGCAACTAGTGTACGAATCTTTGCTGTACAATTTTCTATTTGTGATATGGCCTTGAAGTCCTTCATGGACAAAACGCCACACTTTTGTGAAATTCTTTACATAAATAAATAAATACTATTTTTCATGCATTATTTCACGACGTGGTAATTTTAACACTCACATTCTTAAGTGAAATAATCATGCGTAAGCTTATCAAAAAGCTTTGAATTGTTCATCCTAAGATGCATTTATTGCTTGCGTGTATTTTCATGCATGTGTATAACCACTTTCTACCACAATTTTTGGCAATGGACTTCAGTAGTGGGATTATTCACTTACTCATGGAATATATGAATGTACAAGAAGTGAACGACATAAGTAAAGAGACTGACCTAATCAGTATCTTGACTATTGATATTAGTTCATTTCAATACACGTACATATTTCTGTAACTGCATCGAGAGGTATCCCGTAAATTCGAACAAGTTGATCATTCCTCTTGCAGATAATGGAGCGATACTATGTTCAAACACGCCATGACGCTAAAACTAAGTTGGTTGTTGTCCCACATGCAGCGAGTAAGTTATACAATTTTAGCACAATTTATTGAAATTGACGTTTTAAGTCCTGTGTGATTATCATGCAAAATGTTCCTTAGCAATTTTGACTTTAATTTAAGTAGCTATCAACTCGTTGCATCGAATGACCTATCTATAGACAAACTGTATTCTTCAGTATCAAATGTTTTAGTTGGAATTTATGTGTGCTTTTGTGTAAACAGTCCTGTATACTTGAAATCTTTAACTCAAACTGACTTAGATCCCATGCTACATTCTGAACAGATACCGTGAAGGAGGAAGTAATCATAAAAGGCGAAGCATTTCAACGATCGGTCGTCGAGTGCATCAAATGTGGCCGTCGTATTTCCAGCAAAAACTTACGTCGCCATCTACGCTCGCATAATCTCCCGGAGGTGGAGATTCAAACCTTCGTGGCATCCTGTTATGGCCGACCTTCCGATAACCCACATCGGTTTCTGCATGAATGCACAATTTGCCATGAGTTGGTAAGTATTATGTCGGAACTGGATAACAGTTACGGCATAGTAGAAGCCTCTTCATTCTTGGTTTTTTGTTGTTTAGTCCCACAAACAGCGGGCAGAAATTCGCCATAACTGAACAGATAATTGTTTCGCAGAATATCAGAGGTTGAAAAGATAGGTTTGCAATGGTGATTGGTGAAATGATAGGATAACATCTAGGCAATGCTTGAAGCCTTTGGCTGCATTTATGCGTACCTATATACTGCACATGTGAGTCACAGTTGAGTATATTATTGAATATTAATTAATTGATAAATCTTTAAATGGTGTTATACCTATGGAATGTAGGATGATGCCTGCATGTAGAATGATGGTGAATGTACATGTAGAATGTAGAAAATGGAGTAATGAACTTCCGGTGTATAACACTGTTTCATCATCTGGCCCTTCATTGATGAATATATAATTTTATTCATTCTACTGGAAAAAATCTGTTGTAATAAAATTTTCTTTTCGGTTTCAGAAAGCCAATATCCGTCTTCATGTGACGCACTGCCACCCGGAGGCAGCAGTCTTGTCCAATTACAAACCCGTGTCGGAAGATGTAAGAACTTTCTAGTTTTTCCTGTTCATGTTCGGTTCTCAATTTACATGTAATACACGTGAAGTCTACATCGTCCAGCTCACCATCACACAACGGATTTGCATTCTTATAGTGTTGTGTTTGATTTCAGATCGAAGAGGTACCTGATCCTTTGCGTGATAGCCGGATGGCGAGACTGAAGGAAACATATGGAAGTAAACTGATGGATCCTGATAAGAGAGCAGAGAGGAAAAATGCACCCAATTTCACCAAGGATGATTTGAAGTGGCGACAGGTAAAATGAATTGCCAAATTATTATTTGTCGTGATCAGTTGTGATAACCATCACATTTTGATAGATATTTTATGAAGTTTCTTTAAACATTCGAGAATAAAAAAAATAATGAAATAATAAAAGAATAAAATACATTATACATAATTATTGATAAGAAATTCCCAAGCATTGTGTCATATGATTATTCTATTCAATTTAGAATAGTAGACTCGTGCCTGTATTCTTAATTAATTAGCATTAAGGACAGGGGTATGTGACTTTGAGAAGCCTTGAATAACATTGAATTTGAGAAGAAGCCTTGAATTCTGGCATCAAACACTGAATAATGAACAAATTATTTTTCGATGCATCATTTAATCATGACAACTTATGCAGCTCCACTGTCAGTTTCTTTTCAAGAATTGATTTAATTTTTTGATTTTATATGCCAATGGAAGAGTGGAACATGTAGTTCGCTGCACCTTATTATTACTTGCAATTGAATATTCACTCTGATAGCGATATTCTCACCATCACCGAAAATGAAGCGTGTTTACTGTCCATGCGTAACCAATTACCAGATTGTTTTTGTTATAAAATTTACGTCATTAGCTGTCATGAATCTTGTGCTTTGTATCTGTTCGTGTGTGATTATCTGCCTGTATGTGTCATATATATGGTATATTTTTTGCATTTGTTTATATCCAAAATGATTTTGTCCCTCAGCAAATGAAGCAGGCCGTAGAATTTTATATGGTCCACCCAGAGGGCAAGGGACGAAGCCGTAACGGGTCATCAGTTGACCAAATGGGACGCTTCGCCACCCGTCTTCATTCAAGAGTGAGTATGGAGGAACGTTTAAGTTACTGCTTCTGTTTCTACGACTAAACTTAACCAGAGAAATGTTTTTAGTCGTCGATTGTTTCAGCCTTTGCTCTGTTGTCCCTCTACACAAAAGGATGATCGATTATCAACAATCATACACCATTCGAACGCCAATACACTACCGTTTTTGAAAATATGACTTCAATTTATTGAATGTGAGATCCTTCACAATGGATTTCTTTATCTTAAAAAAAATTCAAAAAAAGCAGTAGTAATGAATTTAATAGCAAATAATTTTTTCACTCATCAGCAGCAGTGGAGGGAGAACTTGCACGGATGACGCTTTAGTTTACCTAGTTCTATTTGCTATTTTTTGGGAATTGCCGTGCAGCTGGCCAAGTTGCTGAAAGTTCGATTTCTATTATTTTCTTCATTCCATTGTAAAATGTAAATTTAGTAGACATTGTAGCTTTTATTTGGCGTGCTATGTATTGTATCTTCTGTTGGTTTCTTGTATGCAGACATGGGAGAACGCATGATTTTTGGTTTACAAATATTTAAGTGTCATCTTGGTTGACATGCATGATATTTTAGTGTGCTTATTTGGTATTTTACTATGCTTGGATGCCTGCTAAGCTTGGACATAGCATACTTTGGCCTTTTAAAGCATGGGTGTTTTCCTACGCTTTAAAAACATAACAAGGAATAAGTTTTAAGAAAATTATTCAAAAATGTAGGAAGTGTTTACTAACTTTTACACAATATTCACTTGCTCATAGCATCATTTTATTGCGTTTAAGCCTTAGTCAAGCACCTTAATCTGCAACACCATGCTGTGACCAATTTTGTTCGAGGTGAACACCGTCAACTACTTGTACCATCCTGAGATCATGACGGTCCTTTACTTTCTTTTTCCAAAAACGAAGCACGAAATTCTTAATTTCGCCGGCACTGATCGGCCTTATTTCGTAAAACAGGGAAGACTAGAGCTGAAATGTTGGCTACGAAATTGTAGTCAAGATCATATAAGTCGACGTTAAGGTCGAGTAGAATGAATGATACAATATATATGAACTTTCAATGCAAAATCAGGTTCGTGAATGCAATTATTATTCATTAGCAAAAGATAAGTTTTAACTTCTGATTTTAGGGTTATTTGTATGTATGATGTGTGTTCAACAAATGCATTGAATTGCGCTCTTATTTTCTATATGCCTTCATAGAATGTTTCCGTCAATTATTTCCAAACCTTTTATTGGTTAGGTGACAGTGATAATTGGCAGAATGGCTACGGCCCGCGATATGGTAAATACCGACATATTCCTGGTGTATGAGCTCGCGGATACGTCCTACGAATTCTCCACGGCAGCAACAACTTGCGCCAATTTCATTTGCTTATGTAAGTATGTGTTCACTCAAGCAGTATTGCAATACCGCTTGAATGAAAGAGTTATTAATTGCGCTGAAGTTTTTATGTGACTTCACTGTAACTTTCTGTAATAAAAATAAATCTGTCTTATTCACTCAGTTTCGTCTGGTAATGTTTCTGTAACTTCATATTTCAGGCAGATGTATACAGTGGATCACTGAGAAATTAAGCGGTAGCGGGATGGCAATGCTCTTCAAGGACGTAACTGTTGCCGAAATGGATGCGTCAATTGAAATGATTAAGACAGCAAGGGCAACTTTTCAGAGGGGAGTCTTCGCGGAGCAAGTAAGAAAATGAATAGCATCGTCTGACGCTTGTTGCATTAAAATGTTGGGCTATGTAGAATATTCGCGCCATTACTAATATTGTTTTTTGCTCATTCTTGTCCCATTAAGGCAGGAAGTCATGCTAGCAACTATGGGTGGGGCAGGCTCCACACACTCTCGTCTCTCACCAGGTTGGGGTACTAACCTCTAACGAGAGCGGTGGTACCTACAAGTACCTACTGAGGCGGACAGACTCGAACCCTGAACCGTCCGCACCCGTGTATCGAAGCGCGGGCCTTTACCAACTGAGTTATCCTGCCGCCGTTTATCTCAGCTCATCATTGCCTTCTCTCTTTTCAGTCGAACAAACAAGTCACTAAAGGGGAGAACCTTCCAAACTCATCTGACCTCCGAAAGATTTTGACACATGCGGAGGAAATCGTGAACAGTGACACCAGCAGCTTCACCCAGTGAGTGATGATAATAAATGTTTAATTTTTTCTATTAATTTTCATTCAACACCATTTTGCGTGTTTCTGACTGCTCATTCTTCATCTAATGTTTCAGCGTTGTATTTCATTAATCTAATTTCCATTTATTAATTTATTTATAATCAATACATTTGCATTCATTCTTCTGTATTTTCCAAGTTCTCATCATTATCAATCTCACGCCTACATTCATCTTCATTTCGTTTTCTAACCATGTAATTTTCTACATTATATCTACTTCCATTTCTATTATTCGTGTTGGTGGTGGTGTCATCCCACCCCCTCGCTGCTATACCAAGGGGTTCAGGGCTTTCAGTCGTCGCATGAGCTTATCGCCCGCTCCAGTTGCATATGTGTGTGTGTGTAAGAGAAGATATTTTTCTATTGTGCGGATTTGATTTACAGAGGGGACACAGAAGAGTGAGTGGACAGAGGGGCTTATGTTGCGCAACTATTGTTCTAAGAAGAGAAATTTGTTGGCACGGAGTTGCGCGAATGTTCTGCGTGTGCGCCTGTCGAGTAAAACCCAGTAGCGGAGATCGATGTTCAACAAAGCATTTGAAGCCACATCGTAAATGTAATTAACACTCAATGAAAACAGATATTGGTTAAATGAAAACAAAGAAGCACATTTCAAAATAAAACATTTAGAAACATCTTACTTTATTGAAAGTAACATAAACAAATGTGGTACAACCAAGTTAACGTGACCAGCTTTACCACTCAAATCAACGGTGCAAATATATTTCTCTGAAGTTTGTCAGCATGTGCTAGTCCTTAGTTCTTTATCTCTCATCCTGAAATTGATAGTGCATTTATTAAGACTGCCACCACTATCGATAGATATTATATTGAATTCGATCATTTCCTTCTTCACAGATGCCGTAATGCCTTACTTTTGGCCGTACTGGCGTTTAATCCAGTGCGCATCAAACCCTTCTCCGATTTGGACATAACGGCTGTGAAGAAGCCGCTGGAGACCGATGATTCCAAATTGACCGTTGTCCGAGTGAAAGGATCTGTTGCAAAAGGTGAGAATATCCGAAGGGGTGATATTGTAATTGTACTTGTAATATACTTGTTACAATCAGGATAGATTCTGTGCTTCTAAGAAAATGATGAAGTTCATCTCCACGGATGCTGCCAATTATGCACGTAACATGAGAATATCACTTAACAACTTAGAATAAACCTAAACAAGGTCAGGAAAAGTCATCGAGAAATGATATTTTTTATAGTCCATAAAATATTTTGGAATTTAGAATATTTCTCTTCGCGTAGAGCTTTGAATTTTCTTCCCTATTGTTTTATCAAAGAAGTTGTGTCGTTAGAATTGTTGCTATATTTGCAAACGTGTATTTAAAGTCGGTTCTTTAACTCGTTTTAGGACAGCATAAGACGTATGCTAAACACGGATGTGCCTTGCTACGATTCAACGAGCGGCTGTGGACATTATTAGAGAAATATCTCGAAATGCATAAAAAGCAAGCTTGTGTAAAGGACCTTACTGACATGGAATATGGATCAGCGCCAGTATTTATGGGTCCTCACGGTGGACCTATTCAGATAGGAGGCATCATTGTCACCGAATCTATGAAGGTAGGTTTCCTGAATTTCAATAATAGAACATAATTAGGACTGATGACCATTAACGCTTCATGCAGTTGAACAAATAAAGGCATGAAGCATTATTGGTTATTACCATCAGGGCTGAGGAGCATCTAATGCTTGAGGTCTCTGACTGCGACTCCATTTTTTTCTTTGATGCCTTGATGTTTCAGTTCGAACCTTAAAGTTGAATAATATATAGCCGTGAATGTGTAAAATCTGTGTGTAATAAACGCTCAAATAAAACATCTATCGGTAAAACTATTTAGCAAAGCAACTGGATATTAAACTGTGGAATGCACATACCTGTGCCACTAAAAATCAATGGCATAAGATCAGGTTGGGGATAAACCCATTGACTCACGGAAAGTCAATGTCAAAATTTTTTGAAAAAATAAGAAATTATCCGAAGCCTCACTGCTTTCGAAATCTTTAGGCCCCGTAGCCATGTCATTCATAGTTCATGTCACGTGGTTTTGTCTTACCTTAACAAGGGGGAGGGGCAAAAATCTCAATACACAACGACACAACATCGTTATCAAATTGTGTTCCACTCATTCACATCAGCTCCGTGCTAACACACGCGTGAATGATAGGTTTGGTGTCTCATAAAATTGATGTATCAATAACTTGCATTTGCTCTTGTTTACAGATAGGCAGAACACTAAACATAACATAATAAAAAGAGGCCATTTAGGACGTTTTATGGTTCATGAATTCAATCTGCTACATTATATGTTTGCTATAAAATACACAAACAACTTCCAGGAAATTATGTAGTTCCACTAGCTTTCTTCAATGACTGCAATACAGTCACCCAATATCTTATCATAATGCAGGCCCTGGAAAAGAAGTTCAATGCCAGTGATTTCCGTCGAGGAATGGTCACTATCGGCAACAAGGCAGGGGCAGACAGAGGGACTTTAGCGAAGGCGATGCTGCATTCGGAGACGGTGGCACAAAAATTCTACCAATCGGCTCTAAATGCAGAAGTTGATAGTAAGCGTCCTTCATCATTTCCTAATGTAACGTATGCGGTACCATAAAACTTTTCTTAAATATATTCCATCTGTTGAAGGAAACTATTAAATATTAATATAAACTGAATAGAATATCTAAAAGGATGTTAGACATCTCGTCTGAAATGATTGCTTGTTAATGGTATGTATTAATGATGCTTATTAATTGGTATTGCTTCTTGCTTGCTCATTAATGTCTGTATCGATAGTTGGACACAGTAGTTTTATCTTTGTTTTATTTTTGTTTTTAAATGAGCTATTATAAACTAGCATCGATATAACCGTGCAGACTGGAAGATCAAAATGTAAAATTCGCGCCTTAAGTCGCAATTTTTAAATAAGAAATCATGTGAGCATGATAATGAATCCGACACGAGATGAATGGCGGGTCTCTGAACATTTGGATGTCTTGCTCGTCGAAATCGACTAACTTTTAGAGAAGCTTTGATATCCCGAATTCATTGCATAATGGTGTTTTTATTGATCGTTCAATAAGTTTGTTTATTTTAAGTGACATGTTTTGAGATGTCATCCTCGCGTTCAATATTTATGGTGTCTAGACGTCTGATCTGCGCATCCAGATAAGTTACAAACAAAGGCATAGAATCTAAAAACCAAGATCGTGGGAAAAATTCCCATGGCGGTCTGTTTATTTTATACAATCCAACGAAAAAACCCTAAAAATCAGCAATTTTTGTTCGTAGCAATGAATTTTTATGGATTAACTATTGTATAGATAATGCAAAGCAAATGGGGCTAGTATGACAGTATCGTCAGAACAATTTATTCAATTGATTATATAATTAATGAAATGTAATTTAACATTTTCATTTTCAGAAGTTTTCAATTACATTGATGTCGCCGGTAGTTCTCAGCAATCGATTGATGCCCAGCAGCCTACGACCAGCTCATACGAGTACGAGGTCGAACCATCGGTGGATGGCTCAGAGAACGATCTCTTTAGCGAAATGGATGAAAAGAACGTAGAGGAGGAGGAAAAAACCACATTGAAAAGGAAGAAAAGCCCTGTCGTATCTGTAGCCCTGTACGAGAGTAATAGACGCCGCAGGTGTAAAACGGATGCCATAAACAATATGGCCAACATTGACCTTTAAAGGATATTTACTGCTGATATTTGTGATGTTACAATAAAGCTGATGGATCATACAAAGTCTTTCAATATGTCGATATTCGATAGTAACCTCGCAAGACATAGTTAATTCATTGGTACAGGTATGCATTCTGTTAATGATTGTAAGAATTTCGTCCGTTCTACGACCCATCTGTTGATTCATTATTATCAGAGCGATTTAGACGAGTAGATTGTGGAAAGTTGGAATCATAATATCGGCATGTTTTCCAATTGAAAATAAAAAAATCCTGATTAAACATTCATTTCCATATGAATTATTATTGAACACATTTACAAAATGAAATCATATTTTCTTGAATATATCCGGCGGGTTTTTATTAATTCCTTTGCAATATTTTGTAGGGGTAGTTGAAGATAAACTGTGTGGAAGAGTATGCTTGAAGTCTAGATTCATTTTATTATACTGCATTTTTTGATGAACACAAATTGCTGCCAAACTATCGTTTCTCAGATTTCAACGTTTTCAAAAGTCTAACATGGCTGATCGTATTAAGTACACGAATGAGAAAAAATGGTTTTACGGAGAACTACGAAGTGAATCTCTGAAGAAGGAATGGAGAAATGGGAAAATAGATGTGAGTTTCATGTTTTTCTGATTTCAGGCACTATTTTGTGATGTTCAATACCTCAAATTCGGTAGTTTTGAGTCTTGATGGGTACTTTGATATATCCGCTGGATTTGAAATTACACTTGCTTGAGGTTTAATCGACAGTTCCATCAATTATGCATGAAACATTTTTTTAAATTTTCTATACTCTTTTTAATCATGTCAGGCTAATTTGAAATGTTCTCATTTGCGGATTTGCGTCTTATATATATATTCTTTGTAATCATGTTGGGCTAATTTCAAATGTTTTCATTTGCGGATATGCGTCTTATGTATATTCTTCGTAATCATGTTGGGCTAATTTGAAATGCTTTCATTTGTGTAAGAATGCGCTAAAAACAAAATATGGTTGTCGTTCAGCCCGGTGATGTTTTTCAATGGTTTCCATCAAAAGTCAGTGTTTTCTTGTGTCTGATAACAATTATCTAGAAAATCTAGCTGTGTGATCTAATAATTGGTTGGTTGATTGCTTAACACCTTTTCCTAAATTAATTCCAATGAGTAATTGACCATGCACTAAGTTCATGAGTTAAGTCGAAAATGTGAGGCAGGATGAAGGTCTATGATAAGAGGCAGGATGACTACTTGTGATATGAGGCAGGATGACAGTTTAATATTTGAGGCAGGATGAAGATTTCGATATATTTATAATTCATGAGGCAGGATGAAGACTTGTGAGGCAGGATGAAGGGATAGTGAGGCAGGGTGAAGACTTATTATTTTGTGAGTGAGGCAGGTTGAAGACATGTGAGGCAGGTTGAAGGTTTAAAGTGAGGCAGGTTGAAGACTTAGATCTATATATATATATATATATATATATATATATATATATATATATATATATATATATATATATATGACAATAATATATTTTGCCATTTTTGATCCGTTTTCATTTTCATATATATATTTATTCGATAAAAATAAGTAAATGGTAGCGTAGATATGTATAAATCAATGAAGTAAACCAATAGGTCAATGAAAAATAAATTTGAATAACTTTTTGGCTAGCGCTTTCGATGGAGTACTTGTCCATCTCATCAGACAAATTATGCTAAATGATATCAAAACAAAAATATCACACTATCTACTAGCGTTAAGGGATGGCTAAAATTTCAAAATGAATTTTCGTTCACGCCTTTCCCTCTCCGCTTTACATGCACTATAATGTAGTTGATACAATATGGGAGCACCATGAATTTAGGGTCAGCAATATCTTTGGCACACCTAGATATGTGTTTGCTAACATTTAGTGGAGCACTCATGGGATGATTTACGTGCTGTCTATGAACAGTCATCCGGTTCTTTAGCTGATCGCCAGACTGCCCAATATAGAAATCCGAACAGCCATTGCACTTGAGCATATAAATGATATTTGATGAATGGCAGCTCATATTAGCTCTTATTGAGTATTTCTCATCATTTATTGTAAATTCTTTTCCAGTTAGTAGATGGAGGCAGCATGTACATTTCTTTGTCGTCACATTTTTCCACACCTTTGATATTTTGCTTTTTGTTTTGAAGCAGTGACAGTAATGATTTTAGTTGCTTATATGATAATTTCAGTTTATAATCTTTAAACGTGTTGTTGATTTTTAAACTTTCTGTGGCAGGTTGTATTATTTCACTAAATATCTTCGGGTTGTTGGGATTATATTCCGTTACGAACGGCAACAATGACTTTTTATTTTCATCTGTTTTATTAATGTTCTTATATGAATTAGCCTTTTTAATACCGCTATCAATAAGTTATTTAGGATATTTTAATCTCAATAAGATTTCACACAATTCGTTCAGTCTTTTGGTTCTAATTTCGCTGTCCGACACAATACGTTTTATCCGGTATGCAAGGTTAAAGGGAATATTCCTTTTTATATGCTGGGGATGGCACGAATTAAACGGTAAGTAATTACAGCTGACCGTTGGTTTTCTGTAAATGTCCGTTTCAATTTTTTCATTGTCTTTATACACCCGAACATCCAAAAAGTGTATAGACTGTCTATCTTTTTCCATCGTAAATTGTATACTTTCATTGAGTTTGTTCAAGAGCTAATAAAAATTTTTTAAATTTCCAAAATCATTTGACCAAATGATGAAACAATCATCAAGGTAACGTATCCATCTCTTTTTGAAAAGCGAAAGTGCTGCAGATGTCAAATGGTCCTCCATTTTGCAGTATAACTTATGCTCAAGATACCCCATTACCAAGTTGGCGTATGCCGCGGCCATTTGCGTCCCCATCGCTGTGTCGGAGATCTGTAGATAATGCTTGTTTTCGAAAGAGAAATAGTTGTTCGATAAAATAATGTCAATAGATCGTAGCAAAAAATAATTCGTAAACCGATCAGGAATCAAGTCCTCTCTATTTTCCAGCCAAAATTCAATAGCTTCAACCCCTAATTCATGGGGAATGTTTGTATACAAGGATTTTATTTACGTCAAATGTGAGGAAAGTTTAGTCTTCGTGTACATGTAGAGGCAATTTGTTGATGAAATGGAAAGAGTCTCTGCAGTAGCTTGGTAAATTTGTGACCAAAGGCTTCAGATTTGCATCAATCAACTCACTTAAATCGGGAATTTGTTTGCGATATGATAGGTCGAAAAGTCAGATTATCAGCAGCTTTTTGCTGAGTACAGCCATATTCATCGATCTGAATATTTCTTATTATGTCTGCATGCTTATGGATTTTTGGTAAACCATATAAGTATGGTATAGAAGGGTGGAATTTTGATACGTGTCTTATTTCTTTCGAAGTCAAAGCTCTATTATGCAGTTTTGCATTACATATATATATATTTATTCCAATGTGCATCGAAACTATGGATCATATGGTGATGGTATAGTACAAAGTTTACTAAAACGCAGGAATCTGATAACATCAACTGGCGAGAAAAAGGCAGCAATCATTGAGCCTTGCCGTTCAAATTAATAACACAAACAGTATGTTGGGTTGCATCCCAAAAGGCCAAGCTTTGAACCATGGAGTAGATATATCAGGTAGAGTGGTAACTCCGCATTTATTAAATCCCCAATGTGTATACACTTTCGATCTTATTAAATGAACTTAAGGGAAATACAAAAGGTATTGTCACCAGATGTGAGATATGCAAATTTTTGCAGTTTTGAAGAAATTTGCCAAGGAATTGAGTGATCGTGATTGTAATGCAGAAGGAATGATGGCATTTCACAGATTCTCATGATAGCCTTGGAGATTTAATGTTTGCTAAATTAGCAATTCAATGGGCTCCTATTATTTCATGCTCAACCTCAAGAGTATTTTCTTAAGCGTGATCACATCACAGGCAACCTGCCACTGGCAGAGCAAAATCACATAATAAAAGACAATGATTTCATTTAACTTTAAAAGATGTAAATGGGTCCACATCACTATTCAGATTCAAGGAATGAAACATGAATTTAGTGAATCATAGAATCATGCCGGTAAAAATTGAATTAAAAACTTGAAATTTCAGCCGAAAGCAAAATCAGATCTCAATTTTTTCATGAAAACTTCCATTATTATGCGGCTCATGAAATTCCTTTGCAAATCAGCTTAATTTCCGCTTAGTTAGGATGCTTATTATCAAATATTCATTCGTTTTGATATCCAACTTGTTTCAAACTACTTATACAGGAGAGTCATCTCGGTAGTATATAAATTGGCAAATTTTAACTTTTTTCAAAAGTGCTCAAATAATTTTTTGGACCACGGGAACGTAATCTCGGCAAAAAACTGAATCTTTTCATATAAAAATTTTCACTGTATGCAGATACTTGTTTGAGTCGACACTCTACCTATATATCCCTACTATATGCTTGGAACATTATCTTTAACCTCTGATTAACCTTAAGAATAAACGTTGCTTCCAGAGCAACCTTGGATGCCGTGACGTTGCAATCTTTGTGAAATATGACAGCTTTGGTCTGTCAGTGGCAAATGAACGGCAGCCAATGACGTGCCTTGTCATAACACTGCTTGTTTCACCAGCTGATCGATCTTTCATTGTTTCTCATCGACCATGTTGGAAGGGGCATGTCTCTGAAGCCATCTCTCGGTGCGTCCAACGTAACTGTCACCGCTGCAGTTACATTCAAATTTGTAGACAATGTTCGACGCACACGAAGGAGTCAGAGGATCCTTGAGAGGTCGGACTGGGATGCGGTTGGATTTCGTGCTGGCGATGGGAAGCAATGAAAGTCCAAGCTCGTCTGCTGAACCAAGCAGTGCTGGCACAAGGCAAGTGATTGACTGCCGATCATTTGCAACTGACAGACCAAAGATGTCATATTTCACAAAGGTTGTGACGTCATCGCATCCAATGCTACTACCATACCTGGAAGCAACGTTTATTCATCAAATTAGTCCAGTACTATTTTTTAAAAAACAAACAGTGATGACCACAGAATTAGATCCATATGGGCGCACTTCGGTTTCCTAGAAAGGAAGAATCATATCTGTTTGGCAACATTCGATTCAGTGTATGCACTATGCAGTAAGGAATGGTGAGAAGACGATGGTGAAATCATCAAGTGAACTATGATTAGGATGAGAAAGCAAAAATGCGGCACTCCCTTTAGTAATGGCTTTAATAAAATTAGTTGCTAAAAATATATACACGGCAAACGTTTCGCCGTCAGAAATAGGAGACCACAGTTGAATCGCAAAGACGAGCTGGTTGGCTGAGAGATACTCTGTCTACGGTATTATCACCCTGATATATAAACCACGCACTCTGACTGCTTTTACCTTCTTTTTAGTGCACTGAGGCAGCGACTGCGTCGCGAAACGTTTGCCGTGTATATATTTTTAGCAAATAATTTTATTAAAGCCATTACTAAAGGGAGTGCCGCATTTTTGCTTTCTCATCCTCATCATGAACACCCTCCCGTATAAGGCTATCAACTATCAAGTGAACTAATTTTCGTACGCCTGCTACTTTTTTTAAAATAATGATCGGAAGGGCCAAAATTATGGAGAAAACTTGTGCGCAATGATCTGAATTCCTCGAATTTGAAGGAATTTTGTCAATCGAAGCACTTTGCTGGAACTCACATTAATCCGCAAACAACGCAGGACTTTTTTCCTATCTCTGTAAGGTATTTGGTATTCCTTTTTGCCCACTTTACTAAGTTCCTCGATGTGCCGGCGATTTCGAATAAATCACACTTCTAACAAACCGAAGCAGATAAACAAAATATATAATTCCGTGGTGATGACACTTTCTTTTCCATGTAATTGAATGCATTTCACTTCCCTCAACCCAATCATTACCGGGAGATATGTAGCGTCGTATGACCGGGGGGGGGGGGCAATTGGGGAGCCAAAATTACCCCCTTCAAAGTTGTGACTAAAGTTGTGTTATAAAGACAAAGTTGTGATACATTCCGAATGCAATCTTTCGGATTGTGGGATGTATTTCGTATTATTCTGTTGGTTTCATACCTGAAAATTCACATCAAAACTTCATTCCTGCATGTATATGTAGGCCTATGCCGTATATGCATGTTACATATGTTCATGTACATTATATGTACAATGTAGATCTACTCATTTTGGGAGATAATATGAATGTGAATGTTAACAATCTTGAATTGCACATGCATAGGCCTAAATAGTAAATAATCAATAATGCCACTCTGAATGAAAACCATCAATTTTCTAAAAAGTACTTCTAAAAATCGCCTTTAAAACTGTCCTACAGCAGGTCAAATTTGTCCAAATTTTTACTGAGGCTTCAACATTCATACAAACTGAAAGTTACATAAAAATTAAACTCTCATGACTTATTTTAGGAGATGATGAAGGGAAGTTTATAGGTGCACCTCCCCGCGGTCCTGATAGTTCACTTTTTATATAATGTCCTTTTGTTGTTTCCTCTTATTCTCCGACGTCATCACATGAATCGAGTAGGTCGAAAGACCTCGCGATTTAATGATGAAACGGTTGTCTTGTCTTGTCTTTATTCTTAATACAGAGTTGATCATAAAAAACGGATCACCTAAATTTTAGTGAAATTCAATCGATTCTCATGTCTTACAATCGTGTCGCACATCAACGTTCTATACATCATTCGAGAGTTTGCATTCTCAGCTTGAAATGAGCTATAATTGACTTGCATCCGTTGTTGTATTTGCTGAGCAGTGCTCAAAATATGAAAATCACTCAATTTGAAAATCGCAATTTTTCAAAATTAAAACGTATGAGTATGACAATGAATCAGGCACGGGGAGAACGAACATTTTCAGAGCTCTCTTTTGATATGCTGGTCATCAAAATCGGAGAACTTATAAAAAATTAGTGATATAGTGGAGTCATTACAAAATCATGACATTATTGGTTGAAATGTTATGTTCTCACTTTTTCGTCAAAAATATTAATGTTTTGCATCCTCTGAATCCGTACGTTGTGAGGAGTTCGAATGCATAAGTTACATTCATATGAGTTCAATATTTCTATTTCAAGCCTCTTCAATATTTTTTCTCAGTTCCGCAAAAGTAAACAAACATGATGTAAGGTGAACGAAGAATCAAAACAAAACAATTAGCACACGCATGTCTTTGTTCTCTCATAACAGCTGCCAGTTGTTTACCTTCATTGTTGTGCACTGTTACGGAAAAAGTTTGAAGAGACTTGAAATAGAAATATTGAACTTATATGAATGTAACTTATGCATTCGAACTCCTCACAACGTACGGATTCAGAGGATGCAAAACATTAATATTTTTGACGAAAAAGTGAGAACATAACATTTCAACCAATAATGTCATGATTTTGTAATGACTCCACTATATCACTAATTTTTTATAAGTTCTCCGATTTTGATGACCAGCATATCAAAAGAGAGCTCTGAAAATGTTCGTTCTCCCCGTGCCTGATTCATTGTCATACTCATACGTTTTAATTTTGAAAAATTGCGATTTTCAAATTGAGTGATTTTCATATTTTGAGCACTGCTCAGCAAATACAACAACGGATGCAAGTCAATTATAGCTCATTTCAAGCTGAGAATGCAAACTCTCGAATGATGTATAGAACGTTGATGTGCGACACGATTGTAAGACATGAGAATCGATTGAATTTCAGTGAAATTTAGGTGATCCGTTTTTTATGATCAACTCTGTATCATTAACCCTCAATTGACCGACAAAATTTGTCAACGTACTTTGACCAACAGACTACATATGTAGTCTTTCTAAAATATCAGTGTAAGGCTGTTTCTATTGTCCCAAAGTTAAATGTCTATGTGATGCTAGTGGAAAATATATTGTTATATAGATATTGTTATGTGTATATTATCCAAGATTTTGAATTTTTCAAAGATTTTAAGATGCATTAAATTACACTTTTTCCAATTATAGCAGGTATAACAATTACAATAAATGAATGCGCACATTGAGACGTGTATTCGGCAATGAACTTCATATACAGAAACAATCCAACATTAAAGCAATTTTCATGACTATTACGAAAAATCAACTCATATGATAAAACAACTCAACTCAGTTGAGAAATCTACTATAGGCCTACATGTAAAGCATTCATAGAACAAAATCTCTAATTATATGTCGCTACAATTAGCAATCGGTGCACAAAAAATTATGTGTTCTGGGCACATCGGTCTGCTAGACTTTGTGCATCTACTTCTTGTTGAAACCTTGCCTTTGTCGATCTGACACTTTCTTGGACCTGTAGATTGCGTCACTACAGGAGTCGCAATGGGTTCATCTGGCTTGACTCGAAAACGTGCGAAGGCATCCTTCGACTTTGAGTATATCTTTGGATTGTTGCACCTAACCTTGATATTCTCTATTGCAGGCATTTCCGATATATTTTTGATAAAGCACTTCCGACTTTTCTTGTATCCATTGGCTTCCATAATTAGAAATGAGTTCAAGAGGCTAATGCCCAATATGTTGAACAAAAAGATGAGACGTGGTGTCATTATCTTACACGAATAATCTGCGATTCTTGAGTCCATCAAGTCGACTCATCCTTTCCCACTATTGTAATCAAGCATGATTTCCGGCTTGCGATCCGTATGCTGAGATTCGACATGAAGAACTTGGTGCATCGACGTCATCAGAGGAACATTCTTATTGCGTCTAGGTACATAAGATATCATCATTATTCTGTTCTCATGATCATACACACCCACGGATGATAACATAGTGCGATCACGTACATCTCGCAGCTTATGTGGAACATCTCTACGGCCAGAAACAATCGTTCCAGTCATTGTGAGTCCGTTTTCTAGCAATTTTTTGCATAAAGAGTGCGTAGTAAAAAAGCGATCCATGTAGATGTTTCTCCAAGTGAATCTATAGAAGGAGACTAACTTCATCACAATGTGCTCTGCCAAACTTATAGTTCTTCCTTCTTCTTTCCCAGAATACAGGTATGATTTAAGAGCAAAGCCATTTCTCGCGTCACATAACCAAAATATTTTCACGCCGTATTTTGTAGGCTTGCTTGGCATATAGCATCTTCCAGGAACATATCCCCTAAATCCGTAAAGCTGCTCATTGATCGTAAGTGAAGGCGACGGAACATAGTATTTGCGTAATCCGAGTGCGAACAGATTCCATATCTCTCTAACAGCGGCCAGCTTGTCTTCTTTCTGTCTAGCTTTACGTGTCTGCTTTTCGTCAAGGGTCACGTTTCTCATAAATTTCCGCATTCTGTTTTTTGATATAGCACATCTATAAAATGGTCTTGAGTCCGATGGATGAAACAAGTCATTTAGATCCGAAAGATTGTCTTTATCAGCACCCGCGCGAATAATAACTGCAATCGCAGCTTTCATCTCAGCAAATGAAAATGGCTTCTCTCTTTTTGCACACATTCTTCGATTTGTAAGTCTCGTAATTGTTCTTAATATGAACTCTGTGAAAAATAGAAAGAATGCTTCAAGGGGTGTCAGGGGTTTGATAGTCGGTCCTTTATTAAATGATACAATGTTGCGTTGAAAACGACGTGGTGGTAAATGAGACAAACACCACGGAATTCCGCTTGGAGCTTAATGAATCTCGTCACTCTGATGCTCTGGTTCGTCGCCATTACTTTCATCAGACTCAATAGAATTTTCAGAAGAGTCGTTAGCGAGTTAGACTTCTCCGACACTATAGGTAAATCATATACGCCAGGATTTGGATGAAAGATTCCTTCATCATCACTTGCTATATCACCCGTCGCTGTAACTGCACATGGAGTAGGAGAACAATTTACACAGTGGGGATCGTCGTTTGTTGAAATGTCACTGTCACTGTCGTCGTCAGATCTGGCACATAATTCGGCAAATCGTTGTAATGCAGAGAGTTTGACACTTCGTGCTGACATGATGCTGACTGTGAATTGACTAACTTGATTATGCGCAATATTCGACAGTTATAGAGTAGTGCAAATAGCTATGCCGATCAGTAAACCACTGCTTCATTAGCTCCACTGCTTGCTGACAGGAATGTACGTAGTAGCGCGTCGCTAGCATAGAAATCTAGTCAATTCCGGTAAAATGAGATCCTTCTGACTTTGATTTAGTTCAAGAATTTAGACAATAGCAATTAGACTACATATGTAGTCTGTTGGTCAAAGTAAGCATATCCCATCAATTGAAATTGTTATTTAGCAAAAGAAAATTAAAGTGATAGTGGAATTTAGAATAAATGTAAATAAGTTCTTACATACTTATACATGGAAACTGAAAATCAGCTATTGAGAAGATGTGAGTCACTAGAAAAAATTGACGAAAGTATATCAAGACTACATAATTTATGTAGTCTGTTGGTCAAATGAGGGTTAAGGCCCCACATTGCTCATTTGTTGTTTTCTTCTTTCTGCATATAGAATATATCTTACGTAGCATGAAGATATTTGATTTCTACTTTTAGGATTCCATTTCATGTCTGTCTGAAGTCAAGCTTCTGTGTCACGGACAAGGTCACGTGTCACAGATTTTTATTCATCATGCTCTTGCACTGTGGAATTCATCTTTCTTTCATTCACCTGCCATTGACAAAGCCGCAAGGCGGAAATTTTGGCAATTTCATTACATCAGCACCCGAAGAAGCTTTTGATTCACAATATGATGATGTCCGGGTACGTGGAGGAAAAAGTGAATATTTACACAACTGACTGATGAGCTACCATAAAATGCACATTATTGCCAACAAACGAAGCCGCCATCGTTTTGGCACTGTTGTCATGACAACACGTGTCCATGACGCTCTATTGTTTTCAATGTTCATACCCATTCTAGTCATAGTGCCGGATTTATATGGGTTTATTGATAATTATATGTACATGTCGAATGCTTCCCATCAAGGATGATAAATTTGACGAGTGCCAATTCAGTTGCAAGGAAAAAGAACGATTTTGGGAATGATGCTTCAGTGTAAACAATCCAATGCTACATTCAATCTGTTATCATCTTTCATTCATTGGCTGACAGAATATATAAATTCATTTCAATAATTCGATAAGAAAACTGTCGTCGAAAAAGTCTGAAGCATGTCTGCCTACAATTGTTCCAATACAACCCATATGGTAGAGAATATCACGAAAACGTACATGATCGGCTTGGCAATTCTCGCAGCTGTCCTAAATGGAGCCATGTTATTTATCGCTCAGAAAAGACGCGTTCAAAATTCCACTCCTCGACTGATCTTCAAAATTCAAATATCTTATCTGGCAGTGAATGAAATTTGCTTCAATCTCTCATATCTGATGTTTCAAATTCTCAGTATGATTACTTACACTGATCCTATTCAAGCAATAGTTCCCGCACACATTTCCAAGGTCATATACTATTTCTCTATGTGCTTTGGTTCCACTAAAAACTGGTGTGTAACGTTTACGTCATTACAGCGTTTGTTGATGACTATTGTATCAGTGTCAGGTCGCATTGGATCAAAAGTTTTTCGAACGAAGAACATCCATCTGATTAATCTTGTCACAATTTTCATGCCATTCATATTATTCATCAATGTTAATTTTATCATTGCAACTAAAATCTTTGCCGATACGGGTTCGAAGCTCTACAAAACTATTTTGATTTCGACTCAGTTTCCGGCGATCTCAATAAAAGTCGTGATTCTTGTTGCCGAGGTCATACCTATTGTATTGGTGATTTTCTGTAACTCTATCAATGCTTTGTATGTATGGATTAAGGGTGAGAATAGTCACAATACTGTGGTACGACGTGCGTTTGTCTCATTGTTGGGAATAAGTATCACGTTCATGATCTTGCAGTCCCCTGGGGTTTACTGTTTGTTTTTTGTGGATCATCATCGGAGTCTTGCTCGACATTGATTGAGATATTGAATACTTTCAAGTTTATTGATTCATCATTGAATTTCTTTTTGTATATTTTATTGAGCAGAGAAATGAGACAAATGATATTTCAATGGGTGAGTAGACCTGTAATTAATGTTGTGGGCCCTGAAATAGAACTACAACCATAGATAAAAGACTCAAAGCTGAAATAACATCATGTAACAACATTTCGGTTGAGTTGATTTTTCTTCGTCATTTTTCATTTGACTGTATAAAGTAATAAAAAGACTTCTACTTTCCCGGAAAACTACCATTTTTTTTTTTAAAAATCAAATTTCAAAATTATGCAAAATAGGAACATTTCAGTCTATTTAATGAGGAAACTGGGGAAAGTGTGTTTTATTTCATTGAATTTACAGTAGCCTGGTATTTATTACAAAATCAATTTTGAACATTAAAGAGCACTATATGTTCACCTGTTATTCTATTGCGTAGGAATTCTGAAATTAAATATTCTTAACAACATAATTTGAATATGCAGTATAGTCCTACATACTGTTACATCATTTGAATGTGCATACATTCAAGTATAACAGTACATCATTTTGTTCCTTTTGAATTGCGAATCTAGAAATTAGGGAATTCGATTAGTGTTATTCTATTTTACTGAGAAAATTTATTTGCATAACTTTTGAATTTTTAAATATTGAAAATATTGCGAGAAAAATGCATCTGTGAAACATGTGCAGTCAACACAAAAGTGAACTTTTAGCTTAGTTATCAGTTACTTTGATACCAAATATATTTGTATCCATGTGGTTTATGACAAAAATGATTCTGATGTTCTCTTTTCGTTTAAATTTTCTGAATTAGGTGCTTGTATTATTATTTCTTGCATTATTATATTTTTTCACCAGACATGTTCAATAGCCCATGTGCTAATCATGACAGTTATATCTCATTGCTGATTACCAATCTCGATTAAAGACTGATGTCGTTCCATCAAGTTTTGAAGAACAAATAATGACCACAAGGGTATCGGTTGCATTCCCAAGGCATTTCAATGTTTCTGACCATAGAGTAAGTATGTTTGATAGAATGGTAACTCCGCATTTAACAAATCCCCAATGTGTACACTCTTTCAATTTTTTCAAATGAACTCGAGGGGGACACAGTTGGTAATTGCTGCCAAATGTGAGATATGCAAATTTTTGCAGTTTTGAAGAAATTGCCACGGAATTGACTGATCATGATAGTAATGCAGATGGAATGATGGTATTTTACAGATCGTGCGTGTCATGATAGCCTTGGTGGAAATGTTTGCTAAATTAACAATTCAATGGGCTCCTATTATTTCATGCTCAACCTCAAGAGTATTTTCTTAAGCGTGATCATATCACAGGCAACCTGCTACTGGCAGAGCAAAATAACAAAATCAAGGACAATGATTTCAATCAACTTTGAAAGTTGTAAATGGGTCCACATCACTATTCAGATTCAAGAAATGAAACATGAATTTAGTGAATCATAGAATCATGCCGGTAAAAATTGAATTAAAAACTTGAAATTTCAGTCAAGAAAGCACGTATAATATCGCGACTTTTTCATGAAGACTTCCATTGTAATACGGATTATGAAATTCCCCTGATAATCAGCTTGATTTCCGTTTATTTGGGAGTGATTATTATCAAATATTCATTCCTTTTGATATCCAACTTGTTTCAAACTACTTATATAGGGGTGTCATCTCGGTACTATATAAAATTGCAAAATTTTTTAAAACTGCTCAAATAATTTTTTTGACCACGGGAACGTAATCTCCGCAAAAAATTGAATCTTTTCATATAAAAATTTTCACTGTATTCAGATACTTGTTTGAGTCGACACGGACTCTACCTAGTGTTTAAAAATTACCGGTAATTTATATTCAAGTCTGTATAACTTCAAATCGAGCGCACCAATATGCTTTGATTTTAATTAAATACACACTTGGCTTAATCTGATTCTGATGAAGGCTTGAATTTTGCTCAACGTCTGATTCTTTGTCATAGATGTTGCAATTGAGAAATGAAAAATTGACATTTTCAAGAAGTTTGTTGGTATTTCACCCAAATAGACCATAATAATCAAAAGTTTGACGGCAAATAAAGATTTTTCTAGGGGAAGGCCACACGCTCTATAATATTTTGCAAACTATGCACTGCAGATCCTTAGCTTTCTATAAATACAATCCAAACTACAGGGTGTTCAGTATAAAAGCAGGAAATTCCAAATTTATGCTTGCATAGTTTGTAATATCTGGGAATTCCAAGAATTGTAATTGCGATTTCTAAGAATTGTGACTTGAAATCCCAAGAATTGTAATTGTTTATTATAGCTGTTATATGATTGGTTGATTTGTATTGTTTCGTAGTACGAAATAAGAAGAACATTCCAGTGCCATCAATTTCATTATATTGTGCAAATGCCTCAGTTAACTGATTTCCAGCGTCAAGTGATCATGTTATTTAAAACTCAGCATCCCGCTTGGGGCCTTGGTAAATGCGGCGAAACTCAGCCGAACTTCTTCCACACAATTACAAAAAATCAGTTCACCCTTGTGGCTAAATGAATAAAAGAAGAAGGCAATGCAGCTCATCGTAAGCGTGGAACACGTACCGCCACAAAATTTGACAACAATACACGGACTGCTGTTTTGGATTTGGATGTTACGCCAGTTGGTTCACCACGAAGAGGTAATCGTCGTCAAAGGGAAATGTCACACCAACTGAATATGTCATGAGGGACTGTGAATGTCATTCTGAAAAAGTCATCGCTAAAATGCTATCGAAGAATCAAGTGTAACAACCTAAAAGATGCTCATAAAGAAAGAAGACTTGAAAAATCAATGCTTATGATCGATAAGTTTCAACCAGGAGATTCGTGGAAGTCGGTTTGGTTCTTTGTCGAAGCGAGTTTCATGCTCAACGCCCCACTGAATTCGCAGAATGAGCGTATCTACAGAGCAGTGAACGTAAAAACTGACATCGATGATAACGATATTTTGGCAGAAATCGACACTCAGCAAAAGTCGATACTTTGTTATGCTGCGGTTTCCTGGTTTGGGAAGTCAAATCTTTACTTTATTGAAGGTTATGCAGCTGGCCAAGACCACATCCCAAACTCAAAAAAAAGAAGACAGTAAATCAGGACGTTCATCGAGAAGAAATGTGCCCCCGGGTTTTCGAAGATATCAATCGCATAATGCAAAATGAACCATGGACGTGACAACAAGATGGCGCAAAGCTCCACACAGCAGTCGCAACAATTAATTGGCTTAGAGAAAACACACCTGATTTTATTGAACCTTTCAGTGATTGGCCTTCAAAACGCCCAGATTTAAACGTCATGGACTTCTGTATGTGGAGTATTTTATTGTCTCATCTTCAGTGACAGCGTGGACAGATAACTGACATTGAAATGCTTAAAGATGTTTTGACAGAAGCGTGGAATGGAATGCCCGACAGAACCATTCACTCAGCCACTTCTGCATGGATACAACGTTTGAAGCGCTGTGTCAAGTGAAAGTCAGTGGTTCTCATTTTGAACATTATTGATATTTCCAAGTCTTCATTATTGTTTTTTGTAACACACAAATCATACATTTGAAATTTCCTGGTTTTTTACTGAACACCCTGTAGTTGTCAATGTTAGAAGGAGTATGAAATCTATGCGTGGTAAATTTAGATACATGTAGACAATATTGTTTCAAGAAATGTATTTTGATAACTATGAGAAAGAGAGAGAGAGAGAGATCATCAATGGAAAGAATATATGCAGATATCGAACCTATATTGTGCCACCTGGTAAAATTTGACAATACGCGGGCAGGCTGCAGTCATCATAAAGGTGCATAAAGGCATTGATAAGAGAGCAATAGCGATCGTCTCAACCAATGAGAGACCAGAATTTGAAGATTTTAAATGCGTGTTGAAGAGATAGCAACTAGCGTGGAATTTGATAAATTCAGGCATTCTTTAGTACTGATGGAGGTTGGTGATGGCAAAGTGAATGGCATAATCACATAATTAGATTGTTTAAGCGCATCACTTTGCTAGAAGTGCAAACTGATTCAAAGCAATGGCACATGCAGGAACTTACTAAGTGGGCAAAAAGAAATTTTTAATACCTTGCAGAGGCAGGAAAAATAGACGTGCGCCGCTTGTGGATTGCTGTGAATTCCTTCAAAATGCTCCGATCGTCACGATTCCTTCAGCTTCGAAGAATTCAGATCATTGAGCAAAAGTTTTCTCGATAATGTTGGGCCCTCCGATCATTATTTAAAATGTTAGCAGGCGCACAAAAAACGATCACAAACTTCTCTGTAGAACTTGACATCGACTGTGTCTCTTTGTTGTGTGATCCGGTTGATAACAACAGTCACTGAAGCTTCGCACAAAATGGCGTGTTTAATATCGAACTGGCTGCTTATTGTTCGATTGGTATGGTAATATGTCAGGAGATTGTGCCATTTTATTAACGTTACATGTTCCTATGTTTCCTTCCTAGTCAAACAGAAGAAGAGACGACCGGTCTAATTCTGTGGGTATAACTATTAACATCGAATTATTCATACACACCTGGTTGAATACATTTATAGGCTAGATGCATAAGCTATGATTTAGTAATTTTAAGAAACGTTGTAAAAGTTCTTTAAAGAAAGTTCTTTAGGCTACCTGAGAATTGTGAGTGTATTGGAAATTTTGTCATAGCAAAATATAATGAGGAAACCCCGAAAAATGATCAATTGTGTATCGGTAATTTACCGGTAATTTACCACACTTCAAACACTAACTCTACCTATATTTCCCTACTCTATGTTTGTGACCTATTGTTCTGTATTTGTAAGTAGCAGGCCTAGCTTCCAAAGGCAGTGGAAGATTTGAAGACTACAAAACCGGGTGAAATTGGGAAACTAGAGATAACTGTGATGAGTATAAAAGATATCTATGGCAGCTCCCAATGAACTTCTCGATACATTAATGTGATACCAAAGATATACATCGAGAGGTCTCTGTAGCTCCCAAAGACATCCGACTTTTCGCTATGCTGATGGTCATTTCTGAGGCTCAATTAGGCACCGTTCACCTTACTCGTAGGTCCATGTTGATAAATCCCAAGAAGAACAAATGACTGAGACATGCAATCGCTGTAGATCTTTGCCGGAAGGTGAATTATTATAAAGTTCTTTATCAAAATGCTTTTATGTATAAAGAGATGATAAGATTAGCATATACTCGTATGTTAGATTAACGACTATTTTCCAGATTCTTATGTTTCCTTTTCTTCTCTAAATTCAAAAAATTATTTTCGGTTAAGTTTTAGCTATGTTTCCTCAGACTTGAAGAGATCTTCCTTGTCTTTCATTCGATATGGTTGGCCTGGCCCCGCCATGTGGTACAGGTTGGAGGTTAGGGGCCGAAACCTTTATTCATGCAGCCACATGGTTCCTCCCTGATGACTCCGTAGATCGCGATCTTCTTTTGGTTTATTAGGTTTCTTGATTTTCACCATTTATAATTTTTGTTAGCTTCTCGTCATGTCCATGACGAACTCTCATTTTAGTTCTTTGATTATAAAAGGTGATTGATTATAAGTTTTAATTTATTTCCCCTCAGAAGTTGGGTCGGCAAGCCTTTAAATGTATTTCGATATATTTCGTTTCCTACTCAATACTGGGGTAGGTTTGCTGTATGTTGTTAGTATTAATTCATTTTTATTCGTTCTTGACTTTATGTTAACTAATTATTTACACGATTCTCCACTAGGGTAGTTGTTCAACTTTGGCATCTTCCGTTTCCTGGATTCTTCGATTTTTTACCGTGTCGTGTTTTAATTTTAATTTATATAATCGATTCAATCGAATATGAATTTCAGAAAGCAATTCTTTTCGCTCATAGTATTTTTTCGCAAGTGATATTTGATCGAAAAATTGATTTGGCTTCCTTAACACACTTAATAAGCATCGCTTCCGTCTTTATATCTTTAAGGCTAAAGCGCGTTGAACCTAAACCCAATGCAGGGCAAATTCCATTGATACAAATGTTAGGCAATCACAACACTAAGTGTAACAAGATCAGCTTCAGATGTGTGTCCCCATAGAAATGGAACAATTATCACTAATAAAATACTTAGGATGCTTTAGATGTTAATAAAATATTTAAGAATTGTCATTTTATTGATGTCGGCGCGAAGCCTGTGCGCGAACGTAGGAAGATAGTGTCAGTAGGCCTATGCAGTATACTGACTTTTTTGTATTCAGTTTGGATGCATAACGCGATAACCGCCCATTGACGCTTGGATGCAATGTTCCAATAGGCTCATTTAAGGTGCTGCGAAAGCAACATAGATCGTCCTTTCCATTTCTCGAATTTACCCTCTTCCCTATTTGCTCCAATGTTATATGCAATTGTCTTACTCTATGGACAGTGATCAATAACTTGCTCTTCGATCCTGGAATGACGTCAACTCACTTTTGTGATGTCTTACAATTATCATGAAATTTGATAATCGGAGCAAGCATGTCGAAGTTTTGTTAAAATTGAGAACGCAAGGCACTAAGCAACCGCATCATTCTTGAATGATATAATCACAACAGACTAGCAGTTGTTGAGATATTCACCCAAGAAAAAGCTTAAGGATGGCATTTATCGTGCTTTGCGCAGAAACTAGTAGATTTTGATATTGTAGACGAAGTGACAATCAAACAATTTATAAATTATAATGCAAATTTGCCACTTCTATCTAAGTCATATTGCTTATAAGCCAGGGGTGTTCTGTTATTCACTAATTTATAGTTTTTTATGAATTTTTGTAATATTTCTTTATACTGAAAAAGTTTTCTGAATAATCAAATGAGGTCAGGTTTCTAATAAAGCTTGGAAAAATTTGAATTTTTGATTTGATAGTTACATCCAGAAATGCAGAAAATATTTACAAATAGTGCAATGCAATATCCTTCTGCATTCTTAGATGTGATACATTTGCTAATAGATTATTTCAAGGGGTAAAAATGAATAATTAACATTCAATTATGTGCTGAAAGAAGGAATTTCATTAGTTGTACTCATGAAGTTGGATGCGAACTGGCTGGACTTCTGTATTGATAATCTTGCCCGCGATCCAAAAAGGTTGGCAATAAAAGGTTGGCCCTGTTATAAGCTATTCAATTACTACGTGTTGAGAAATGTCTTAATAGTTTACATTTTCGCCACATCAAACAATCGCGGTGTTCTCAAAATGACCAATATGGCGTATTCGCGTTTTACATTCATTGTCTTCATTTGCAGGTGGTTATTGTTATTTAAGGTTATTTCGCTCCTTGGAAGTGAATGTATCTGAGAATTAGACAAACAACGAAGAGTCGCACATTATCTTCAAAATGAGGATTAATAATAATGATAATGCTATATTATCATCAGCACAAAAGCGGTACATGACGAGCGACTTTACAAACAGTGAAGAGAAATCATGAAAAGTGGAGAATTTGATAAAAAAATTACAATACAATCACAGAATTAAATATTTAGTTTATCTGCTTCGGTTTGCTAGAAGTGTGATTAATACGAAACTGACGGCACATCGAGGAACTTATTAAGTGGTCAAAAAGGAGTTCCTTATACCTTACAGAGATAGGGAAAAAAGTCGTGCGTCGCTTGTGGATTAATGTGAGTTCAAGCAAAGTGCTTCGATTGCCACAATTCCTTCAGATTCGAAGAATTCAGATCATTGCGCATAAGTTTTCTCCATAATGTTGAACCTTCCGATCATTATTAAAAGAAGTAGCAGGCGTAGGGAAATTAGTTTACCTGATGTTTTCACATTCTCTTCTCAGCGATCCTCACTGTATAGTGCACACATTGAATCGAATGTTAACCAAGACAGGGATGTGTGTTTTGGTGTATGCAAAGTGATATCACAGCACGCACGCATCTCTCACTGGCTCTGGTGTCCTCTGCTGCCATTTCCAATAGCAAGCGATGCATGAATTATCCATTCGAGAAGGAGCAAGTTGTCTAATTCTGTGATGTTCCATTTCGATATTCAGGTTAGATGCAATTCTTCCTTTCTAGGAAACCAAAGCGCGCAGATGAATCTAATTCTGTGAATACAATTAACACTTTCTCTTCAGTGGTAACAGGGATCTACAACGTCTGAGACAGGAACTGCTCCTCACAATGAAGAATTCTGAAAGGGGATGAGAATCCACATTTCTCACAATCTTTTTTCATAAGCTTATTGCATGTCTTGTTCAGGTGGATCCGAAGGTCAGGTTGATTGGCCCGATTGGTCCACTTTACTGCCAAACGGTCCAGCCACAGAATTAAATATTTTTTTTATGCGCAGATGAATCTAATTCTGTGGGTCCAGCTGCTCAAGCTTCACAAAATATTTTTGTGGTAAATCGCAAATGATAGGCCAGCAGTAGTTCAAGTGACATAAAACAAGACTGCAATGAGCAGACCAGACGAGAAAGGAGCTGGTACGATTATTTCTCAACTTCTTGATTAGAACTAAGCTTTTGCAGCATTTATTATATATGATGGGAAAGTAATCATCCCACCTCAAATTAGACGAGAACGAAACTCCCAAAATCTTCACACTATCAACAAGAAAATGTTACAATCATTGACGGAAATAGAAGGGAATAATTGCCTCAATTCGCACATTTTCAATCATTCAAACATTCACATGAATGGTTTTCACATAGTATAAAAGAAACAGTTCAAAGACAAAACGTTAATTCGAAGTGTCAGATGAGGATCAAAGCTCTTTTATCTGTCAATGAATCGGAAAATGATGTTTCTTTTAAAGTGAGGTCATTCCAGGACGATTCACTCAATGGCATGTGACACTTAGTCTCAGATTTCGATCATTCTCGGATACATGTTTGCTATGCATTAGAGAACACCAAATCTGAAATATTAGGTTCCAATTTTGAATACAGCGGGAGCTAGTGTTAATTTTAGAAATTTGATTTTTTTCAAAATTTGGAAATTCTCGAAATTTGAATTTTCACGCAGCTGCAACTTTTTTTTGTATATTCGTTCCTCAACCAAACTTTGCATGCAGCATCAGCTCGGTATAAAGGAATTCTTGCATGAATCTCAATGGGTAACTGTCATGTAGAACAGAGTTACATGGCTCCAAAGATGGGGTCCGCGAAAAAAACACGAAAAATTTAAACTAATCTCACAACTTTCTATATTCTTGTTACCCGTAAGAACTATGATATTGTGTTGCTGTATATCAGTGTGGTTCACATCTGTGATCTCAAGCGGCAACCAGAATACAGAAAGCTACACCAGGCGTTCACAAAGCGTGTACGTCGGGCAGACTACCCTCACGAAAATTTTTCATGAGAACTCATGAAATTTAAGTAAGTTAGCAAGTAAGTAAGCGTTTATTTCTCGTAAATGAAAATCTATACAGAGTGTTACAACTACATTCAAGTGAACTTCAAGTAATATGAAACAGTAAACATAAAAAACTTGCTGCAAAATCACACAATGTGCGTACATGTGCATTGAAATATATACTAATTATGTTTAAAAGAGCACTTTATATTATCCTGAATCATAAAAGGGAAAAAGGAACGAGCGAATTTTTCTGTTCGAACAATAGGATAGGAATAGTTATTTGAAAGAGCTAATTTACACGGCAAAAGATCGTTCAACAAATGCTCTGAGTCACTTTCTACACTGAACAAATTTTGTGACAATTTAATTCGCCTACGTTCTAAAACAACATCACATTTGTCACATTTTGATAGACCATTGTACATAATGCGATGGGCTCACTTTTCAACTTTTACAATCACATTGTTATCTTTTTTTTGAGTCCAACGAAGACTGGGGAAGCATAGTCAAAAACTGATCGAATGATTGCCAAATATATGTCATGTAACTTTATAGTGGAAACAAAAGGCTTTAATCGGCGAAGAAGATGTAAGCGACGACTGGCCTTTACATGCAAGTAATTCACATGATTGTCCCATGTTAACCCATTAGCTCCCATTGTTCCACTTGTGGAACAATTTTTTAAAATGATGCAATACATTCAAAACTTTATCACATTCCTTAACTGCCTTACTACAGCACTTTGAACGTTTCATAGAATATATTTTATGCGCACTTTGAATTATCTGCATGTTTGTTTTATTGCAAGCGCAGATTGAAATTTTCAAATTCCGGCAATTTTCGATTCATTTTTCAATTGGATATCATCTGACATTGAACGAGCCGTGAGTAATTTTTCTTGTGTCATTTACTGTTCATAAGGTAGTTTATTACATATTACCAGTCAGTTTCATGAAATGATATGTTATGTGTGCATGATGAAGTAAATAAGACAATGTTCCACAAGTGGAACATTGGGATCTTCTGACTATAGACTCACATGACCATATGCGGCTAGCTTGATATTTTTGTGCCGCTGATATAGTAGCAATATCTGTTCTGCTTTATTGTAGGAGCCAGATTATATAATTAACAATGTCAAAATACCCAATGCTTATTGTTCTGATATTTATTCAAAGTAATCTATCCATGGTTTCTTTATTTTCACCCAGGCGAAAACCTTGATTTTGAAAAGAAATGCAGGGTTCGAACCAGCTACGTTATGGAGCGTAGGCTGTCGTGCAAGCCCCTGTGCTACTGACACTTACGTTCGAAGATAATCGCACACGCAATATCAGGTACACGGCAAAGCATGTCTGGTTACTTGAATCACTTTAGTAGTTCTATATTCTGGAACAAATTGTACGCGTTTGTGAAGGATATTGCATGATAATCAAAAAGCCTAGACCGAACCCGAATGTCGTTATTTCGTATTCAAAAGCTTTTATCGGACCGCTTTACATAGTTTTGGTCTCTATCTGGGACTCCTGTTTTATTTTCCAAGTAATGTGTAGGCTTACCTGTAGTATGAGTAGGCCCTAAAAGCTGAAGATTATTAGATCTACAGAGTAAACCATTGGTTTTTTTTCATTTACAGATGCCAAAGCTTTTCTCTGTGGAAGCAGCAGCCGAAATGATTACCTCCGCCGATTCGGATGCAGAATTAGATGATGTTGAAATCGTTATTTTGCCCCCTGAAAATGTAAACTTTGCGACTGATGAGGTAGACATCAATGACGATTCTCTCGGAGATGTCGAAGTTCGGGATGTTCCTGGGTTTGTCGAGATACACCATGCTTGTGAAGATATGCCGCAAACTTCGGATTCAACAGACCAGCCCTCGAAAAGCGGCGGCGACAATCCAAACCCAATTGGAAAAAAGGTGAAAGTCTGAAGAAAAGTAGGATTTCAACAAAACAAGTCTCTGACCTTCCCAGTCTTCAAGAAGCATATCCGATGCTGTCTACATTGGATCCCATCGATATGTACAAATTGTTCTTTGGTGACAAGTTGCTAGATCTTTGCGTCGATGAGACAAATAAGTACGCATTTCAAAAAGGCGATCATCATTTTTGCCGTTTCAAAAACAGAGATGCAAACATTCTCAGGAATTCTTCTTCTAAGTGGCTACAATACTCTGCCGAATGAAGGACTTTATTGGAGCACTGACGAAGATGTGGGAGTGCCAGTTGTATATGAAAAATGTGCAGGAACAGATTCCAAGATATAAAACGCTTTTTTCACTTGTCCGATAACGCATGCCTCGATCCAAGCGATAAGCTTGCAAAATTACGACCTTTTCTAGATATTTTTCAAAGGAATTTGCTGCAGTTCGGTGTATTTGAAAGAGACTTGAGTCTGGACGAACAGATGGTCCCATACTACGGAGAGCACAGCTGCAAAATGTGCATAAAAGGAAAGCCAGTCAAATTTGGCTTCAAGATTTGGGTGCTTGGGTCTTCAAGTGGATTTCCTTTCAAATTTGAAGTCTATACCGGAAAGAAAAACAATACATTGCATGTACCTTTGGGAGAGCAAGTAGTGCTGAATTTGACGGAGTGCCTCGATGACGGAAAGAGCAACACAACATAAGTTATAATATTATTCCAATTCCCTGTGAATATCATTTTCATGCTGCAATCAAATGCTATAGACCTAATGTTATGTTTTGTCAATCACTTCAGCTGCATTTTGATACTGTGGATTACTTGGATACGTGGATACTGTGGATACTTCATCTCAGACTTGCCTCACAGTTGCGCAATTTCATTGGACGTAGCGAATCGTGACACCTTTAGCCCATATTTGATGATTGCCCCACACCTGCAAAACTGATTACAGAGAAAACCGCGTCTTCACATTCGGCACATTCAACAACTGATTGTTACAATTGTCGCTCGCCGTTGAACAAGATGAGGCATCAAATTTCACCTGGAAATTTTCTTGGGAGCACATTTGTCAACTTTTGGGTTGCCAGTGTCGCTCGATTGAAAAATTATGCTATGAAGATTTGATCCATGGAATTAATCGGTTGGTATATAGGCTATCAATTCAGAAAGGATGTATTCTTCAACCGAGAGTTATATTGTAAAATAAAAAATAAATATCACAAAACGCTAATAAATATGCTATGAAGAGTCTGCTAGGAGATTGCACGCCCCCTACCATTACGCTAATAGACCATCTCACAGAAGGAATTTATTTTAAGCGGAATACTTGTTCTCCTGCAGGTGTTGGTTACCACGCAGCTAATATGACCCTCATTCCTGTCGATGATGTTCGACAACTGAGCAGCAACTCTCAAACATTTATCAATGCAGAATGGTATCAATTACTCAGGAAATGTAAATGATGATTACAATTACAAATCATTTACTTCAAAATGTACAGGGTGTCCCGCTTTAGACTGAAAAAATAAAATGCTCATAGTTTTTAGAAAACTAGCATAATGATTTGAAAGTATATATTATTAGGTAGGACAGGAAACCGGATTTACGAAAAACATAAACACCAACTATGTTCGTGAACCGTCAATGAAAAATTAATGACGGAAAAATTTGCTATATAAGCACAACTGACAGCGTGTGATGATGCTGTCAACACAACTGGAAAAATAGTCTTGAGACGATGTGCAAACAAAGTTCTTTATATTACTTTTCAAAGACGCAAGACTACTTTGATTACGTCCACATACGGCAGATTTCAAATATCCCCAGAAGGTAATTCTTGACTGCGGTAGCGTGCGGTTGTGTCGTCTCTCACGTCTGATTGAGTTTCATTTGTGGTGCGGATACCATCTGATGCAGAGTTCATTCATATTGGAAATTTATATATTCGTGATCCTTGTCTTGCAGTGAATCGATTGGTGTATTTAATTTCATCGTGGGATTATTCTTCGCAGTGCTATCCTTGGATTTGTGTTGTGTTGATATTCATGTCAGTGTGCGCATGCGCAGATCTTGGTGAACTCTTGTCCACGGCCCCTCATTCATTTGCTTTCTTATTGTGTCTATCGTGATATTGGTGTACAATCCAGTCATCAGTCATCTGTTCCAGTGGTCAAGTGGTCTAAAGGTTCCACGATTTTTGCATTGAGTTACAACTACCCTGGTTCAAATCTGCCTAGTGCTTGTAGTTAATTTTTGGTATTTTGTATCCAATATGCCGTCTACTCCTGTGAATACTAGGTCAAAAGGTGTGACATCTGCAGCTTTGACTTTGCAAGATGTTAAAGCCCTTCTCGACAATAGCAAGAATGAGATTGTTAGCCTGTTGAAACCTGAATTGGACCGTATTGCTTCTTCACTTGAGGCTGTTCACAAACGTATCGACTGCATTGAGAATTCTGTCTCTGAAATGAAATCGATTGTCTCAAAACATGAAGAGCAAATCAAGGCTGTTGGTGTGCTTCTTAATTCGACTCTATCGCAGGAAAGTATCCATAATTATATGTCTGTGGAGATTGATGAACGCCTTTATCGGCTCAATAATGTCATTATATCAGGAATCCAAGAGTCTGCTGGTTCTACCGATGAACGAATTGCTGAAGATGAAAAGAAAATTGTTCACATGTTGAATGAGCTTGGTAAGCCTATTGAAGTTGGTTCCATAGTCAAGATGCAGCGTATTGGTCCTGCTGGTTCTCATGCTAGACTACTGCGGTTAACCCTTGATGGTTTGCATTCAAGAAATTCTCTCTTGTCGAAAGCCAAAAATTTACGAAAATCAGATTCTTTTCGGAACGTTTTTGTGAACCCGGATAGAACAAAGGCTCAAAGGTTAGAATTGAAAAGGCTGAGAGATGAATTAAGGGATAGAAAATCAAAAGGTGAAAATGTTACTATATATAATCGTCGGGTTGTTGATCGTAATGACGTGTCTGGAAATTTTCATTGAGGGATTTTACATACACAAAGAATAAAGTGTTTCCTACTATGCTCCTAATGAACGCTAGATCCCTTTTGCCTAAGTTTGACGAACTTTGTGCTGTTTTGTCATGTTTGCATCCTGGTATTGTAATGATAACGGAATCATGGTTACGTTCTAATATTTCGGATGATATTATTAGTATTCATGGTTATAATTTGTTTCGTTGTGACCGTATAAATCGAATCGGAGGGGGTGTTTGTGCATACATATCATCTAATTTCCAGTGTTTTCCTGCTGCATACTCTTCTTTTCCGTCTGAAATAGAAGTTTTATCACTGCGTATACCTTCTTTGCATATGTTTGTGGTCTGTACGTATATTCCTCCTGGTTTAAAAGTCAATGTGCTCAATAGAACTACTGAATTTTTTGTTGATATGCTGGATACTGAGTTGTTACGGTATCCCAGTTCACATTTTGTTATTTGTGGGGATTTCAACCAGTTTGACACATCTATATTTTCTCAGCAATTTTCTATGCGTAACTATGTGACAGTACCTACTCGTGTAAATTCTTTGTTGGATCAGATTTGGTTATCCCATGCCCTTACTGACTGCTATTTGGAAGATGCTAAGGTGGGCCCTCCGATCAGTTCATCAGATCATAATATTGTTATTTTGGATGGAAGGCATAAAGCAAGTACAGTTAAGCAGATAACGAAAGTATGGGATTTTAGAAGATCAAATGTCGATATGTTTTTGTATCTTTTGTCAATTGGATTACAAGACTTTGCCACTAGAATGGAAGGTTCATCTGTCGATGATATGTGCCATGACTTTTATTGTATTTTTCATGCTGCATTATCATTTATCCCATTTACCTACGTGGCCTTTTCTAAGAACGACAAGCCATGGATCACTCCGATTTTGAAAGATTTAATCAACAAGCGTTGGAGTGCATATAGACTCAGAAATTGGCCACTATATTTTCATTATAAAGATCGTGTTAAAAATGAATTGATAAAAGCAAAACGTATATGGACTAAAAAGCACATCAATTCTTCTAAAAATATTTGGAAAGTTGTTAATGAGACCAGAGGTAAAAGTAATGCAAGTGTTTTTGGTTCGCTTATCAATACTTATGGTGGTATTGATTGCTTTCTTCATTGTGTCCAGCAAGTACTTGTGGGCAACTTTAATTATGAAGATGATGATGATTCTTGTGATATTCAGGATGTGACTTGGGATATTGAATTCTGTCCTTTTGTTATTGCCAATGCATTGAAATCCATCAAGTTATCAACTGCTGTTGGTAGTGATGGTATACCAAATCGCCTCATACGTGATGCTGCAGTGCTGTTGTCAGATCCAATCTATCATATTTTCAAAAGGTCTTTAGCAGATAGAATTTTTCCTGCATGTTGGAAATCAGCAGATTTTATTTTGGCTCCGAAATGTAGAAACCCGAAAATTACAGACTTTCGCCCAATTTTGCTCACCCCCGTGCTCAGTAAAATTTTTGAAAGACTTGTGCTCAACCATATGATGTCAAGCATTAATGAATTGTATGGTTCTCATCAATTTGCCTTCAGGAAGCATGGGTCCACTGATGCTGCACTTGTTCGTATGCATGACTACATAACAGAGTGCCTGGATAAATCTGATGTCAAAGCTGTTCGAATGACATGCTTAGATCTATTGAAAGCTTTTGACAAAGTTTTGCCAAGTTGATGATCCATCGCCTTAAAAGTGCTGGATTGAATGGTGGTTTTATCCTTTGGATAAAGAGTTACTTAACTTCTCGTTCTCAAAGAATAAAGTTGAATGGCGTTTACACTTCTCCTGTTGTTGTGCCATCTGGTCTGCCCCAGGGTTCGGTGCTTGGACCAGTATTATTTGCTTCGTTCATGGGCTCCTTGAATGTTAACTCAGATGCAGTTGTAGTGATATATGCTGATGATATGACTTTAATTGAGCCGATATTCAAGGATAGTGATTTGCCTAATAATCTGCACTACATTGAAAGTTGGATGGATATGAACAAGATGTCTTTGAATCTGAAGAAGTCTCAGCAGCTGATTTTCAAGAAAGGTAACTGTACTTCGGCTGAGCTTGCCTACGATAATATTAGTCTAACCAAAGCAATAAAGATCCTTGGTGTTACGTGGAACGACTGCTTGGATTGGTCTTCGCATATAGAGAGAATTCTGAAGCTTGCGTCACAAAGGCTCTATGTTATTCGTGTCTTGAAACCATACCTCTCTTGTGTTAATTTACGTATGGTTTATAATTCCATCATTTTATCAATTTTGTTGTATGCTGCTCCTGTTTTTGTATGGCTTCCCAAGACTTTAGAGCAGAAACTTGAATTATTTCACAAAAGAGCACATAGAATAATTTGTGGCAAGTATTGTGGATGTTGTTTCTTTCCATCTGTTTTGTCATTGCGTGAAAAACGTGCATGTAATCTCCTTAGTAGATGTGAGACATATGTCTTCCATCCTTTACACGAATTTATGCCTGTGCGTATGCCAAGAACTAATAAGCTATGTTTACCACCGATCAGCACTTCAAGAAGACTTCACTCATTTTTCCCTTGGTCCTGTGTTTTAATGAATTCTTCGACATCATTATGATATTCGTGTTTAGTGTTGACAACAAAGCGTACTTGTAAAGTTGATAAATTTGTAATTTTGCATGGTTTTGAATGAATTATTTTGTACACTATTATTTGTCTTTTTGTTCTCATGATTGTAACTCTCGATTTTCATTATTTCAAATATAAACACTTTACTTCTACTTCTTCTTAAGGTAAATCCACTGGTGACAAGTAGTGATGAAAATTTTGGAAAAAATCGGAAAATTTTGAAGGTTTTGATTTTTTGTGATTGGCGCTATACTTTGACCGCTTTCACAGCTGAGGCAGCTACACACCGACAGAATGGGTCTAAAACTCTTGATTTCATCATTGTCTCGAATAAAATGATCTTCAAAAATTGAAAATTTTGAATATTTGTGATATAATTTTTGCGTTTACTACCACAGCCCAGGCATGGACACATCAATGGATGTTCTAAAACTCTTGATTTCATAACATTATTTCGATTAATACAATCGTAGAAATACGAGTCCCGTCCGCGGATTTTTGAACATTCCTTTGCCACCAGTGGCTTGTGCTAATTTGTAGCATTTTTAATTATCACACAGACACCGTTTGGGATAACGTGAATTTTTTTCCTATACTAAAGGGGTATATTTTCATGCAATGTGAAAGATCTGGAGCAAAAATAATGCACTTTATTTGGGAGTTTGTTTGTCGCTTAAAAGTTATGCTTTATTATGCAGACTTGATTATAATGATACAAATTCTCCATGTGTTGATGAACATGTGAAGCATGCACACACAGTTCACCACAGCATTATACATGAGCGACCATATTGGAAGACATGTAAAGACTGCAAACTCGTGAGATGTTTGGAAACTAAAGATATCTGTGATGAGTAGAAGAATATCCATGATAGCTTCTAACTTCCGGGTATATTGTCCGATCTTCGTTGAGGACAAACTACACATCTTCCATTTTTGGCTCAGATGGTTCAGATAGTTCCAAATCGATTTCAGATCTACCCAAGTGAATTTCAGACATTTAGTTGATTTTAAGATCATTTCAAAGTTTAGTTTCTGACAGATATCTGAAATTCAATTAGAGAAATCTGAAATCCATGTAATGTCTGAAATTCATTTGGGATGATCTGAAATAAACTTGGAAAGGGTGCAGGTTCCAAAAGTTAATATGCAGGGATGATAGAGAAGTTTTCGGTCTTTGAATATTGCATAGTCTTTTCAAGCGACTACAATAAGTCTCCAAAGCAAAGGCAAAAAACGTCAATCACCGAAAAATAAATTTCAAAATTTTCCATTAGAAAATTTTCCGGAAAATTTTGAAAAAAATGGAAAATTTTCCATTTGCATCACTAGTGACAAGTCAGGTGGATAACCAGGCCAATTGAAGGGAGTTCCTCGGCTGATCGTCGGCAGCTATCGTCGAGAGTAGCTATCGTCGGTCTAGCTGTGTGGGGGGTTGCTCCATCCTGCTGGAAAATTGTTGACGAGATTTTTCCTTCTTCGTTTAAGCTCTGGAATGACGAAATCTGATATCATATTGGATAATAATATGTCGAATTAATGATTGATATAATATGATGTCGAATTAACGGACCCATCATAGAAGTACGGACCAATGACAACTGTCTTTGAAAAGCCGATCCATACCATCAACTTTTGAGGAAATTATCGAACGACAAACGACGAGTTAGCAGGTCTCTCACTAGCTCAGAAACGACAGTTCAGTCTGTTCAGCGAAGGGTTTAAATCAAACATGGCCTCATCACTGAATAAAACCTTTTCCAAGAATGTGCTGGAACCATTAGCGGCACTAAGAAATTCTTGACAGAACTGAACTCGTTCTTCAAAAGCACCATCAGAGAGATACCGTTCAAATTTTGGTTTGTAAGGCTTTGTGCCTAATTCATTCGTCAGGATATCATGAACCTTGCTTTTTGAGAAGAGGCATCGATAAGCGATAGCTCTGGTGCTTGTATTGCAATATTCATCAATCACCTGTTTCACATCATCAATGTCCTCATCCTCACGAACCCGACGGGCATGAGGCTCAACAAGGCAAGATGATGTGGCCTCGAATCGTGTTATCATTAATTTCACAGTGTTATAAACTCGAGCATATTTTCTCTCCTTTATTTTGTGAGCTGTGCAATAAGCACGAATGGCAGCAGAGATATCTTCACCATTCTGATAATAATATTTGACAAGGTCAACATTGTCTTGTATCGTTAAGTGCGGTATGACTGACTCGATTAACAGAAAGCACAAGAAACAGATGGTTAATTTCAGACGGTACTCCTGTCTTATCGCTGTGTAAAATCGATTGATGGAATATAAACAAACTATTGATGAAATATATTCACGTGATTCATCACCAACAGCTCTTCATTGAAAAGAGTATTGATTGCTTGATGACAATAGCGATTGATCATTAGAATGCGGACAAAGAGAAAACAAGTGCGCCAATGTGAATTCATCTCAAACTGTCTGTGTGTGTATGGATAACAATAATTCTTTTCATTTGTTATTTATAGCAAATAAGTCGAATTTAGTCTTATTAAACATTTAATTTTAATGCATTTTTTGTAAATATTTTGGAATTTCATGACTATAAATAAAGGTATAATGCTCCTTAATAACTATTGATAGTTATTTTAATTTCAAAGCATAGAACAAAATCCGGTTTCATGAAGATAAACTTACAAGTGGAAGCGCTGACCTATGATCTTCCATTCACATACAGTAGCGTTTTTACTTTTTCAGTCTAAAACAGGACACTCTGTAATTGATTACAGCCACTAATTACATCTCTATCAATGTACTTCATCACAATTACTATTTGCTCCGTTTTTCTTCAATTGCACTTCTATTATTTTGCAATTAATTTAGATAATTGTCGGCATTACATTATCATTGCACTATATTTCCCCTCCATTTTTCCGAGCGGATATTCTAGGGCTAATAACAATTGCTCTCGGAAAAAACAGACGACGCTTGTAGGACTGATATTAATTAACCCCCTTTTTGTTATTCCCCAAGTGCTTTCGCCTTATACATGTATCTCTACTACGATGCAAACTGAAAATACAGTATCGGGATATCGAGACTTGTGGCTCGTGTGAAATGGATGGACCTCCCTTCTTCTCCTTTCTCTCAAATTCAGTCCTTGAGTCTTTGGTTGACCTCTTCTTTATCATCACGTTGGCTTTTTTGATCATCTTTATTCTTTTCATCCACCTTCCTCCCATGTCATTAAAACTTTTTGAATAGCCGCATTTGATGTTACCGGAGTTTATTTATCTATTCACAGAACAATATTATAGTGGCTCATCGTACAGGTACTGTTGGGCCACTTTACAAAAAAGTACATCCAGAGCTAAATTAGCACTGAGGATAAGATCGAGAGATGGGAAGGTTTTGAGGCAGTGTTTGAAAGGACGAAGGGTGGAATGATTGGTCACTTCAGCTGGGAGATTGTTCCACACACCTACTGCGGCAAAAGGAAAGGCACGGGCACCAAATGTCTTCCGTCGGCTTGAGGGAATCTACAGAGCGGAGATATGAGCGGATCGAAGGCTGCTCCTGCTAGGGATGCTGCGGACCGATGTGAGTTCCTTAGCAAGATAGACTGGTACAGTATCGTGGAGGCAACGGAACACCAAGACAGCTAGCCGGTAGTCAATTCTGTGACTGAAGCGAAGCCAGTGCAAGTCTCACAGAAGAGGAGTGTTATGATCCACAGAGTAAGTATAAATAGGTAGAGTGCCGACTCAAACAAGTATCTGTAAACAGAAAAAATTTCATATCAAAAGATTCCGTTTTTTACGGAGATAGCGTTCCTGTGATCCACAAAATTATTTGAGTAGTTTTTAAAAAGCTTAAATTTTTAAAATTATTCCTGTACTTACAATACTACCGAGATGACGTCCCCTTTATAAGTGTGAAGCAAGTTAGATATCAAAGGAATAAATATTTGTTAACAGGCATCATAATGAAGCGGAAATTAAACTGATGATAAGGAAATTTCATGAGCTACATTATAATGCAAGTCCCTGGAAGTCTTCAAGGAAAAGTTGAGATCTTATTGAAAGCTTCTCGACTAAGACGTCATGTTTTTAATTCAATTTTCATGATTTTATGATTTACAAAGCGTCTTTTCTTGAATCTGAATAATGCTGACTAGTAATGTTGACCCATTTTCACCTTTTAAATACCATTTTTGTTATAATGATGCTTTTGCTCTTTCAGTGTCAGGCAGTTTGTGACATGATCACGCTGAAGAGCATAATCTTGTTATAGTAAGGCATGAGCTTTAAAGCAATGATAGGCCATCGCTGAATTGCTAAAATAATAAAAAAATAAACCATTTTGCCTCTCAAGGTTGTCATGACATGAAGGATTTGTAAATTACTTTTCTTTCTTCTGTATTGCTGTCATAATCAGTCAAATTTGTGTACATTTCTCCAAAAGTGCAAAAATTCGTATATCTCACATGTGTGGTGCTGGGTTTCGTGTCAAGTTCATGTTACGAAATGGAAAGTGTATACACACTGGGGATTTAATAAATGCTGAGTTACCACTCTACCTAAATAGTAGTAAGAAAACGGCGAACACCAGATAGCGCAAGATGGCCGCCGTCGTGGCTGAGTCCCCCCCCCTCTGGTCCGCCAGTGTCGTGATGTGCCGGCGAGGTTCCGCTGACGTCCCCCCCCTCTGGACCGACAGTGTGTGAGCCTCGGGTGTCTGTGTCCGACCGCCTGGTGGACTTGGGCGACCGTCTAGGTTGACCTGGGCGACCGTCTAGGTTGTCTTGGTTAAACTGTGGGACGTTTTGGTGTGTAGTGTCCAAACGAAGCCTCGGATGTGAAAACGGAGGCCAGATTCGGATTCAGCGTGAAATTCTGCATCTGTATGGTGAATTTGAAAGCAATCGGAGTTAAAAATTTTTCGCTGACGTCCCCCCCCCCCTCTGGACAGCTTGCTTCGATCTTGGCTTCTAGTGGACGGATTTTGTCGAGTGAGGTGTCATTTGAAAGCTAAGAGTGAGACAAATTCACTGAAACAAACGGCTTGTTCCTATCTGTCTTCGTTTACATGTGAGACGCCATTTAAGATTTTAGGTCGGAGCTCACCTGAAAAAATCCTAAGTGTCAGAGTGACTTTGTATGGGAAAAATTAAAAATTTTCCAAAGTGTGGAATTTCGACCTGGGACCTTTACCAAAGTTTGTTTCATCAAATTTCGCTGACCCCCCCCCTTTGTTCTAACTTTGGTTCTAGTGGACGGATTTTGTTCGTTCGAGTTGCATTGGAAAGAGGATGAAACACTGCTCGACCGCATTTTTCGTTGCGAGTCAATCGGAGCAGCCGTTCAAAAGTTAGAGCGGTTACAAGATTTTAGGTCGGAGCTCACCTGAAAAAAATCCTAAGTGTCAGAGTGACTTTGTATGGGAAAAATTAAAAATTTTCCAAAGTGTGGAATTTCGACCTGGGACCTTTACCAAAGTTTGTTTCATCAAATTTCGCTGACCCCCCCCTTTGTTCTAACTTTGGTTCTAGTGGACGGATTTTGTTCGTTCGAGTTGCATTGGAAAGAGGATGAAACACTGCTCGACCGCATTTTTCGTTGCGAGTCAATCGGAGCAGCCGTTCAAAAGTTAGAGCGGTTACAAGATTTTAGGTCGGAGCTCACCTGAAAAAAATCCTAAGTGTCAGAGTGACTTTGTATGGGAAAAATTAAAAATTTTCCAAAGTGTGGAATTTCGACCTGGGACCTTTACCAAAGTTTGTTTCATCAAATTTCGCTGACGGCTTTGGAATCAGCTTGATGTTATTGTCCAATGAGGATCATCATCCAATGAGAATCAAGCATTTCTTTATAAATAGCGAGCCTTCCACAGTGAGAATCATTCCATCGTTGAATCACACGAGTGACGGACGCACATTTTCTCTCTCTTCTATTCTATTATCCAACTAAAATGGTAAGTCGCTACTTCCCTCCCTCTCCTCCCTTGAACGTAAACTTAATACAATCTTTTTTCATTTTCAGGCATCTACTCCATCTGCTGCACTAGTAGGACAAAATGACGGTCAAACGTTACAAGGTTCGCTCAGATCAGATCATCTACAACTGAGGCCAGTGGAAGAAACAACCAAGGTACATAATCCTACACCGCTACAGCGTAAATTTAAACAAGTCTTGCGTTATGACGATCATAGCGTAGTACTCCAAACGGGAATGCTCCCTTCCACGGATGTCAAGATAATGCGCAATCGGTATGGGGACTACATACTGATCCCCGTGAGTCCGTACATTCGCCGCCAACTCGATATTATTGAGGAGTATGTGACATTAAATATGGACATTCCTACTCCTCTTGCTCAAGAGTGGAAAGCGAGAGATGACAAGGATACTCCCTATAGAAAGATTTGGGATGGTAATCAAATTTGCCTACCGGTATCACATTGGTGTACTTACTATAAGAAGGAGGGAGATCATTCAACAATCATCACATGCGACGAGCTCGGAGAAGGTACTTGGGATATCCTTTTCAAAGTGAATGGACTATATTATGGTCAGCACAAAGATAATAAAATAGCCTCTCTCTCCATGCATATGGAATCCATCCTATATATTCCAAAACCAGCCAGCGTAGATGACATAATTGATCAAATCCTCAACAGCAGTGGTACGAAGCGCAAGTCGGAGAAGAATGCTACCTCAAAACGCAAATCAAAGAAGGAGAATTACTAGTCCTTTCCTAACTCTACCCTATGACAATTCGCTTATGTGCTTTGAGTGTCGTAGACGTGGTCTTATTAGATACATTTTACTTCTTCGTTGCCATCATATCATTTGTGTATTTTGCCGTGAAAAGCATCGATGTAATTCTTCATTTTGTAATATGTTATAGAACGTTTCCTTAGATGTGTAAATTTCCGTTTTAGGCTTCTATCATCATTTTTATGGATTGTGAGGGTGAACCTGTACAGGAGCTCAGTGCTATTGCTATGAACAATTGGACGTATCAGATTGTTAGTGTCTATCATCAACATGCCAACTGTGATCCCAATGTTGATCAATGGGCGAGCAAACACATTCATGGACTTAATCTGAAATATTTGCAAGACTACGGCTTTTCTTGTGACAGTGCTCTTCTTATTGACTTTAAACGATGGTTAGCTGCTTTCAATGTTATACGCATCTTTTGTAATAATCCTGGTAAGGAGAGAAAAGTATTTCCCAATCTAATCATTGATGATATTTTGCTCCCGCCTTGGGATAGTAGAGTGAATCAACATTATCATGAAGTCACGAAACGTTTTAAGGATTTGTGTGTTCCTATTTTGTCTGTTCGTTGTAGTAGCTACGTTCATAACCAATGCTTCTTTCCTCCTTACCTCAACACTGCCAAAGTCCTGTATGGTTATCATTGCTCGCTGTATGATAGTTACCAGCTGTATCTATTTTATCTCTTTCAAACCATTGATTTATAATGCATACTTGTTACAGTTATTCAATAAATGTTACTATGGAAAGAGTTGTTGTTTTCATGCAATGGATGGGTTAGATAAAGGGCGATCATGTCTTTCTCAAACGACTGCGGAACCTTACATTTTTATAGACAAAGTTTAAAAGGAGCTGTTCAAGATTATGTGATAAATTTTCATAAAGATGAGACTGACATCGAAGCAGTGCTCGATGATGCTAGCACTCTATTTCTAGAGTTAATGAATACATTCTCTGATAGCATTGTCATGGCGCGATTAGTTGCGAAAATTAAGTTTAGTCATTTTGGAAAGGAAGAGGTGGAAACTCGCTCTTTCCATTTTACTTCTTATTCAATGGAAGTGGTAGATCACCCCGAAGAATTTTTTAAAAGACATATGATAAAAATTGCTGAACGTCTTAACGCATTTAACCATCATGGTAGCAGTCTAGTGATTGAAGCGATTTCAGATATTCACATTCAACTTTCCATAAAGAAAAATTGAAAATGCAGTGGTACTTGATTGTAGCACAACTGGTTTTCGAGCTATGTCTGCTCACTTTCGAAGTATATTCCTTCTGTACATGCGTCTATTATTTAGAAAAGGCTAGCAAATTCATATCTTCAAAAAGACTTGCTATAGACATCAGTAATGGTGAAACTATGTGTTGCGATGTATGTAAACGAAAGGATGGAAATGAAAAGCGCATCTTCAAGAGATGTAAGCATGCTTTTTGTCAACGCTGTTTCATACGTAATTGCATTCAACTTTGCAAATGTAACCACTGTGATATTGCTCATTTCGAGTGTCACTTATGCCGCAATAGTTAGTACCTATGCAAATGTGGTGAAGACAGGTTTTAGTAAAGACTAACACGGAAAATGGCGAAACGTAAAATGACGAAACGTAAAAGTCAAAAGTCTTCAAAGTTTTCTTCAGCCATTCAAGCTCTCCGACGAATGAAAGCAAATCAGCGATACAATGCTATACGACATGCTAACGATAAATTCATTTGTAAAATTATTTCTCATGTGAGAAAGTTGAGGACGAAGAAATTAGCACCAAAACAACGAAAGTTACTTAAGCGATATGCTACAAAATTGCGTTTCATCTCCAATCCTAAAGTCGCCCTTCAAAGAAAGAGGAAAACTCTAATACAAAAGGGCGGTTTCCTTTCAGCAATACTTCCGATGTTAGCTCCTGTCGTGGGTAACCTATTGGGTAATATCTTTGGCTCTAAGCGTTAATTATGCAAATGTTGAATCTCAAAGTATTAAAATGGATTTTAGACTTCAATGCGATAAAGTTCTGACTGTATCAGGTCCATCTCATGCAGGTAAAACTGTTTTCACGCTGAATTTATTGGATAAAAGAAGGGAGTTGTTTAGGGAACCTATCAATCGAGTGATTTGGTGTTATGGTATTTATCAACCGTCGCTGTTTCAGGAATTGCAAAGTCGCAACTTTATTCGACATGAAGGAATTATTGCAGTGGATAAACTTCAGTCTAATGATGTTGTTGTATTGGATGATTTATTAAAAGAAAGTAAGAATTCCAAAGATGTTACAGATATGTTCACTCGCGCAGACATCATAAAAGGTGCTTTATCATCTATATCACACAAAATTTGTTTCCTGATGGAAAAGAAGCTCGTACACGAAACCTGAATACACACTATTATGCTATTTTCAAGAATCCGCGAGATAAAAGTCAATTTGAAATTTTAGCGCGACAAGTTGCACCCAGAGGATCAAAAGCCTTAATTGAAATTTTTCAAGCAGCTACTGAAAAACCATACGGTTACTTATTCATTGACTTTACGCAAGAGTGTCCGGAAGAATTTAGATTTCGAAGTGATATTTTGAAAACTCCCATGATTATCTACAAACTATGAGTTCTTATTCTCGCATGATTGTTATTCCTCAGGATGAATATGTACAATTGACTGCCATGCAGCAAGTAAAGCAACCTCTTGCAAATCAAATGTATAGGAAAGAATTAGATTATCAGCAAAATGTTCACATCAAAGATCCACATCGTGCTGTATTATTACAATCGGAAACTGTTGAGCAATTGAAAAATTTGAAGAATAAGATGCGTGACTCTGTGTCGACTGCTACACCTTTAGCATCTCGTGCACATGCCATATCTCTTTTCAATAGTATTGAACCCATCTCAATGTAAATGATAGAGGAGAAATCATTACAGATGAAAATAAAGTGATTGATGCTTCACGTTATGAAGACTTGATTCAGTATGCGACACGTAGAAAGCGCCGTCAAGGCTATGTTCCACCTGGGTGGACATACTTTCTTAAACTATTGAAAAAGCATAATGTGCCAAAATTTGCTTTGAATAATGAGACATTGAAAGAACTTGATTCAACAGTGGCTACTACTCCAATGCTTCAGACGATGAAAAATGCCAACAAATTGGTTTAAGAGGTCACCTGCTACATCCCTCCCACACTCACTAAGCAAACAAGAGGAAGAACTCGACGTAGATCTACGACACCACTAAAACTAGTAAAAGGAAAACGTAAAACAGCTCCTCCCAAGAAATACATGTTCTCAGACTATTAATATGAAGCAGATGTGTTGCTTGCCATGTAATGAACCGCCGGAGGTGAGTGTCGTTGTCACTTGCACTTGCTGCGCCAGCTCTCATAATGAAACCCCTAAGCAATGTGAACACGATCGCAAAACCGCTAAAGCTAAATGCTGTAGTTGTTGTAAATGTAGAAAGGCAAGAAAACAAAAAGATGAGAAGAGGAAAAAGAGTCAGTCGTCATCGACTGAACGTTTGAAGTCAATCTATTATGATGTAAAACATCCAGCAGGATTTGCATCTATCAAGAAATTATCAAAAGCGAGTGGTCTTCCACAATCACAAGTGAAACGATGGTTAAAGGGACAGGCTACCTATACACTCCACAAACAAGCGAAAAAGAAGTACCGCACCCGCCATTATATTGTTCATGACATCGATGAACAGTGGCAAGCAGATTTGTGCGATGTTGCCTCCATTTCAAAACATAACTCGGGTAATAATTTTATTTTAACCGTCATTGATATTTTCTCGCGTTATGCGTGGGCTCAACCTTTAAAAACTAAAGAAGGGAAAGGAGTAGCAAAAGCATTCCAAACAATTTTTCGAGAAGGTCGCATTCCAAAAAGAATTCAGAGTGATCAAGGAAAAGAGTTTGAAAATCAGCATGTGACAAGATTATTTGAGAGGCATGACATTGAGTTGTTTAGTGTAAAGAGCGCTTATAAAGCTGCACTCGTTGAACGTTTTAATCGCACATTAAAAATCGCTTGTGGCGACATTTTACTGCCAACTTGACACAAAATTGGACAAAGGTTCTACAAGATACACTCCATGCCTACAATCACTCTGTCCATCGTTCTATTGGACTCAGACCAGTAGATGTAAATGCTGACAATGTAGATAAAGTGCGCGAATCATTCCAACGTAAACGCACTCATGTGAAAAGTGATGTGAAAATTGGCGACAAAGTTCGTATCTCAAAAGTGAAAAGTGTTTTTGCTAAAGGGTACCTCCCGAATTGGACAGAGGAGGTATTTACAGTATCAAGGATTAATCAAAAAGACTCTCCGACCACCTACAAGTTGAAAGATTACGATAATGAAGAAATTGAGGGTAGCTTTTACCGCGATGAGATTGAGGTAGTCACTGAAAGTGAAACATATTTGGTAGAGAAAATCATTCGATGTAAAAAACGGCAAGGTGAAGAATGGTGTCTTGTTAAATGGAGTGGTTATCCTTCAAGTATGAACTCTTGGATGCGTCGTGCCGACATCTTTCATCTAAGTGATCGACAGTGATTCATGCAAAGTTGTAACTAACAATGTTTAGGGTTTGAGCTATGAATCCAACTGCCTCATTTTATTCACGACCCTCCTATGTAAGTGGTGGAGGACAAATTTACATCGGCGCTCGCCGCCAACGTGGAGGTAGCATACTTGGTGCACTGAAATCTGTTGTAGCACCTCTCATATCCAATGTCGGTAGATCTTTAAAACGAAATGTTTTAAGTAATGCCGTTGGCTTTGCTGGTGATGTTGCTAGTGATCTTTCCAGAGGTAGAAGTTTTAAGAGCAGTTTGTTGAATCGTGGAAAGGAACGCGGTTTAAAAACATTGAAGCAGACCTTTGCTGGTGTTACTCAAGGAAAGAAATCACCTAAACGAATGAAAAAAGGAAGGAGGAAACATCGCGGAGCTGGTAAGGTGCGATCTTCAGTCAAAAGGCATTCACGCAAACGTCGCAGAGGCTCTAATCATTCATCAGGCGCTAAACGACGACGCTGCTATAACTTCTAATCATGGAGTGTAAAACTTCCGGTTTTTGTTTATTCGATCAACAAGCCATACAGACAGATATTCTTAGTTCAAGTATTGTAGATTATCATCCTCGAACAGCTGAGAATGCTGGCCCCATTGAATTTGTTATTCTGGTGGTAGTGATGACTACATAGATTTGAGTTATGCGATGCTTGATTTGAGGTTTAGAATTCAGCAAGCAGATGGAACTGCTATTGACGATACACATAAAGTTGGACTGAACAATTTACCATTGACTACATTACTTCGTGATGTTTCTCTAACGATTGGAGAGCAGCAGGTGGAAGGTGGTCAAAGCGATTATCCCTATAAATCATATTTCAATCATGTATCACGGTTTCATCCAGCAGCACAAAAAAGTCATATGGAAGCCATGGGATGGTACAGAGATGAAGCAGGAAAATTTGATGTTGAAACAAACAGTGGCTTTGTAAAGCGATCTGCTATGATTAAAGATAGTAGAGTATGTCAGCTATATGGTCCGCTGAATTTAGACTTCTTTAGACAGTCAAAGTTTTTACTGTGTAATACCAGCATGCGACTCAAGCTGACATTGAATAAGCCTGAATTTGCGCTAAATGCATTTGCTAAAGTTGACAATTTTAGAATTCATGTGGAAGATATTGCACTTTACATTCGTCGAGTAGTACCGAATCCAAGTGTCATTAGAGGGCATGCTGAAGGCCTTAACCGCCAAAATGCCATTTACCCCGTTCAGCATACAAAGCTTCTCACCTTTACAATTCCGAAAGATCAAAAGAGTTTCATGAAAGATGGCCTCTTTCCATCGGAAGCACCGAAGCTCCTCATGGTGGCAATGGTTGAAAATGATGCATTTAATGGTAATATAAAGAAGAATCCTTTCAATTTTAAACACAATCAGTTAAGTGAAATTGCTTTACGTGTAAATGGTGTGAGTCATCCTGGTCCACCCTACAAACCAGATTTTGCTTCGGATCAATTTATGCGCAGTTATGTTGATTTTATGGATGTTTTTGGCTTTTACAATACGGATGACACCAACGGACTGACTATGAAAGAGTTTAAGAGTGGATATACTATTTATGCATTTGATTTGACTGCTGACAGCGATATTAGTGCACCCTATCGTCAAGCGAACGTGCCTCATAATATTCGTTTGGATTTGACGTTCAAAAGAACACTACCTGAGACGATCAATGTATTAATTTATGCAGTCTTCGATTCAAATATTGAAATTACAAAGTATCGTGACGTGATTCTTCAGTATAATCGTTAATGAGTTGGCTGACTGCTGACGATATTAAGACTAAAGTGCAGCGTAATGCAGACGAAGCGACGTTGAAAGCTTTCGATAATGTCTATTCACTCGATACCTTACACCTGCAGTAAATCACTATCCCATCTTTATTGTGCTAAACACTCATTCACAGAATTTAGGCGGTGAGCATTGGAAAGCGATCTTTATTGGAGAAGACCGACGTGGTGAACTATTTGACTCTCTTGCTCAACCTCCAAATATACACAGCAGTGGTTGAGAAAACATACGCGTCAATATCAGCGAAATGAACGCATACTACAACATCCACTTTCATCAACGTGTGGTGCTTTTGTACTGTACTTCATCTTAAGACGTTTACATGTATCTCGATTTGCATCTGTTATTCAAAACTTTTCATGTAATCCATCCTCTAATGAAAAAATGATTTGTAAGTTCTATCATGATTTGAAATAAAAACATCATGTTGGAAAAATTGTTTTTTATTTTACAATCCGCTGGGTACGTACATACTCAATGAGATAGTCTAGGATCATATTTGCTTGTACATGAGATTTTAGTCCAGTAATGATCACTTTACTATTATGAAAGATTGCCACATGCACAGGTAACCAACAACTAATGAGAGCTGCAGGAAAAAGTTCGGGTTCATAACACAAACTGTAACTGCTGGTACGAATCTTCAAAAATGATAGACTGTCACTCAATTGAGTAGAGATCACCATATTGTCCACAGTCAGATTCGACATCACACACCTCTCCCTCTTCCATATCCGACGTAGTAGTCTTTGTAGCTCTAAGCGCATTGACTGCGCCGATGAATGAGAAAGGGCGCCGAGAATCTGTACAGTCCCATTTGGGAAGAGTTGAAGATTCCGTGAATTGTTCATCTTCACCACTAACATTTGAGGACGACCCGGGTAATACTTGCTGTTTGGAAGCTGTTGGTGTAATGTTGTGAGATCGATTTTGGTGTAGAGTCTAAAGCGACAGAGAATGTTGACGATGGTGTAGCGATGGCGCTTCATGATGAAAGAATGAGTAAATTGAGCGATGTACCTTCCTTTTATACTTTTCCCAACTACCTTGATGAAATGTGAAGTTAGTATGAAGTTGGGAATGATAGAGTTGAATTCGCGATTGTTGACGCGCAACCAGATGCGATTTCCAATACGTGAATGTCTTTTCATATAGAAGTATTTTAAATCCTTCATGATATGATGTAGAGATTGAAAATGGCGATAAGATAAAGCAAACTCTTCTCACATTTCTAGTTGAATCTTTGAAATAGGACGTTTCGATCATGATCCGTTTCAATACGTTGTAGGGAATCTAATTTCCAACTCATGGTGCGTGATAGTCATGTTGATTAAGATTTGCATAGTAGGGCGATGAACTCACGACGAATAAATGTCATGATGGAGCGATGTATGTATCTTCTATACTTCTCCCAATTGTATTTGCGAAATGAGAAACAGTTTGCGGAATGAGAATGGTAGATTTGAATTTCATTTCTGTAATGTTGAAGCCAAACTTGATCACCCAGGGAGATGAATCTTAATGTTTCAAAATATTCCAAATCCCTCATGATATCATTGAGGTTGACAAATTGTCGCCATGTTAATGTAATTACTCTTGATGTATGACCATGAGAATTTTTGAAATGTACGTTTCCATCACGATCAACTCTGATATATTGTAGAGAGTCCAAAATCCAAGTCTTCATGATGTTATGCAAAGTTGCAGATTAGCAATATAAAAATGTCGTTTTATCATATTTTGCTTAGCAATGCGGCTACAAAGAGATTTACTAGTAATCGAGCCGCACTCTTTTCTACTCCCATTGATCATGCACAACAGCTAAATGGGAATTGGGAAGTGGGTGTCACTCAACTTGTTTATAGCAACTGTGTCTATACTTTTGATCATGAGGTGATGACTATTAATATGAGACGTACAGCTGCTTACCAATGTGAAAAGGGCTGCCGAGTATACATTCCACAGTGGCCAAAGAAAGATCTCTTATCATGTAAAAAGTTTATATATGATTTCTTGAATAAAGCGTGTAAACATATTGCCCAATTTACTCCACACAATGATGATTATACTTATATACATCATGTAGTTGAGAAAGATTGGATTGTTGGTTTAAGTCCAAGTTTAAGAAATGATTTAGGTTACCTCGCTAGCGCCTTGACAAGCTATGATAATTTTAACGTTAATTACCACATAAGTGCTCATAAACAGTTAATATATCGAGAGGAAGCTTATTATGTAGATCTTATTCCAAAAAATGAGAAGACGTTGGTGAAGAAGATTGTGATTAAGCCAAGAAAGACAAACATGACTCCTGAAACATTATTGAAGAAATTTAATTATCTCCTTCGAGTTGATGGTAAACAAGTGGCAACATTGACTTATATTAAATCATCTAATCATATTTCAATAAGTAAATTAAATGATGATGATCTAGTATTAATTTGTTCAAAAGATTTTCATCAGTTCTTGCGACATCATTCTGCAGCTGTTCATGGAAAATTTAATATGCAACATTTACCATGTGAAAGGTCAAATCAATTTGATACAGAATGGACCGTATCTTTATACAGAAAGTGTGTAGAGCCTTTTGGTGGTTTCTTACATGAAACAAGAGTGTTGATGCCTCGCATTATTACTTCGGTTAAATTGGTTGTAGATTATTTAAATGAAGTGATTAATGACCAACATATTTCATATTCTGAAAAAGAAGGTACTTTGTCTCTCACTATAAGTGGAAAAGGTATTGAACTAATTATGGATAAAACTCTAATGGACATTTTGGGTTTTGACCAAAATATCTTTAAAAGTGGTACTGTAACCAAAGCTAGCGCAGACATGTCGCTATCGCGTCGTATTAACTATTTTCAGATATATTCCAATATTGGTGAAGATGTACGTGTGGGAGATGTTGAAGCTCCATTGCTAGCAATGATACCATACCAGCCAAAGAGCTGCAGTATTTTATCTGAGCATACTTTCAAGAAAGTGCATTATACAAAGCTGAAATCAAACTACATCCCACAAATTGATATTGCCATTTATGACGATGCTGGTGCGCTGATTCTGTGACAAGTATCACACTCCATTTCCGAATGAAGAGTTAATGCAAACGTATGCTAATATATTTTTCCAATGTGAATAATATGGAAAGTGAAAATAAGGACTCGTTCCTAATCTACTTGCCCAGTAATGCTTCTATGAATAAATTTCCCAAAAATAAACCATCAGACTATCGAGTAGAATTAAATCGGCCACTGCATTTAGAAGGTGAATGGGAGGTTGGCGTTTCTAGTATTTTAGTAAGTATTTATTTGCGTATGATTGCAATATTCAGATGTGAATGATTTGGAAGAAATGATATTGACTCCTCGCACCCATGATGGAATAACGAAAGAATAATGCATTTTCAGGTTCCCATACAATTTAACATCAGATGGAAAGTGGAACTATGAATGGATTCAGATAAAATCAGATTCTTATGAGCCATTTTGGGAATGAGAAAATTATTAAGGCATTCAACAGTGGTATTACTTCCATCATGAAGAATAAAAAATTCAGAAAGCCTTATGAGTTTACTATCTATCATTGGGATGGGTGGGAGACAGTTCCTCCGCTTTATTTCTTTTACTAAAGGTCTTACGCTGAGGTTTGGATAGTGAATTCTATCGCATCTCGGTTTTGGTCATGGACTACAATCTAACGTCAATTGCTACTCAACTGCAAATGTTAGATAAAAGTTATATTTCAAATCGAATCAACAAATTTCATTATAGATTTAAAATATTTGGATGAAGATGTTGTAGAATGCGAAAGGAACGCATCATTTTGAAAAGCGTGGTGTTCAACTTTATCACTTATTGAGTTAGTAAAACGATGGAAATGACGACTGTGGGTAAGAAGTATGGAGACAAAATTATGGCGGACAAAAATAAGTTGGTTATTCAGAAATATAATGACAAACTTAACCAGTTTTATTTCTCTCCAACCTGCGTCATTTTGTAAGACATTATACACCTATTATTGGAAGCGGTTGTGGTGTTATGCTTCTCAATGAATATCCACTAAAGCTGATTCAGTTAAATGATGGGGGGGGGGAAATGGTGGGTGGACATCTATGGCGATCGCATCAAGAAAATTTACCGAGTCTTATGAAGAATCTAAAGTTGCTATCAATATAATGCCGCCGTCTATATCATACAGTTGAAAGCTTCATTTCATGTAGTAAATACCTTATATACAACAGAAGTTGAAGCATGTGATGAAATAGTAAATAATGATGTAAAGACACCAACAAACCACATTTCGTTTTCAATTGAAAATCAACGCGTTGTTTGAGACTGGGTGATGACATTCAATGTCAATTGAGTAAAAATTTGAAAAAACTCTTTGGGTTTTTCAAATGCTACAAAACTGTGTTTGCTGCTCGCGCATACGATTGGTATAGAAACCACCATTGACACTTGCTATAAACATGATAACGCAACCTTTACATTTCTTTTAAAGTGATTTGATTCTACCTATTTCTGTTGGTGAGGAAAAAAAGAATACATTTTTTACGTGATTTCATTCATGATAAAGACGCTTCATATGGAATAGTCGAGAAAGATGTTTGAATCTATTTTTCTATCATCCGTCGTCAAACAAACTATACCCTCTATTGCTATCAAAATTACCAATGGTTTACAAGAGTGCATCCATGTGAAAAGATACTAAATCCTCATAAACGTTAGTTTGTTTCGGAAAACATAAGTGAAGTCCTTTATACAACATTTATTGAAATATGTACATGAATGTGAAGTGAAAGACTTTATACAACATCCACATGAAAAATATATACATGAGCGCACTTCAATAAACAATTGTTATATTACAAAAAAGTCTTTTTACTAATTCGTGATAGGGTGGAAATATACAGGGATAGAAAAATGTCTTTCAGTGGAAAAGTCATCACATGGGAATGTACAGATTGTGGACACATATTCACAAGGAAAAAACAATCTCATGCGATACATAATAAACAACAATGTTTTATTCTACAGAAATCAACATCAAAAATAATAAGTTAAAGGATGATTATGCTAAGGAGTCTCCTGAATGTGGGTTCGGTAGTGTGAGTTTAATTCTTTTGGGTGGTGGTAATTGTTTGTGTCAGGATGTCCCATGTGGAAGAGATATGTTGTGTTCTAGCCAGCACCTCTTATCCTCCATGCTGAAAGCGCCCGTTTCCTAAAAGTATGAGTTTATGACTTCTCATGCGAACTTAGATTTTAAGATTGTCATATTGACAAACGTTATATTTTTATTTTATAGGCTTTCTGAAATTCTTATGTTTTCATGTTAGAGACCAATGATCTTGATATGCCTATTAGCGCGCTTAATGCTATCATCACTATCCTTAATTTCATAGAATACATTTTAGGGCGGAGGAGGAATCATTTCAAGCTATCTCCTTCCTGCTGTCTCCATCCTTAAATAGCAG
>CAJQUW010008295.1:0-76220 GCA_907163375.1 Prostheceraeus crozeri | reverse complement strand
CCTTCTGCCGGTTCGTACGAGTCTTTGGACACCCTTGTTGCCAAACCCTTTACTTGCGAGCCCGTCCGTGAATGGACTTATCTTCATGGCGGGGACATGCTCTGTTTGAACTATTCAAACCCTGCCCGCTGGACATTCACGTTCAATGTGTATGCTTGGAATACACTAGCTAAGCGGCTAGCTGAGTACTAATACGCGCGGCACCATCTACGAACGGTCTGCAGGGCCGACACCGAATGTCTTTGTGCAACACTCAAACAACTGGGGCCTCATGACTGGTGCCGAGCACGCCATCTTTGGGAAGATTGCCCTTGTTGCCCGCTCTATCACCTCAATCTGGCCGATCATTACATCTATCTGAGAACAGCACCACAATTTTGTTATTAGCGTGTCCTGCAGCGGAAATCTGCTCACGAACTGCAGTCAAACGAATTTAATTTAAAATGGCTGGAATCGTTGCACGAGCTACGTGAAGTCAAGCTGATAATAACAATTCTTCCTGCATCATTGACGGAAACAAAGTTCTGGATCAAGTTGTGGAGACTGCTATAGACCTGATTGAACCCTTGGTAGCTTGCATAAAGACTATAACTGACACACCCAACGACTTTTAGTTTCCCATTTTAGGTTGAATGGAAAAATAACAAATGCTAATTTTCAAGGCACTCCACTGTGAATATATCCTGAAGAGCCGTATTCGAAATTAATAGTGAAAGCGAAATATCAAAGAAGGATCGCTTCGGTAGACAGGTAAAAAATTCCGGTGTTTGCACAAGAAATCGATCGCCTTTATGTGAAATGTATCGATACCAAGAATACCCAATCTGCTTTACCGGTGATATGGTCACATCTTTGACTGACACCGTCTTCGTCACAGAATACAATGTCGTAAGTCAATCAGCTCAGAGGATTAATTTAAGACTATAAAGGGTGTGCCCCACTTTCTGCGGTTCGCTCGAGTCTTTGGACACCCTTGTTGAGGAGGTAGGGTCAGTCGAAATTTTTGTGAGTTTTTAATCGTGGAGGACACGTGCGGAAATAATACTGAAAAAGAGAATATTTAACTTAGTCAGGAATTCCGTCGCGGGGACACAAGAAGGAACAAGAAAGATTGCCGAACCTTTTTCTAACGAGCAGAGAAAGTTTGCAAAATTAAGTTGCTTTGAGGTTATCGAGGACGCTGCGTGCGAATGGCAGTAGCCCCAAGTCGGATCCATGTGTACAAGAAAGAAATAGGGTCAAAATGGCCGCTGCCTGTTTTAACGGACACAGGGGGTGCAAAACTAACTGGTGGACGATCGTTTGTAAACGAGGTCCACATGGAGGAGTCAGCACGCTGCATCGGAATGGTGCTGGTGCCAAGTCAATCTGTACCCAGGAAATGTCCCAAAATGGCCGCTTGTCCTATAAACGGACTGGAGGTGGAAAGCGAATGAAATACAAGCTCGCATCCGTGGACGTTCGCAGAGGTCGCTACGGATGCCCAGGAACAACCCACGGATATACCCAATCGTGCTGTATTATTACAAATCGGAAAATGTTGAAGATAAGTATGCGTGAAATGTTTCGATGCTACACTCTTGGCATCTGGCGCACCATGCAATATCTCTTTTCGACAGCATTGAACCTCATATCTCCACTGTGAATGGGTTAGAGGCGACAACACACATTTCAGAATAATATGAATGAAATTATTAGCGCTCTTTCACCTTATGAAGACCTTGATTTCAGCATGCAACCCACGCTTCAGGAAAGACGCCGCGTCAAGGCTATGTACCCACCCTGGTTGGTCATACTTTCTTAAACACTATTGCGAAATAAGCACACATGTTCCAAAATTTGCATTTAATATTGAAACATTGATAGACAAACTTGATTCTACTTCAGCAGTTGATGACTTACTTCATCTTCCTTCACATGTTAAGAGTAAAATTAAACAATGCCCAAGCGGAATTGGTTTAATATGAAGATCACCTTCTAAATACCCCTCCACACACCCTCATCAAGCAAACAAGCGGGACAGAAGAATGACGTAGAAGAAACTACCTCTTCAAAGACAAAATACAACTGTTCTCCAGACTATTAATATGATAGCAGCATGTGTTGCTTACCATGTAATGAATCCGCCGGAGGTGAATCGCAACTGTAACTTGTACTTGCTGTGCCAGCTGTCACAACGAGACACCTAAGCAATGTAAGAACGTAAATTTCCCATAATCCTGTGCGTTGTTATACTAATGCAAAAAGGCGCACAAGAAAGCCAAAAAGCCTTAGAAGAAGTAGAGAGAAAGAGGTCAGCATTCGTCCATCGGATGAGCTTTTGAAGTCAATGATATTATGATGTAAAAACACCCCAGCAGGATTTGCGCCTTCTATAAAGAAATTGTCAAACAGCGAGCCAGTCTCTCCACACATCACAAGTTACTAACAATGCGTTAAAGGGTCAGGCTGCATATACGCTTCCACAAACAAAGCACTACAAGAAAATAGTTTATTTTCATAATACTAAGTTTTATTTTTTTTAATACTATTGGATTATAGATAAGATTTATCTCCAAATAACATATCCCTAATCACTATCATCTGGAATGGCTTAGTTATGTTTGGAAGGTTTGGATAAATGCCGGATTTCCACTATCATCCAAACCCGCTAACAAACTCAGAGTGAGGTAGAGGTTTGCGGCACAGTGAACTTGCATATAAATTCATCTGGTAGATATTGCTTTACAGATGAATCAGATTCATCATCTACTATTTTTGATTTTATTTCTTACATGCCTATTATACAAATGTGAGGGCCCACCGCGAAGCTTCCTCGTTCAAATAAATCTACACATCTCCTGGATCTTGCAAAAGATGGATTGGTTCCTATGTTCAGTCATTTTTAAAAAGCAGACTGGAATGACATGGCTGGAAGACCTGACAACAGTGGACTGGGATCTATTCATCTTCTATCTAATGCCACTCGTCAGCCTATAACTCCTAAAAATACGTTCAGCCAGCAAAAACACAACACAATTTTAGATAGCAGACCTGCATATAAATACCCTAAACGTTTGACAGTCCAAAATTTTGTTCATGTAACATTGAAGCTGATTCTGTATCGTCTTCACTTACATTTCTATCATGTACAACCAGTCAAATCATTTTTAAATTTACAATTGATGGAAGAACAAGCTCTCACTCTAAATGGTTCTATAGAGAAGGAATAACAGAGAAAAGCAAAGTGTTAAAGAGAAAGCGATGAATATTTAGAAATGTCTATCAAAGTATGCATATGGAAACACTCGTTTGCGTGTGATGAACTCATCTGTCAAGTTAGATCTTGGCATCTTTAAATTTTGAGTTAGTTGAAGAGAACTTAAGATTTTGAACGAGAAAATGCTAGTGATGAAAGTTCATGAATTGATGGGAATCTCTAACAAAACCGTTTATACTCAATAATAGACTGAGCCTTTATTTTCTTTAGTTTTGTCAACTGGTTCTCACACTCCCTCTTTGCTGTTCCACCGCCTCAGCCCAACTATGGGCCATGAACTACTCTTTCTCTGCGTTTGGAGCTATCACACTTAACTTCCACTCTTAGCCATTTTTCCTAACCCCATTTTTTATCATATGACTGTCATAACCTTTGAAGTTATGAAAAGTAACGGTAGAGTACGCCAAGTTCAGTCTCAGTGAAAAATTTGCATCTTCACATAGCGCGTTCTAAAAAATTGACCAGTGATTGTGATCATGGTCGCGCACTTTCTTGATTTTATCTTCATCAAACGTTTATATTAAAATCTTGCACAGGCTTCAGAACTTTCAAATTTTACTTGATCATCTGCTGACATATTTAATGATCTGCGTTGGGAAGCTTCAGTCAATCATATTTTTTTGCTAGAAAAAAAAAACAGTTTATTTGAAAATTTGGGAGCGCTTTCATAAATTGTAAGAATGTCATGATATAATAACACTCTTCACCTTGCCAGACGTGCCATTTTATTATTTTCAATTTTTGATAAGTAAATCATTACCATACCTTCATAAAATAATATGGCTGGCCGCTTTATGGGTGTTATCATCAATATAACATTCGATGTCAGCATAGATGACACGAAGAGGATTTAATTCATCACCATTCTCTCCGATATGAAAAACTGTTTAACTTTGGGCATGCGTTCTATTTGCAATTTACCTCGCTTATACCATTCATAATGTGGGTTGAAATTTATCTTTTGACCAGAAGGGGCGCCGCATAACAACGGTTACAATATGAAATACTCTTCCTCCTCTAGATGTCAAGCTAGGAATCTTAAGTCAAGTCACTTGGGAATACCGCAGGAATGCCAATTTTCACTATTATTTTGGAATATACTAAGCAGGAGATTGACAACTCGATTCATAAGTTGATTGAAACGGTTGTTGTAACCATACACACCTTAAGCCCCTCTTACCACATGTGAAAAACTATTTTAATTTCATTTAATTTTCAAATTTCTCTATATCTTTAAATTTCATGTCTTCGCTATTGTGCAGTCATCAAACTTCAATTCATTTCTCCCATTGATGATATTTGCTTTTACGGAAGCCGGTTGTTCTGTACATCATGATAGTGCAGACTGGGACAATCACCGCATAACTTAAAACACTGTGATTCGACAAATCTACAGAAATGACTGCATTTCTTATCTCTTTAACGTTTTTGGAAAGACTGAAAAGAGCCTCGTCCACGTTAATTTTCTAATAGAGTAATTTTAAACCTTGGCAGATTCTTATGCCATCAAAAAATTATACCAACTATCGCGTTCGTTAAATTATCCAACAATTTGATTTTAGTCCTTGATGTGAAAATTTAACCAAGCTTCTTTATTCGACTCCCATCTGTAGCAGGAGAGACGGGTATGTAAAACTTACAACCCTCTGTACGATTTTGAAAAAGTATGATAGTCAGCTTTTAACATATTTTATTTTCAGGTAGATGAGGCGCTTTTAATTCTAAGCTGTCTAAAATTATAAAGAGTGCATCTATTAATGTGAATTAAGATGGAACCACTCGAAAATCAGCAATAGTTCGAAGGATTCGACATGGTAGTTCCTGACTACATTATGGACGATACTTCAGTTAGTCAAATCGAGAGGTGCCTGTTTGCTAAAACGATCATTTGTTTGTGGCGAAGTCTATCTATGTGAAGATAATTCAAAACCTGTTTCAAAAGTTGGAAACAAAAGGTCGAAAAGTAAAGAGACATGTTGAATTAGAATCATCCTCACTTCGGAAGATTGATGATGGTTTAGGTTCACACAAAACACGTTTCTCTGATGAGTCGGGCTAGATCACGCTTCCTCGCAAAGATGTGCCCACAATCAGCAACATCTTGGACGCTTCCCGCGCCTGAGCACGAGCACTTGAGTTGGAATTGTCACCTTCTGGAATAATATATTTTCCCCTTTTCATATACTCCCATACTCACCATTCATTGGCTATTCATTTTGATTGGTTCTTGCTTATACTTAAGCACTAAAACATCAAGTCTATGGCAAAACATTTCAAAGTCATTATCGCCAACAACTCCCTTGCCATGAAATCACAGTGTCTGCATCAAGCATCTAACTTTGTCCACAACCGCTCCGAAAAGGTAAAGGTGAGAAGCAGAGAAGGCTGGATGAATATTCCAAGTTGGAATTTACCATCTCTAACGGAACCAGAGGAATTAGAAATATATAAGTGCGATGGAAATACCTGCTTTGCAATCAGGAAGATGTGAAAATGAAACAGACATTAACCTTGTCCATAATATACGGAGATGGTTTCCAGTCCATCATTCCAACCCCGTAATGAGAGTAGAATGGAAGTACATCTTTGGTGTGCCGGCCGCGGCCAGAAGAACGATTGAAGCAGCTGAAGTGCAACTAGCAGTGTTTTGTGAGAATTTATGGGACATAGTGTGACTTCCGAAGAACTTCTGAATTAATTTGTAAAATTTCTTAATAAATGATCCATTTTGTTATTCTACTGAAGCCTGTCTGTTTTCCACTTTTTCTGGGTAATGTAGCATACATAATCATTAATATCACAGTGAAAATCTAATCATTTGACAGGTCATATAAATCATACCAGCTGATGATAGATACAATCATTTTTTCCTAAGTACTACCTCCTTCACTGAGGATAAAATGATAAAGGGATTGAATATTAAAAACAGAGACAGTAGTTCTTTAGATTTATTTACGAATAAAGCACATATACTTTATAGCGAGGAAAAGTCAAGTGTGAGAACCTTTAAGTCATTGTAGACTTTGTAGCGCCTTGGACGTTTAGGGGCATCTGGCGCTCTTCTCAGGCGCGTTGTTTTTTGTGTCAACTCTTCATCTATCTAGAAACAATTCCCTTACAGTCTGTCTTTGTCGCAAGTCTCCTTCTGATCACACTTGTCTTCATCATCCCACTCACTGACGATCACAGAAATTACATGGTGTATTATTAGTTTGTCATTTTAGTCTGCTTAAGTTTCGTATAATGTGAATAAGAGTGCTAAAATCTTCCGACTTATGTAGTCTTCATCTAAATTAGAATAATTCTGATTGGTTGTTGAGGAACTCGTTGTTAAAGAACTATATAAGTTAAACAATTGCAACGCTTCTTATTCACATAATACGAACTAGCACGCCAACAAAGTGATTTTGTATACGCGTGGCGTTAAGAGTGACCTCCAGTTTCATCCCTTCATCATTTAGGCCTCAAGGATAGAGGCAGTTCTTAAGAGAACTGCCATGAAATGATGGCATGTCCATGAAAACTCTCTCAAAACCATGACTTGAACTACCCCTGCATACTTATATTGCCACTAGGCACACTGATTATGGTTTCCTAGTGAACTCTACATCATTCTCATCCTCGTACAAATTACCCTGTGATGTACACACTCCCCTCAGCAACATCTTCCTCACATGCTCACCCAACGACCCGAACCCCCCCGTTTCAAATGTTGCTTTTTATGCTCGCTGCCTCTTGGCAATACGGCCGCAGCTGCACTTGCCGATTAACATTCTTGCGTTTGCCATTTTAGTCATAGTAACGATTTCTGTAAAAGACAAGGTAAAAATTTGATGGCAAGTGTTTATATAGGATACTACTTGCTGATATGCATTGAAAGACTAAGTTCTCAAACATGTGATGGCAGTTGTCTAGGCGTTAGGCTCTTGAATCGGTTTACAGACATTAATTCATCAGAGGGGATCTATCCCATCTCCCAGACCTCGACCCACAAATCGAACCTCTCGCGGACAGAGCGTGCGTCATATCACTGTGTTGGTATTGGGGCCCCGATTTTGACATGAAAAACCGGTGGAGTTATTTACAAGAGGAAACGTCCCAAGTCACAGCGACTCATAAACGACTGCTTTCCTATTTCAAAAACTTTAATCATCATCATAAACACGAATATAATTTTTTCAGGATTTTAGTGCTACTCAAAAAACGTTAATAAGTACCTACAGCACATCATGAGCTGCCAAACGTTTTTGAATCAAGTCTAAAGGACTTGTAGAAGCAAAGTTATTAGCCGTTTGAAGATTTCGCGGCCCCACTATCATCAAATGGGTCAGTCATGCTATACTGACTAACCTATAAGTCTGACACCCTCCAGCTATATCAGCAAAAAAACATGAAAGTCAGAAGTCCCGATATCGGAAGCTCAAGAGAAACGACCTACCTGTAGTCAGCTTTCTCAACTTAGTGAAATTCCTCTCCAGGACTGCTCGCACTTATAATATCCTGTGAATATGGCAATCGCCAATATCGAGGGGTGAAGACACTGGTTATCCAAAATGTGACGCTGATTCCAAATCTGGTCTCAGTTTTCTCGTCTGATGCTTCGTTCGCCCACCAGAGCCCAACATACAAAATTCAACCTTCGTCGATTTTTCCAATATGACAAAAATCTTAATGTCACTCGCCAGTCTAAACGAAGGAGGATGTGGTCAAATGAATTTGTCTCATTCTTAGCTTTCAAACGAGCTATTGCACGACTTTCCACGATCACTAGAACCAAGATTGGAAGTCGCTGCCGAGGTCGAAGTTCTGTCGTTCTTTGCCCTATGACTTTGGAAACATCTCTGCTAGACCCAAAATTGGCCAAAAAGCTCAAATCCGCTGATCGTTTTGCCATCCGAGGTTTCGTTTAGTGAGCCGCTACATGACCAAAACTGACCAAGGTCAACCTCTGTCGCTATTAAAACAACACATGCCAAAAATGATAAAGTCACTCTCCAGTCTAAACGAAGGAAGGTATGGCCAAAAAAAGCTATACCAATTAACATGTCTCAGTCTTAGCTTTCAATCGAGCTATGTGCACGACTTCCTCCGATCATTACAACCAAAGTTGGAAGTCGCTGCCGAGGGGGGGGGGGTCGAAGTTCTTCATTCTTTTTACCTACGACGGCGGGAAACAACTCCCCTAGACCGAAAATGCGCCAAAAAGCTCAAATCCGCCGTCCGTTTTGCCGTACAGGCCTCGTTTAACCGCTACAGCTATTTTCTCACTCAAAAAAACTCTTAAAACAACCTAAAGGGACACAAAGCTTGCACCTACAACTCATGAAACAGCAACTTGCCGACGCAGAATTTCATGAGGAAACCAAATGTAATACGCCACTCTCCAGCACCTACAATAAACACGTCCTCCAGAAACTACACACCAAAAACATAGACGACCGACCACGACCCCACCCGGACGCTCGAGACCACGATCTACCCGGACGGTCGGACACAGACTACCACTGACGATCATCGAGGTGGGTGCGACTGTGCGCATGTTGTGGGGGAGTGATCACTACTATTCTTCGATTACCTTCATAGATCTAGAAGATCAATCTGAGTTTCGCCAACTTTTCATGTTGTTCTTTTTCGCTTAGCTTGTGGTAGACCGCATCTTGCAAGTATTTGAAACTATTTGTGTATATTTCCTTGCGATTAAATTGCTTTGTTAACCTTCTCAATGACATCATATGCACATTTTACACGTTGTGTTTATCTATGTATATTCTCATGTTATACCAAGTTGCAACTATTATAAAATTTTTTTTACCGCTGCTTTCATGAATTATATTTTGTCATTCGTGCTAAAGATTCTCGTCAAAATTCTCGTATTATTTTCTTGTGAAAGTCAGATTCCTTTTAAAACCAACATCAAGTATACTTGCATGAGCAAAAACTGTTTCTGATGTCTTTCAATCAAAATTCCCATTAATGAGGAACAACATGTTTCAATGAAATTTTAAAAGAACCACGCTAAAGCCATGACTTGATGAAAATCTGACGTCGTCAAATGATGGGCGTCATAATACAACACTGATAATTATTTCGATACCAATTAATTATATCTATTTTTTTCAGGAGTTTCGTGAAATGTGTGCGCTCTCCATGCGTCCTTTGGGTCTGATTCCTTGGATTATTCTGCTGCACAATCTCTTTGAATTCGGGCCTATGCGGATCTTCATGTACAATACACAGTGTCGCACTGTGCTTAAATGTGACGGTACTGGCCTGACAAGCATACCAAGATACGAAGCCAAATTTTCTGATGTCATGTCGATGACTTTAAGAAACGAAACAAAATTGCAAGAACTTCCCGATAATGCGTTAAAGAACTGGGGAAGGTTAACAATTCTAGAAAGAGTTATGACAAGCATAAAAAAAATCAACGACACGGCATTTGATGAGCTAACTTCTCGGTCAACACTGCGAATAGTAAAATCTAACTTGGTTATTGGAGAAGGAATGACGGAGGAAGCAATAAAAACCGTTGAAAAGTCTGACTATTTAGTGATTGGATATTGTCCATTGCGAAAACTTCCCAATGCTTCTTTAAGTCCTTGCAGAAATTGAATTGGATGTTCTATAACGCACTCCAACAAAAGATTTAGTAATAGAAGTCAATGCTTTTCAAAAACTACGACGTTTGATGTCTCTCGATCTAAGTTAAAAATGGCATACAGACTCTAATCTCCCTGACAAGACCTTCGAAGATCTGATCGGTCTAAAATTTCTCAAATTAAAGGGCAATAAACTTCGATGCGACTGTGGTCTGAGATGTTGAGTCAATGGAGAAAAAGACAATCACATCAGCTTACAACATATAATGAGACGTGCGCGTCTCCTTCAAAACTGTCGGGCAGATTTCTTTTGATTTAAAGCCTGAAGAATTTGTGTGGTGTCGTCACGCTCCGAAGAACCACACTCGACCGAAGCCTTCAATAGCACCAAAAAGCAAGTTCTCAGTTCCCCCTTCAATTTCCAGCGAAGTATCGCAAAAGTAAAGTCGGTCAACAGACTAGATGATGTCTATTTTGACTGTAAGGTCATATCCAACGGAATTGCCAATGTTACATGGTATAGAAGTGGCGAGAAAATAATCAACTCGACCGACAGAGCCATGTACAATGTAACTGGAAAGATGTTTGTATCCCGTTTGATCATCACAAACGTGATATTTGATGAAAGGGGAAAGTGGAAATGTCGGGCTGATAACAGCTTTGGGAGCGCCGAGCATTCTTTCACGTTAGACGTTCAAATTCATTCACATAATAAATCTCATTCTCTTATTATTGTTATTGTTGCTTGTTTCATCGCTGTGGGACTAATATCAACAATCATCTGTCTTGCAATTTGCGGAGAATTTATAAGTCTGCCCCAAAAAGAAATCAATTCCTTGTATAACACATCGTCAGAGAGACCACGGAAATCAAGAACGAGGCCGTGACGAGATATTTAAACAGTTATACAGTTGCGGAATGAAATTGAAATTTAACAAATAATAAATATACAGTTATTGTCGCAACCACTTGTTTTTGCGCTAAACTTATTGACGTTCACAAGAAATTGGGAAGATGGAGAAAGATTTTGTACCTTATCGGACACAGTTTTCATTATAATTTATTGATAACCGCTGTAACTGCGTCATTTATAGGAATATAGGAACAACATCATAGCTACAAGGATAATGTTGCATTTGATTTGTCATTTTGAGAAATACCTAACTTTGAATTTGAAGGCAACATTTTTCAGCAAATCGAAGGTCTACCGATGGGCTCTTGCTTATCAGGTATCCTGGCAATTATTTCATGGACGCCATTGAAAGTGAAACATTATAAATGATGAATAGGGATCGTTTGTTTAAGCGCTATGTACATGTAGAGGATTGCTTTGCACTCGTGAAAAACAACTTGCTTGCTACTAGAGCATCTGAACGTCTCACAACTTGCATTTATTAAATGAACTCAAGGGAGATGCAAGTGGTATTGTCACCAAATCTGAGATATGCATATTTTTGCAGTTTTGCAGAAATTCTCTCTACAACGGAATTTACTGTCATGACAGTAATTCAGAAGGAAATGATATTATTCTACAGATCGTGCGTTTCATGACAGCCTTGGAGAGGTCTATATCGATGTTTGTCAAATTGGCAATTCGATGGATTCGCTTGACCTCAGGAATGTATTTTCTTAAGACAAGCTACCACGCGAGTGCGCGAGTGCAGGGCAAAATCACATAATCAATGACAATGATTTCAGTTAACTTAGAAAGATGTAAATGGTCTACATCATTATTCAATCCAAGAAATGAAACATGAATTTTAGTAAATAATAAAATCATGCCGGTGAAAATTGAAATAAAACTTGAAATTTCAGCCAAGAAAGCACGAATAATATTGCGACCTTTTCATGAAGACTTTCATTGCAGACTTCCCTTGATAGTCAGCTTGATTTCCGCTTTGTTAGGATGCTTATTAGCAAATATTCATTCCTTTTGATGTCCAGCTTGTTTCATACTACATATTTAAGAGAGTCATCTCGGTCGTATATAAATTGGCAAATTTTGACTTTTTTCAAAACTGCTCAAATAATTTTTTGGACCACGGGAACGTAATCTCCGCAAAAAACTGAATCTTCATATAAAAATTTTCACTGTATACAGATACTTTTTTTGAGTCGACACTCTACCTATATATCTCTACTCTATGCTTCATCCTTAACCTATATTCTGGCAAGCATCAGTTTAACCCTCAAAGGTACATGTGACTCCATTTTGTGGTCAGCGAAGTTATTTTTGCAACTTAAGAAAATAATTGTCCGTCAAGCATTTCTGCGACAGAACAAATATTCAAAAGATGATAATCATCGTGTATTTTTATATCTATGGTTAATCATCTGAAAGCTTTGAGCTATAAAAGATTAAATTTGTGATTTCGGACACGTGACTCCAAATTGTGGTTATTGGTAAAACTTTAAATGACAAATTGATTTAGCATCAAGCGGCAAGCTATCTATGGAATCTCTACCTTTGGCAGATGAAATCACAGATATCTCTGTAAAATTTGCGGTTCTGCTATAGCATAACACAATTGTATAACTCATCAAGCAAAGCATTGATAATCATCAAGAGTCCAATCATCATCGAGTCATCAAGATTGATGTGAAAGGCAGTAGACAAAATTTAATAGTTTAGACGAATCAATATTATAATCTATCTTAGTGTTGTGAACCTCACATTCAACTCAATTCTGATAGCATCTATACAGTACAATTACGCTATTAGGAGAGAGAAAGAAGAAGGACGTGTATTGAAACATGCAGGCAATGGGTTATGAAGACACAGACTTCAATGAACCAACTGAAATTGGATTCAGAAAATGTATTTGATGCTTGAGCCTCAAATCATCAACGCTTACAATGCAAGCAAGGGAGAGTTGATACGTTCGATGAGAACGTTGAGGAATATACATGCCGCCGAAAAAATGTGAGACCCTCTCATGTTATACTTCAACATTTTAATATATTTTTTCTCACTTTTGATGCTGCAGCTTACAATGCTTTTATTCTCATACAGAAAAATGGATACAGGTGAGAATATTTCGCTTGATAGGGAGTGGTGGGATTGATCCCGGGCTGGTTCTTGTTCCGAGCGAGGGAGGATAAACGTGTGTCTTTTCTTTACAGGAAAACAAGGAGCACATTTCTGCGTGAGCTGTGCATTCAATTGGCAAGTCCGAACGTGCATGCAAGATTCTCTGCGCAAAGAACACCGAAGGATTCAAAGGTTTGCGCTGTTGTGATTGGTATATGCGCATCTCCTGTGCTTATTGATTCATGCGGCGGTCCTCAAATTATTCAGCTCGCTGCAATCAGTGTGGGAAGAACTCCCGGTCTCGTTGTGATGAATGTGGAGAAAGTTGCTGCCCTGAACACAGACAAATATCAAAAATCACATGTTGTGCTAATTGCGTGTTGTAAGCTGTTCAGAGCTTATGATTAAATTTTGAGATATTTTTTAGTAAAAATATGTTTTCGTTATCACGTGCCACTGCTTTGATGTGAAACTAAAAGATAGTCACAGTCCTATAGATAATTGAAAATCAACATGTTCTACTCTCTAGGCAGAATTTGCTTATCATACATAAAGCTAAATGCATCTTATTATAATTAATTTCCAATGACCACAAAATGGAGTCACATGTCCCTTTGAAGATAAAAATTCACATGTCCTGATAAGGGTTAAACTGACACAAACGTATGATTTAACAAAAGTGCTTTATCAGACACACTCACCGATTTCATGCATACACAAGTTGAATAATGTCCCTAGGCAATACAATTGGCATATATCGGGTATTTTATTTAAATTCATAAACATTCTATGAAGAACAACCGGCTTCCAAGTCATCGAGTCAGTCATAAACTTGTGGACAGACATCATCAGATATCGCTGCGTGAAGGTAGCAGGAATGATGTCATAACACCACCCAATACTCAGAACCAAGTATACAGAATCGCCACATCATCCTGCAAGTTTTTAAATGCAATACTCGACTATCAATTAATTTTATCAATTGGTCAGACACGCACCGATGGCAAAAATGTCGGATCTAAGGCAGAGCATCTGAAATTTCTTGGACAGGAATGCCATGGGCAAACTTCCTTGGTGGGCGAAAAATCATGTTGATGATCTGACCATTCAATTGGATAGTTGGCTCATGTCCATATAAGAACTGGAAAGGAAATATTCCGGTTGGAGTCGATATGGTTCGATTGTGATGCCTAATCGATTCTTGTGAGGAATCATAGTGCGACACGGGATTGCAGCGTATTCGATCCTAAATTTCACGATACAAGCGTTCGCAGATTGCATTTCCTTTTGGCTGGAATATTGTAGTTCGTTTGTGTTTGAAATTGAACTTCTTGAACGGCTGTGTGAAAAGCGGAGAAAGAAATTGGGTGTCACTATCGGAAAAGAAATAGCGTGGTGGCCCCAAACGAGGATCCAGCTTCTGACCAAAGCTGCAGAGATGACCATATCTGCAGAGATATTTGATAAAGAAACAGTTCCGGCCAATCTGCTCGCATTGTCAGTCCATGCACTGTAAATCGCTGGATACGAAAATTGCATACAAACATATACCAAATTCACATACAATTTGAAACTAACATTTGATACGAGATTCTCGTATACTTACAGATATCTGGTATGTTTTTCATGCGACATCTCACTTACTTTCGTATGTAATTGGTATGCAGCGATACGAACTATTCTATCTGTGATTTATAACTACGGAGGGCTTCCCGCTAACCCTGATATTTAACTGGATTATGAATCTGCCCTGTCGACTGATTAACTGTATCTGTGATTGGCTACTTTACAAAGAAATACGAGTTGTTGGTATGTTTATATGACGAGACCCGATGCAAATTCGTCCACATTCGTACGTCTCTAGGCATGTAGAAGGCTTCAAGTCACATAGCAATATATATAAAATATATATATAATATATATATATATATATATATATATATATATATATATAAATATATATATTATATATATAATATATATATATATATATATATATATATAGTATATAGAATTTACATACTGCTGTCAAATAACTTTTTTCAGTAATACCAGTTGTGAATATTTCTTTGTGATAGGTTCGGTTCGGCGTGTAACTAGATTAGATTTATTGTAAATTTTCTGCTGTACAAGATGTCTTTATGTCTTCGTATATTTGTAACATTAACAGAAAGACCCGCTTGGTTAGCTCTACTTTATGAAAACATCAATACATTCAAACGAAATTTTTGGTGCAATAAAGTTGACTTATATATCTAAAACATAACTATTTTTTGCCTTCATGAATTGTAATGTGTTTTATGTCGGATTGATAATATGCTTAATTCCAAAATTACATAATGCATAATTGTCGATGTTTAATTACTGATTATTCACGAAATTCTAGGGGGGCCGGTGGAGGTGGGAGGGAGGATAAAATCGAATTGCCTCATCTATCTACATTTATTAAAATCGAATTCAGTATTGTTTGGTTTGACTCTTGCATGCCATTATCTCCTCGCACTACTACTCTCTCTAAAACAGTAGTAGCATTAGTGTGATCTTTATTGACAGAAGGTATTCGTCGAGAGGGGTAGTATAAAGGGTCAACGAGGGTAGGTGATAGAGAAGCGGATCATGATCGCGTGTGCGAGAGAGAGCGGAAATCAACATAATGTGGTGTTAAACATCATGCAGGCTTCTCTTCAACATTGTGAGAGAGTGGTATAGGCTTTAGTATGTAAAGTAAATCCACACTTGAAATAACATACGAAAACCATACTCGCGCGAAAGATATACAGAATCTCTCTATATACCAAAAATATTTGGTACCGGGTATGCATCCTTCGTATGTATTGAGCGATCTACAGTGTATAGGTACTTTTCCTACATGCACTTTCTGAAATCAGTTAATGGATGTATCATTACAGTAACGGAAGAAACAATGTTGGATCCATCTAAAATCTTATCGTTTGATTTTGTAACCAAATGTCCATCAATAAATGAGCATGTGCTTCCTGTATCAAATAAAACATTCACAGTTCTGGTGTCTAAGATAACATCACGACAAGATATCAAAGTTGATTCACGACACCGCTGAAAACAGCTTCACCTAATTTTTTTTTCCTTTCTGATCGACAGTATCTGAAAATGTGTCCTTTTTGCTTGCATAAGTCAAATGTCCGCAGCTTTGATAGAAGCAGTTTCTTGTAATGTGTCCTTGCTTATATTGGCTTTATATAAATTGCAAATCAAAATAGATATATCTCTGTTGGCACACACAGATTCACTTTGCAACCACTGGTGTACTGCTCTCAGGGAACTGACAATAAAATTAGCCATATCACGAGAAGTCGCAGTAGGATTTGCATTCATCAAACAACCAGCAGATTTTGAAGTATCATATGTTGAGAGTTGAATAAACGGTTGTTTTCAAAAATCCCACTGCATCATCATTCAAATTCAAATAGGTAGACAGTATCAGCACGCGAGACTGATTGGCAATTGCATCAGTTGAAGACAATGTTTTCAAAGTTTGAAATTCTAACTACAGATCCAGTTCAAGCGTTAAATGCAAAATTGATTTTGACAAGATGACGAAATCACTTTACGAAAATACTTAAACGAAATCAGTCCGATCAGAGGGTCGGTTTAAAGCAAACCAAGCATGAGCAATTGTCAGTTCACAATGAACAGAGTTAATGAAGGTTTTAGGTAATCAATGTTTATGCTTGAAGATAAACATACAATTTAACATAACGCACTACAAAATACGGATATCAATAAGATATGGCATATGGCAGATTTAAAGGATATCCACAGAAAAAGACAGGCAGCAGGACAAGTTGTTCAAACTTGATTTTGATTTTGGATATTAGACTTGCACACGGTAACGGGTCTTTCGGTAAATACACTTGATTACACTACAGGAAGAGGTACATTCATGATTGCATGGAGTTTTGTCGGCAGTATTCAAAATATGATTCAAAAAAAGTTGAGTGCTTCTAAGGAATATTTGATGTAGGCTTATAGCAAGCGTCAACCTAAACTGAGGACGCATTTTCGCATTTTGCTGTAGATCTTTTCAATACAAACGGCGTGACTTAAAGTGATTGCGTGTTTTTAAACTAAGCCTCAAAAATTGATGACTTAACCTCTGGAAGGTAATATTCATAAACTATTCTGAAAAGTGTCTTTTCGAATATCTTGCCACGCTTCGCAAATTTTTTTTCATGATAACTCTCAATAAAACGTATCCATCTTCAGTTTTGGTGCACTATCATGACACTTTCATTAGATTTAATTATATAGTACTGTACATATTTATAAGTTATAATTCAAATTTCTCTGTTGGTCCTGATTTCGAGGCGATGTGTGTTTATTAAAAGTTATCAATCAGATAAAAACAAACTAGTGACGAAACTAAGTTAATTGAGAGAAATGTTGAGAGGAAACAGTAAGCTAAACATGCCAATAGGCTAACTTATTAATGAGCGTCTTCAGGAGAGGAAATGAAAATAGTTTTGGACGTATGAATTAAAGATAAATGAACAAAAGCTAGCATGAGATATTTACCAGTTCTAAATGAGTCTTTATCACCCACTCCCAGTAAATGCATGATGAAAAGATGGTTGGGGGATCATGCCTGAGGAGGGAAGGGGCTTGTCTCTATAGGATTTCCCGGAATATTTTGCTATCAGTTACTCTTGCACATGCACACCTTGAAATCGACGAGCCAGGAAAGCATCACATGCCAACTGGATATACCCTCACGAAAATTCCTTATGATTTTTATGAGAATTTTCTCATAAATATCTCATGAAATTTCATGCGGATTTGGAGCGTTTTCGTATGATGCATTTCATGAGTTTCGCATGAAAATCTCATTAAAAGATCAACAGTTGCTTTTTCATAATTCTGAATTTATTTTCTTGACATTTAGTTATTGTGGCTTTATTAGCCTATAGCCTAACTTTGTCCCATAGTATTCCCATGCCTGTCTACAATACTAGTTCAATATCCGCAATAATAGGCCATCTCTAATTATGATTGTATATATGTCTGTTTTAAAACATAGTAATGGTAATCATAAAGTCAAATTACATGTGCATTATTTCGGTACCTGCAGTATGGTAATCGAAAAAAATTGTACATCATAACTTAAAATGATAATTAACATCTGAAAAATTATATTTCGTGAATATATGTGTTCTTTATGAGAGCACAAAAAACAGGTAATTATTGTACCATAGGTTCCTAACGTTCCCATTTGGGAAGATAGCATTTTTGGATGTGCATATCAAGCGACTACTCCTGAAAATACTTTCATGGATATCTAAGTGTTAAAATAATTGATGCTTTGGGCGGGAGGACCATTATTCAAAAAATATACACTACGAGTGTGTAGGCACAAAACTCTCCCGATTGTTGTTAGGCCGAAAATTATAATGACTTAAATAAAGACAAAAGGTGGCCGACGTTTCCCTTCCTGACGCTTTATCAAGGCCTAATATGATAAATTTAGATTTTAAATATGATGATTTTTTATCATATTAGGCCTTGATAAAGCGTCAGGACGGGAAACGTCGGCCACCTTGTTCTTTATTTAAGTCATTATAATTTCCGCCTAACTACAATTGGAGAGTTTTGTGCCTACACACTCGTAGTGTATACTTCTTGAATAATGGTCCTCCCTTCCATAGCCATCAATTATGAACTTCGCTTGAACGCGGAGAAGGCTTTTGCACAAGCAGATGTAAAATGTTTTCGCATGTATTACAAATAGTGAAAAATAGCATTCATCAGAGTGCTTTCCACAGACATGTTTTGACAACAACTGGCAAGTTTGCATTTCGTTGATGACTTTCTTTCGCATTTCTGACAAGCCAGTGGTTCTAACCTTGTTTGCGGTAACTGAACCCCACAAATTTGAACCTTTCGTAGTTGGAAAAATAAAATGTGCTTTTTTTCTTCAAAATCAAAATATATTTATTTACTTGATATTTCTTTTACACAGTTTTTCTTCTGTATGAGACAAGAATGAGCGCCTATTTCACTGAAAATTTCATATGATAGCACCGAGGATGCAAACACGATGATGATAATTTTTGGGAAGAAAAAGCGGAGCCAGATTCCACAATTCTCAAGTGCTACTTTCTTCACCAACACTCTTCACCAACACTGCATGAATTCACCAACACGACGCTGGGTAGCGTATCGCTTCTAGTTGTCTATTTATATTTCGATGCGGAAAACTAGGCCTCCGAGACCCCTGAAATTGAATCACCGAACCCAGGTTAAGAACCACTTGGATTAGCCAATGTGTGCGGTAGCGCGATTTTCTCTTCTGAATAGAACATAATTCTTTTACGAAATGTTTCATTCTTGTTTATAGATCGTACATGTCTAAAGCATTATATAAAATGCACATATCGTTTACCTGTGTGCTTGACATCGAGTAGAGTTGCTAAAGCAACGTCTCCACACTCAGTTTGATTATGAAAGCGTGTGATTTTTGACTTCTTCATGGTTTCGTCAGTTGAAATACCATCAAAGAAAGAACTCAAGAGACAAAAGGACATGATGCTTTTTCATGCTGTAAGAGCAATCTTGCTGATGAAGAATCGCGAATCAAAACTTGACTACTCTTCATGATATTATTGACGTCCGGTATCTCCTTTTCGTTTCTTCGTGGACAAATCCATTTTATATACTGTAACAACATTTATCAAAAACGTGTCTTCCGCTGTAAAATCCTTCTGGTCATTAAATACACAATCTGCTCTTCACTTGCTATCAGTACGAAGGACCGGACAGCTAAGTGCAGATTAAACCTTGGACTGGTGTCCAACAACCAATCAAAGTTTTTGCCCAACCTTGCCCCCAGTGGAGCCAGGGTTTTAGATTAGTGCTAAAATGAGTAAGAATTAAGTTCTGCGCTCACAAGTTTTAGTTGGGAAACCAAGTACAGAAGATCATTTTACATGCTTTATAAATTTTGGCCTATTCTTACACCATCACTAGCAGATAATTTCCATCTTGTGTACTTGGTTTACCAACTAAAACTGATGAGAAAAACGAATAACCAAGGCCTCTTCAATGCTAAGTAGCCTACTGTGGTTTCGAACACAAACAGTTTTAAAATGAGTACAAATATTATCAAGCTCAAGGAGTACTAGAATTTGGGGCTCATTTCTTGGTCATTCATTTCAGTACTCAGGTTCAGTACTCTTTCAAGTTAGTGCTTTCTTCATTTAGGACATCATGAATAGCAGTGCAGTACATTCATGAAAAAATTGACAGTAAATACATGGACATATTGCTGTGCCAAATATCCGACTACTCAATTCCTCTTCTTTGCTAACTTGGGAAATCAACTTCGCTTGTAAGATCACGCTGTGGCTTTTGTCAATTTATTCATGAAATATCACTAAAATACATGGAATCAAAGGTATGGGAAAATAGTTGTGCTTTGCTTCATAGTGAAGTCTATTTCAAAGTTTAATGTCCAAGTTTACTTCGGGCTCCTGAGAATATTTCCTATTTCCGGCCTCCTGATGATTCCTGATATTCGATGAAATGGCACCTATTTAGGTCTGTTTCCAATTTTCAAGTCAGGATGCAACTCAATATTTTGTTATTCTACCCGCCGAGCAAAACGTCATCCGTCATTAAGGCATTAGAACGCAATTCAAAGGAACAATAACATACATTATCTTTTCCTTATCAAAATAATCTGACGGACAGTTGATGGATATGATGAATGTGCGGATTCGGAACGGAATGATCACAGATAACTAGGGAATCCAATCTCGACATCAATCATCAATCTCGAGATTACGAAATTAAATTTTCTCAATCTCGAGATCTCGATGTCGAAATTAGGCCAATCACCCTAATTAATTATCTCAGTAATAATTAACTTTATTATTCGGTAGACTTTATCGTATCTATTAGTCATCCCTTGCTGACAAATATATGAAAACAAGTCATGCTGACAATGATCAATTTTTTTCAACAAGTTTGATCTATCAAAACAAAATGTTCGAATTTCGGGCTACGAATGTTGTAAATAAATTCACAAAAAGGTGTGAAAATTCACACGGCGGTCACTCAAAGATTCTTTTCACTATGAAAAAAATGTCGAAGCAAACAAAGTCTGCTAAGAGTTTCATTGTTCAAGCGTGATCTGACCTTACTGGCAAAGTATCCCGCGGCGGAAAATGCTAACTCCGATTCGACCGAGGTAGGAGGAATGGTCTTCATGGCTTGTTCTACTTTTGTCAGAATCTCTCCCTTCTCTCCTGTAGCTTTGAAGAAGTCAATTTCCTTCATAATCATTTGCTCACAAGAACTTTCTCGTCTCGAAAAGTTTTCCGTAGCAGTTGCGTTAGTGCATGTTAAAGCATCGTTCAATCGATCGAGAAAGGTGGAATTCTGAAAAGAAGACAAACAATTGTAAGAATGCGTGTATGAGATTACAATAGGTACGAGTATCCATACACTCTAAAAAATTTAGGCGTTATATCCTAACGCGAGAATTGCAAAAAAGTTTCCGTTATACTCGCGTTATACCTGCCGTTATACTCAATGTGACGTTATACTTTTGCAATTCTGGCGTTATACTGACGTTATACCCATGTTCGCCGTATAACGCCAAATTGGCGTTATTGTAGGTGATCAATTGAATCAGAACAAAGATTATATTCGGTATATTTATTGAATGTGTACAATTAGTATCAAACAAAAATACGACATACATAAATACATGCAGAGAAGGATACAGCTTAGACATACCGACCGTTTCATAAATCATTGCACAAAAAATGAACACATTTTTAAACGTAATTTTCTCTTTGAAGTCGTTATTCAATTTTGATAAACTTCATATCATATGAAACCTTATATTCCAAAGATTAATTTGAGGTGTACTATAAGGTGGTCAGGTTACACTCAAGAAAATCGCAAGTTTTCTTTAACACAAGTTTTCACCATGAAGATATGTTTTGATGAAAATTCGAAGACTGCATGATCTATTGACAACGTTTCTCATGTCGTTTTTATTTTATGATAGGGTGGATACACAAAAATGAGGATCAGCTATGATAAATTTACAGTAAAATCATTCCTAAAAAACTTAAAAACATCGAAGACATTCTATTCATTGATCACAAACTCAATTTCAAAAGGATTATACCAAGCAAAAAGATATCTTCAGCAGAGCGTTGATGTCTGGTCAGTAGGATTTAAAATTGAAAATTCAGGTCAATTTATTTACTCAAGACTGGCATCATTCATCCATCGAATGGTGTACAGCGCTTCGCTACAGCTGATGTGACTAGACGTCTACAGAGGAGACAAGACAGCTTATTAGATATGATAAACAATATCGACAAACAGCATCATCACAATGGGATAAGTTAGGAGTATTATTATCGCATCTCTGATTGAGTAGCATCATCTCAACTGAACAAAATGAATCACCATGTTTGCAAGTTGCAATATTTGACAGTGATGCATGTATTACACTATTGTTTACATTAGTTTTGTATGATGCACTTTTGTCTACATTGATCATTATATCATACAAATAGCATTAGGCCTGATTTTAACATGATTAAATGCATTTACACTATAATGAGATAGTAATTATCGTAAGATAGATTAATCTACTTAGATTAGTTTCATAGAAGATTTTTGAGTAACTTACCAATTCAGTTGATTGATTTTCTTTATTGCTGTGTTCTGTTTGGTCGACCTTCGAATCTTCTTTCAGCATCAAGCGCGTGCATAAATGAATTATGCTATACTTCACGTACCATATTTTCTTCAGCGAAGTTTTGGAGTGAAGTTCCGTTGAGAAACTTGATTGTCAGCAGCAACTCCGTTTGGTGACGCTCATTCAGTCTCTCGTGGAGGTAGCCAAGAAACTCGCTAGCCAATGGAGTGGTGGTTAAACCGGTCAATTCTATTTCCAACATCTCAAGGCATGACGCACTCATTAAATTTGATTTCCTCTTGCACAGTACATTGACCACAACTTCAACCGGTTTCAAGACTTCGATCAGATTCTTCAACAAACGCAGATGTGCTTCGGTGATCTCGAATTTATGATCACAATCAATGAGAGCTTTCAGAACGCAATTTTGTACTTCGATAAATCTGTCGATCATGTGAAGAAAAGAGTTCTATCGCGTTTTAGCGTCACTCACTAGCTGCAAACGTTTGCCAAAATCGTTCATTATATGAATCTGAAACCTTTCATTCCGCAATGGGCTTCGTCTGAAGAAGTGGATTTCTCTTCGGACTAGGTCAATAGCATCCTTCAGTTCCTTCTTGAGCTCAATTTTGACGTTTTCAACATCAGTTGTGAAATCGACTTCATATGCACTTATATGTTTCCTAACTGATTCCTCACAGCCAACAGCCGTTAGGCTTCCAGAAATCGGACATAGACCAAGATTATGCAGCTTGACATTGTCTTGATTGCAGCAATATACGTTGATATTTAAATACCTGTTGTTCGCCGTACTCGTCCATTCATCAATACTTAGCAAATCTTTGGCCAAGTGACTTCCTTTCCGTTATATCTTTCCTGATATCATTTTCGACGAATTCAGCGTAATTTACGACCTTGTTTCTCACTGCTTTAGCTGAACTTGGCAATGTAAAATCCTTCGCCTTCATGCAGCTTATCAGATCGCTTGAAGTTATGAATATTGAGAAGGGAAGGCCATCTTTTGCTGTCATTCGCGCTAATGTTGCATCAAGCGAATTCTCAATCTTAGGCTTGAAAAATGATGTTATCTTTGCCTTATTTTCGAGGGTATTGCCATCTGCGTCTTCGTCACGATTAGACCTATCAATCTCGTTTGCCTTTCTTTTTGTCAACGATGTTTAGACTTTAGGTGAGTATGTACATGTAGACGGTTGTAGATGATCCTCGTATGCTTATTGATGACCCACAACGGTTACACGCCGCCTTATCTCCCGCCTGCTTTGTAAAATAGTCCCAAACCAGCGATGTCGACATTGCCATGTGAATAAAGGGTATAACAGGACGATCAACGCCATCATCCAAGGTTGTCAGCCAGTCAACCTTGCCGCAACGAAGTCAGTTAGAAAACAGACTTTGATGTGGCTACGGCAATGAAACACGTACATATAGCATATCTCACGCAACGTAATAAATAGCAATGTCAGAACATGCACAAACTATTAGTAAATTTCGAAGTGTCGAGATCTCGACGCCCTAATCTCGAGATCTCGAATTAGACAAAAACAGTCGAGATCTCGAGATTGGATTCCTACAGATAACCAACGGACTAATTACGGATTCTGACGGTCTAAATCTAAAAAAGTGTAGTGATCCCATGACAAAATGAAGGCCAAAATGTGAAATGATGAGTCATCATGCTGACTCAGCCCTCCTCTGGAGAGAGGAAGGACATGGCCAAGGATGTGCTGGATGGGATGGGTCCGAGAGGAGCAAACCGTTCCCTCCCCTCTGGAAGGAAGGAAGGAAGGAGGAACTATCCTGTGAGGCAAGGGTAGGAATCTCTGAAAAACGACAGAGTTAGAAAAAGGTAGATTTTGGACGTTTTGGGGTGAGAAAGGTCGTATTTCGGGCAGAAGGAGGGCTCGGATGGACAAACGGAGGGCAGATTCGGATTCTACGTGAAATTTTGGGTTAGGGAGATGATTTTCAGCTCAATCGGAGAGAAAAAGTGCTGACCCCTCCCCCTCTGGACGAGACTTCGATCTTGGCTTGTAGGAATGGTAGAAAGTCGTGCGATTGCTCGTTGGAAAGCTAAGAGTGAGACGAATTCAGTGGATGAAATGGCGTGTCTCTGCGTTCGTTGTTGAGGTGTGGGAGTGACTTTAGTATATTTGACCATCACCGAAAAAGCGACAGAGTTAGAATTTTTACGAAAATGGCTGTAGCGGATGAACGAAGCATCGTATGAGAAAACTGAGACCAGATTTGGAATCGGCGTGACACTTTACACCTGAATAGATGAGTTTTGAGGGTCGTGGGAGTGACATAAATACGCAAACATATACATCTTTGATAGCAAACAATCTCTTCTCATGATAATACGAGACAAACGTTCAACATTAGACAGTGTTTCATTCTAAACGACTGCATATTCTTGTTAGAACTGTGTCATTCATGCTATGTCGTCCGAAGTGATAGAAGAAAGATGACAGATGCAGCAGAGTCTACGAATAAATTTTGTTCACTGCGTTTTCATCAACAAAGTCTTCGTGGTGTGATTGGGGACTACATCATCTCATTTCATCATGAAAAGGCTGACTTAGAATTTGCTATTGCTAAAGGTTACTTCGTTTTCCAACAGCTCATGGACAGTTTGATGAATAAAGATGTGAAAGGACGATTAGTTGCAGAGATTGAATTTGAGAAAATGACTGATGAAAATGCAGGTGAACGTGTAGTGTTTCATTTTGCATCATATTCTGCAGAGACGATACATGATCCTAAAGATTTCTATCAGCGAGTATCTTCATGAGTTTGTCGTCCGCGTGCCTCCTTTTCCTTGCCGCCACGAAGTCAGGGGAGAAACGGAGGTCTCTGATTGGCTCTCATAGTGTCATGTGTGGATTTGTAGGAGACTATAAAAGCAGTCATCTCCCCATTTTCTCTTCATTTCATTCTCTTGACTTGAAAAGCGTGTGCGACTTGCTCAAGCCATTCTCCGTCTCAATTTTGTCTGATTCAATCCTGCTTCCAAATTTACAAGTGAGTGTAATGACTGTGTGGCCTAAACCTTATCAACATTTTAGAAGAGAGACGCAGGAGGGTGTGTGGCCGATGATTGCACAAGCATATTTTGTTGAACCATCAACACCGCCACCTCCACCACCTAGACGCTTTAGCTTCAAGTCCTTTGAGGATTTGAAACTTAATTCGGGTCCCTAGCCCAAGACATTTAATTTACTGGACGATGACGAAGTCTCGGACTTTGGTGATAAGCTTTAAATTATGTGAACGCAGCAAAAGGTCCTCTTAAGGGCCACCTCATATGTCACTGCTAAGCTAACGATTTTCTTTTCTCCGATGATCATGAATGTACTTAGTGGTATTCTTTCGTTACAGACTGCCATGGCCATGAATCCTACTCCTACTGCTGCATCACTCAATCCTCATCATCTCGAGCTGTGGAATCCGAAAATTGAAAAGGTAATTCACGGCTATCCTACCTACATACAACAAGTGCGCTACAACGGTGTTCGACTCTATCTTCAAACGCCAGCGGTATACTTACCAAAAATTGGATACGCAAGTAAATCGTTGCCGTCAAAACCTGAGTATGCCTATTGATAATTGGTTGTGTCAGCTGCTTGACATTTTAGAAGACGTTGTGAGGCAAAAGGCTCTTATTCCCACTGAACTATTACATTTGTGGCCAGAAAAGAAAACTTATTATTATAAACCTTTGTATCGCAAAGGTTTTATAATTTATTATTTGTAAATGAAACGTATTTCATAAGTGATTTCAAACGGTGGCTGTCAGGTTTTCATATTGTTAAAATATTAGGAAATGATTCTGAACGAGAAGCAGCAACACTTCAGTTGCACATTGATATTTACATTTACCATGTTGGGTAGATCGTGTAAGACAAGACTATCATATGCATTGTGATCAAAAGAAGTTTACAGATGAAATGATTTTTGATATGGCTATATGTTTCGGTGAGAGACATCACCTTTACAGACCACCATCCTATTGTAATACTAAAAATAAAGCCACCTACATTGCAAAACTCTCTTCACGCTGGCATTGTAGTCTCTATGATGTTTATGAACTGTATCTATATTATTGTCAACAACATGGGTATATCGACAGCCTTATGCAAAAATGGCCTATCTGCAATTTTCCACTTTCGAGAAAATTGAAATAAACCTTCCTATTTTTTATTTTCCAGGTAAACAATATAGTTTTTTCGTGTGTTATGTCAAGATTAGTATATCTAACAGAGGATCACTTCATTTTCGCTATACTGGTTCGCCAATAGGTTGTTTTTGCAGATAGGCCAATTTTGCATTAATTTTCTGTAGATAGGCCATTTTTGCACAAAATTAAGATACATCGATGATTTGTTTCATTTACATTTTCATATTATGTTACAGAATTAGATAAGTATTTTGTGTGATGATAATTACATACATTAGGCCTATAAGTATGACTGGAAAAGATAATCTATTTGTAGGCCTAATTTTATGGGGAAAAATTTAATTATTATAATGGAAGATTTGTATACATGGCTGTTACTTTCAGTTCAAACACATCAGGAAGTAAATATTGAAACCATCCTACTCCATTTTCACCCATTAATCGAGAATAATCTAAAAAGGAGCTCAATGAAAACGATTAATTTTTCATCGTTATTTTTATTAGTTAGAATATAAACAAAAAACTATTCAAAAGATTGCAAAAGTTATCAAGAGTGAGGAAGGCTATCATAAAATGCATGATTTTCACTTGGGATCACTTATTTGAGTACCTGAAGATCTTGATACTTCCGCTCCGATATTTCCAGATGCGACGGGAACATTTGGTTCAAGAGAAGGGTCGATGTACGATTTATTCTTTGTGGTAAAAGTGACCACTCCTCTTCTCCTTTTAATTTGAATTACATTTCGCCTGTCATTGTGTACTTCAATGCTGATAGTTCATTAACTTTTGTGTCTCCGATATTCTTTCCGGGTCTTATTGACTTCACATATAGGTTTTGAAACCCCTTTTTAAAATAGGAATGGTTCAAATAATGAACAACGTATGGTTCATAGTTTCGGCGGGGCCAATTTCATCGCCATCCTGTAGTCACTTGGTGAATAGATTTCGCACCTAATTCTTCTTTCAATTGTGCTGTGCATAGAATCGGCCTCCATTTGACTATGCCCGCTGATGAGATACTTCTGTAATTATTGTTACGTTTTTTTCTTTAGCCAAGTGTAGGTAGGCATTGCTGACAGTTGCGTTGCGGTTTTGATAAGCACAACCGTCGGACCAAATAATTAGTTTCTCAACACTGTCATGACGATTGAGATAATCCTTGAAGTGTTGATACTGAAGTAGGCAAACACTTCAGAGGATAGATCGCCATCAACCTCGGTCCAAGGATAGCAATGTCCCTCTTTGGTTTCTAAACAGTATAATGTGAAGTTATGCATCTGTAATTTTGTCTTATAATACATGCAGCTTGCTTGTGTTTTGGGACATAACAGGACTGCCTGCAAGTCCATAGTCCATACTGAAACTTTCGGATTGTTTTTTGCTTCATTTTTGTCATTTGCCTTCTCGGCTTGGGCAGCATCCTTTAAAGTCAAATGCTTGGAGTGATCCTCTGATGATAGAGTGCCAATTTTATATTTTATGCATTCATTGCATTGGTCCTTTCTCGGAGTAAAGACTCTGAACCCCATGGAGTGGAACTTCTTGAGAAACGTACTGTAACCCACTGGCTTTTGGTTTAGAGCTTGTGCACTCGTTTGGTATTCTTTGAATAGACCAGACAATGTCTTCCCAGATTCAAGAAATTTCTGGACCTGGTATATTGCTCTGCAATAATGCGATGGCATTGTAGTTCTACTATTCAAGAATGTCTCTAGGTTAGCAGTGACTTCCTCAGTGATCCTATTTGCGACTGTTCGAGTAGAACTGGTCGATTCTGGTGATATGAGAGATTCATTAGCCTCCTCTGACATCCAATGCATAATAGCTCTTTGTGGAATGCCAACTGTTGAACAAAACAGGCTCTTGCAGACATGATAAGAATTTTCGTCCACTTCCAAATTGTACGAAAAGCTCCTAGATCTGCGAGAATCACTTCTTGATGTACGGCGTTTTGGTTCTGCTGACTTGATGAGGCTTTTGATGTATATTTTCCTTTCTCGAAATGTCTTCATCTTACCCCAAACATTGTCGAATATTTTCATTCTTTCTTCTTCTGTGATATTATAGCAAGCTCTTGATAAGGTTTTGCAACCATTCGATGTACAAGACCCTCCCATGGATCGAGCCGGTTTGTTGTTGTATGGTTCTCCCATTTCTCTTAGACGCTTGGTTTGATTTCGTTTCCACAGCTCAGGTCTTCTTTTCTCATACTTCCTTTTTCTTTTGCCAACTGTAGGCATCTCATCTCCATGATTTGTATCTGAAAGGAAAACAAACAATAGTAACAATGGATACTAAATGCTCAACTATTACATGTATATTTTAATTGTGTAGAACAAAGCATACCCATTAAAATGAAAATCCTAATTTGACAATAGCCTCTGGCCACCAGGACGCAAAATATGATTCTAAATATGAAAATCATAATTTGATCATAGCCTCCGCCACCAGACGCAAAATACATGTATATTAATAAAAGTTAATTATCTTTATTTAGCTATTGACTAAAAAAGTTGTTAGAATCTATGGGCTATGCACAGCTATGGTCATATTGTGCTTAACCTGAATTTTTCAATAAATGTTCACGAAGTTCCTATTAAATATCAATTCGAAACATGTTGCGAAACATATAACGAGCAGCTATGTATTTCCTTGTTTTGCAAAGCCAAAAATATAGCAATGATATATTTAAATAGTTGACTATATTTCTTTAATTAGAATACTTTTGCATATCGATCTAATTTGATCTTCATAAATGCATAATTTCATTGGAAGAAAAATATCATTTCAATTTTTTATTCGTTTCTTAGCACGAATGAAAAGTTAGTTTCGACATACCTTGCTCGTGTAATAACGTCCGGAAAACTTCATTAGGCGTCAAGGGCATTGAGCGGGGGTTCACAGTTAATTCTGGAAAGTAAAATATGCTTGTAAAAATAGACATTTGTTTTGATGTCAGCTAAACATTTGATATTGAAGTTATCACGTTCTTGATTCCTTCTTAGCTATACCTGTCTACATAGAAATGTCTAGATTGATCAGTGTTCGATACAAGTATTATAACCATATGTATTTATTGAAATGATTCATAAAATGGATATAGAACTCAATAAAAAAATCAATTTATGGTATGTACATGCTTTATAAAGTTGCAAACTAAAATAATACGTGTATGTAGAAATTAATGTCATAATGAAAATAATGCCATAACATAATGAATATTCAAGGATTCTAAATTGAAATTATTTGGATATACTATTTGAATAATACCTAATTTATGATACATTATTCTAACATGTAGCACTGATTATAATATTATACTAAGAGTTTTATAAACTACCCTACATAACTTAGATATTTGACAAATATTTCTTGTACTATCGGTAATACTGAAACATCAATGGGCCGATTGTTAAAAACTTACCAATTCGTCGTTTTTTACAGGCTGCCTGTACCATGAGCATCCCTCTACTTTTCATATCCACGATAAACGAAGTCCACACTTAACAATCGAGTTAATATTGATATACCTAACACGCTTGAATGTAGGAAAGTCAAGGTCAACAACAGGCTGATCTATGTCAGAATGATCCTCTGTCTGATGGCTCTCATCTCTATCGACAAGCTACTGCGTGCCGTCACACAACGCAATTTTGAGTGCACAGTGTGCGACCACTGTCTTCCCACAGGCAGCGTGCGTCATAATGAAGAAGTAGCACGCTTGGCATCTATTTAGAAAAAGCTACTGTTCCTGCAACGATGCCGAATAAATTTAAGTTTTGGCAATTGTCGAAGTACCCTACATGTGAACCTGAGTTATTTCTGCGTAATGGCCTAACTGACAATGTTAGATAGGCCAAAATGCATTTATGCTAAAAATTAGCATTTCCAACGATAACTTTTTTAAATGTTGATGATTAATCGATGACAAACAAACTAAGGATTATTGCTGTATAATAGTTCAATTTTGGCCTAAGTGGCAGTTAGGCCATTTTTGCATAAGGCTGTCGATATGTAAAACATGTTTTTACTCCTTGTCAATGAGTGATGATCTTTTCATGAAGTGTATTCTGTACTTGTGAATATTGACTGATGTTGAATAAACTTACAGTGGAACATGATTGTTGTTTCTGTATTATTCATAGTGGAAGTCATTGAAGCAATATGAAATCTATGCTCACAACGTTTATGATGGCGCATCGTTCACTAAGGAACGAGGCATGTGTTTGACACTTGATCAACAAGGGTTCGATGGATTTTAACAAGATTGGAAACTTACATTTAAAATGAAGATAATGATATGAAAGTAGTGGCAACTGAAAGCCCTCCTCTCTTCAAAAGATTGATAGAGAGTTCACAACCTCAAGATGTGAAGGGTGGACTCATTGCTAATATTGAGTTGAAAGATTTGCAAAAAACCACTTCGTTTTGGATCCTATTGTTTAGAATGGATTACTCTTAGTGATCTATTTTATGCACGACATATGGAGACAATTATGGAGAGATTAGTTGAGACGATGGAAGGAAATGCATACGTTGTTAAACATATCATGATTCAACTGAGTGTGTTTACATCCACGACTTTGTTTGATGGTCGACATGTTGTGTAGATGCAATAAAGATTTCCTTTAACTGAGTATTTTGTAATGGTGTGTAGAGCAACATGAGTCATTGCACTTTGTTACATAAATGAATGCGCCTTGGTCCGAGAAAAAGGACGTATCACAAAGTGAGTCATTGCGCTTTGTGCATTACTATCGGGCTCTTTGTTAGATAAATAAATGCGTCTTTGTTCGAGAAAGAGGGCGTATCACAAAATGAGTCATTGCGCTTTGTGCATTACTATCGGGCTCTTTGGTAGTTAAATGAATGCGTCCTTGTTCGCTAGAAGGGGTGTGTCACTTAAGTCTTTGTGAGGACTAGAACGACTTTGTAAGGGGCAGTCAGTCATAGGGAAGGTTTCCACCCACGCGGTGAAAAGTTCACGTGTGATAACTCTTTGTCACGTAACAAAGACAGGGAAAACATGAAAAGGGAAACGCATGTGATTGGAGCTAGGTCTGGTTATAAAACGGACGACTGAGCTCATGGCAATCATTTCCGTCCTTGCCCTAACCATGCAGTTGCTCGAAGCCATCAACTCCTCTGCTCTCGCAGTGGGTACACTGAACTCCCTTACTTAAGCATCGGGTAAAAATACTTTCAATCAAAAGATAACTCATCATGGAGAAGTCGTGACCATAAAGACTCCAAGTCATCGGATGGATTATCTAAAGGTTATGTCAACAAAGTATGGACTCGCTGTATGTGTACCGTTAGACTATTGGACAGGGTTACAATTCAATACTCTTGAAAGATTCCTGAAAGAAAATCTCACCATTCCCAAAGAAATTGTTCGACACAATGGGAAGCGGCCACAAGTTCCCATCATGGAAAGAAGATACATGTATGTTCATACATGTATGGATAGACACTGTCTCATCATCCATGTAAAGGAGGGAAACGAATTCGACTTACTCAATTGCAAACCTCTCCCCATTTTGGGAAAAGGATTCTACTCCTTTGAAATTAAAATTCAAACCATCTACATGGGTCCGCACAGGGACGGAAGGTTGTTAACGTTGAATCCCTATGTTGTCTCCATAACCTTTAAAAAAGATGTCTATGTTGATGATGATCAACTAGAGTAGCACTCTCCACACACTGAGAACGCACCATCGGTCTTTATGAGACCAAGGCCTAACGGCCACCGTATCAAGAAAGAAAAAAATTACACTCACCATGCCACACATGAACGTTACTCTCTCCTTCTTTCTTAGGCATACCATTCTTCTCTCAGGTTTAAAACATGTGGAAAATATCAGCATGCCTCTATGTATCATGGAAACGTCATTGTGCTACATTTCATTATACGAAACGTCAACTTCAGATAACTCTAGAACGCTTTCAACTGCGAAGGTTACATCGCGCTATCCTATCCCACTCTTGCCGTGTCATTAACGTAGGAGAAGGCATTGCATTTATTCGCATTCAAGAGATGATTCTACATACTGATCACTGCTACATCGTGATTCCAAAACCCTCATGGGAAAGTATAAAAAGGAAGTTCACTCAACCCTCATGTCTTTTGTGAATCATGATCCCCATCCGCATCATCAACGCCATGCGCGAAATGAATCTCAGAAGAGACATCGATTTAGAAAAGTTGCATGCCGATCTTCCCGATGTATCATCGCGGTCGTCCACAAATGTTGCTCATTCGCATGAGCAACGGTCGAAATCTTCAAATCTTTCGCTGTGGCAAAACGCAAGTCCTAGAAAACCTTTCTCATTTCGTGATGCAGTCCATGTGTTACGAAGTCGTCAAGAAAATGCGAACACTCATGCCTTATCTACGCCTCAGTCCCGTGACATTGAAGAATATAGTAGTGTCTGTTCAGTTGAAGATGTTAGTGAATCTAGCAAACATTAAAACCAGTAATCATTGTATATTTTATGAAACTGAACTCCTTCCTGCTGCTCTGATTCGGAAGTGGTATCCTGTACATATTGCATTGTTTCACAACGGACATTGTATCATGACCGGTTTACATGATTTCGTTAAAGTAACTGACATTGTTTAATCTTTAATACGTTATCTGTATGAGTCACAGTTAATAGAATCGTGTTAATCACATGATGTATTTTGAATGAGTCATCGAAATGAAATATCGCACACACACTTGTCGGTGAAAAGGTCACGCTGTCTGACGTGAGGCGCCATCGCTTTGTCTGATAAATAACGCCCACACACGTGTCGGTGAAAAGGTTGAACAAGACTGACTAGATTCTTATCTAACTGACTGGTGCTTTACCACTTCATGAGTCAGAGATATTTATAGACATGAGTAAGCAAAGTGGTTGATGTTTCCTAAGCCGAAGAAATTTTCATGATGTTACATTCGTTGAAAACTTGATGATGTTAACTTTTTAACTTACAAACTGTGACATGGTTATGACTTTATCTTATACTTTACCTATCTTGCAAACAGTGAAACGCTTGTCACTTTAATTTATACTTTACCTATAAATTGCTAAAGTCCATAATCTATGGGGATAGGGTTACCTACGGTTGGATTTAGGGATTTAGGGATTTGGGTTTTTATATAACACAAGTGAATGTTAACCGTTAGTGTATAATACATTTATTAATTTAACCATTTGTGACATTATTCCTAACATTACAAACAACTACTTTATTTCTAACTTTACAAACAGTGAGATGATTCTAACTTTATTTTGTTCTTCACCTATCTTACAAATATTGAAACGCTTGTCACTCTATTTTATACTTTAGCTATCTTGCAAACTCTGAAATGATTCAAATATTAGTTCAAACTTCACAATCATCAACTTTATTTCTAACCCTACCCATCTTACAAAATGATCAAAACTTTTACTTCTGTCTAATGAGTGAGAATCCCATCTTTATGTCAAAAGAAAAACGAGACAGTCTGTACATGATATGTTATTGAATGAAGGACATTTCATCACAGTCACACATAGTTAATACTATACACGGAGAAAACAAAGTCACTCATGTGAAGGGAGAAAACAAAGTCAGCAAAAGCACTGGATACACCATCGATGATATGTTGTGATCAGGAGTTGGAAGCATGTTACAAGGCGCTCACTTACAACATCCCATAGAAAACGCTATAGAGAGAAAAACAAAACATCAAGCACAACAGAGAGGAAGAATGCATCATCATACATCGTCGGACGGAGGAAGAGAAAGTTTCTGTCTCTTTGGTGTGTGTCTGGATGGCCATTTGGTAATGAGTGGTTAGGACTCATCCAGCATCCCTTGTCTTCCCAAGCAGAGAGTGCCCGTTTCCTAAACGTTGTTGTCGTGACTTCGTGTACCTTTGATTTTAAAATCGTCATATTGACTGAACTTATTTTAGTTGAATTTATAGCATCTTGATAGTCTCTATGTGTCATTTTTCTAACGATGGACTTCGAGATGCCTTTCGCCCGTTTTATGGAAGGCTCTGATGATTTTAACTTCATAGAGTACATCTTCGGGCGAAGCAAGATAATCTCTTCTATCCTATTGCCTGCGCATTCATCTTTGAAGCAACCGAGCTTTGCTTTATTTTAGGTCGAGTAAAGCGGTTTCTCTGTGGGATAGTTGGAGCTATCAAAGTGTGGCTTTAGCTGGTGCAGAATATCATCCTTTCTGACTCCTTTCTTAGTGGTGAGTGCGAGGAAAAAGCTATCAGTATCTCCGCCTACCAATTCTGCATGATAGATGAGTGGGCATAATTTTATCGTGTGGTAGTAGACATTGTACATCTCAAGCTTGGAGTGATCTAAAACGGCTTGACCTATTTAGATGGGTTTGAACAACTCTACTTTGGGTTTTATCATCTTAATACCGGCCAGATCTTCGGTAATGGCATCAGCAGATACAAAGACTGGCGAACGATGCATTTTTCTAGCTACCTCAGGATCAGTCATCAAATTATAATTGATGCGTTTTCTTACATCCTCCATGATTTTACCAAAGAGGGAATTGTTCTTAAATTTGAAGAAATCCTTTTCAAAAGGATTCTTGGAGGCAGCACGTTTCTGGCTATTAAAATCTATGTAAGGCCTTAAAAAGGCCTTTTGATGAAATTGGACACCCTATGCACTTTTTGTAACTGCATGCCCATCCTTAAATAAAATTTGAGAATTTTGCAATGAACAATGTAATGTTCTTTATCATACTAGGTGAGCAGCAGCTTTCTAGCAGGATGATATTTCATTTTATTTTCCTCTTTGATTTTAGTTACTCCATGAAAGGAGCATACATATCTTCAGTCACTATACCAGACTCCGGAGCAAGAGGAAAGTCTGATGTCTTATTCTTAATACAGTCTGGATAGGTGAGGTCGACTTCAAACAAATAACCTATGTCGACCTCATCTTCCAGTCCTAAAATATGATGGGGGTTGGAAAAGTGTTCAACCTCATGGGGGTTCAAGCCAAGCAAAGTGGGATTGTGGCAAAGGTTTCGACAGTGCACTTCCATAAAAACCATTTTGGTCGATGTACATCAGGTGGGTGTCAAATTCACCATCGACTTTTTCATTAACATGCTTGTTGACAAGCGTCAATCCACCTCGGATCCCGCGTTCAAACATGGTGTACATTTCGGGATCGTCTAACAAATGTATTTTTCCCTAGTCATTTTAAAAGATGACTGGTAGGACAACCCCGGTAAACTAATGTAATGGACGGGGTCCAACGCTCCAGTGTAACTTTCCTAAAAGCCTTAAAGACATCGGCTAAGAGCAAAACATCATATTTTAAGTAGGCAAGCATGTAGTCACTAAACGAGTGACAACCTAATTCTTGCCATGCCCGCTGTGCATGCCTATAGTCATCAGGCGAACAGTCCTCACCCGTCAAATCGTTCTTAACCCTTTCCTTCGCTGCGTTGTTCCTGAACAACATTGAAGAGATTGATTCTAACAGTCTCGTCATTCTACTATTTGATCAGCGAATCACGTCGCAGTATCACCCGAGATCTGAACTAGTCGAAAGGGGTGGTTTTCAACTTCAGTTTTCCTCTGTCGGCCGCAATTGTGAGGTAAGTTGATGAACACGATGAGAAAATGAGTCAGCGATGTGGAAGCTTCGGAATTGATATAGGATAACTTATAAGATTACGCTAAAGACAGGAATAAATTTTTTTTTCTGCTCAACAGTAATGTCAGGAACTCTAACGTGTAGCTGTAATATCGGTAATAACTATAATATAGAATTCACACAAGTGTATTTTAATGTTGTGTATGAACAACATCGTGAAATAGTTGAAAAAATAAGTAATTTTATTTTTTGTTATGTTTCTCATGTGTAATCGAATATTTCTCCTACATTAGAGTATATGCTGAGAATGTTATGTTGCATTATGGTAATACATGTATTAGAAAACTGAATGTGATCGTTTGCTATACGCTAAAATAATTCAGTTCATACTTAATTCAGACGAATCCATTTGAATGTTGTATATTTACAACATTGCGAAATGTTAGAATTATTGTGTTTTGATAAGCTTGGATTCCTTAATTTTTTCTGAAATGTTATCAATTATTTCTTGACTTGAGCCATCATACGCTTGTACAGAAATGTGTCTTCGTCAATAAATTTTGTCATTATAATTGATAAGGGTCATTTTCTTGTGTAGCATTCTCATATCAATGTATCAAATAATAATGAATTCACATAGCCTACATAGTTGCTAGGTTTGCATACCTTTTATACCTTACTGTAAAAAAGAATAAGCTTAGGCCTAGTCATTATAGCCTATATACAGCCTATAATGTTGGCCTTTGCTTTGTAGATGGCGCAACAGTATTCGCTGAGGACGAACCGACTTCGCCAGGAAGATTTTGCTGAGAGGTTTTCTACCAGCCGGAATGGGCGCATACAAGTAATATCTCCACCGGAATGACCTGAGGATAGTGATCATGACGAACTATCGGACGGTGAATCAGACGACGTTAATTCTGACGTATCTGATGTTCAATTTTTTACTTTTAATTTACTGTACCATACCGTGCATGCACATTGCTTTTGTAGATTTTTATTGTCAATTCAGATTGGTATTTCCATCGAGGATGAATTAGCCTCGATGTTTATATTATACACATACTTTTGCAAATGAATTTGTTTTATTTCATGGAAACTGAATGTAGGTACATAGTTTATCATCGTATAACATATCAAGATGGATGCGCTCATGACTCATAGGATGGTCATAATAAGGATTAACTGCATATTATCATAACTATTTTGTTATTAGTAGGCCTATATTTATTGTGGGTAGGCCCTATAGCTTATGTAATAGCAGCCTAAACAAAATACAAAGAAATAAAAGAATATAATAGCACAAATATTATGCTTGCTAGTACGTTGTGCAACGTCGTTCGGGTTAATACGCATATAAAAATACAACAATTTCGTAATGTTGTTATGGAACTACGTCGCAGTGAGCTAAGCTACCTAAGTGAGCTAAAGCTACCTAAGTGACAAAAATTTTTTTTCAGTTTTATTTAAAAATAGTGAAAGAAAGGGTTAAATTTATCAATGGGTAGAAGGGATGTTTCTTTCAATATGTCAATTGAACTAAAATAACTATAAGGAAACACCCATTTCCGTCGCATGAGACTGTCACTAATAGTAGGATAGTCTTTCTTTAAATTTTGTGTGAGTGAAAGTGAGTCTAAATTATTAGCGAAAGTGGCTAAGGAAGAAGACATAAACTGGAAACTGTCTGCTCGATCATTTGTTCAGACTTCTGTTTACAGCAGAAACGTTGAATTCGCGTTTTTTCTTCATGCTTGTGCTTAAGATAGGCTTTCTTGTTTTGTTTTAATTCATGACGTCTTAGTCGCTTACGTTCAGCGTCTTTTTTTCTATATGCCTCCAGATTCTTCTGTCTGTAGCTTCTACAGTAATCTCTATTGCTTTTTGCCGGTTATTGCCGGGTTCAAGATGAAACTCGATGAACTGACTCTAATCAACAACGCATTCGGTAAGAGCTACCGGTTAACAGAAGCATATCATGAATAGCAATCAAGCAGCAAGAAATAATAGTAATGATGAATCCTTTCTCATCATTGGTTGTCATATAAGGTCAACGTCAGACGATCAGAGGAAAGCTGATAACAACAGACAGACAGCTGAGGTGTGATCGAGTCTATTGTCTAATCTGTTCGATTGCAAACGGAGCTCCTGTGGGAATTAACTGTGTCTTAAGACGAAAGTTGTTAGTCATCATGTACATAGATTTATGTACAGATGTCAAATGTTGCACTAGATTGACCTGCGCTGACAATCTAATGAAGAAAAAGATGAAATAATTTGAGAAAATCACATTTTGTGTACGTCCGACAGATTTTGGTGGAAAACTTTGGAAGAGGATTTCTGAAAGAATATCTTCCAAACAAGAGTCAAACTGATATGAAATTATTGCAAATATAGATGATTGATACTTTGGAAACTTTCACGATAGCAGACTTGATTTTCACTTAGTAGCATTGATAAATAAAGCCGAAAATCTGTAGGACGTACAGCGACTTGTTCGAGAGGCTGGCATATCATTTGAGGTCATCACTTCATCAAACTTTTTGCATATAAAGATTGCGTGGTTACCACATTTGCATATTAGGATGGCTTTTTCATAATCATTGTAATTTTCAATGAACTATGAACGAAAATGTATTGTACGTCCGACAAATGGCTTTTCGAAAAAATTGAACTTTGAAGCAAATTTCCAAAGCCAGCGTGAATCAAGAGGTCAAATAAATAACTGTTCCTGGTGATTTTGGGTATTATCTTGTAATTTCTGACAGTAAAATTCTTAGAAAGATAGAATATTTTTTTGATATGGATGATGACCAATTTCGTAACAGACCCTGGAACGCTTTTGCTGAAGAATTCCATCGACGTTGTTTTGTGTTGTTAACATTTTCTTTTAGTGGAAAACTGTATGAACAGACAGATGGCGTCGCCATGGGCAGTCCTCTAGGCCCTCTCTTGGCTAATATTTTTATGAAACATCTGGAAGCCAATCTTTCGACAAGTGATAAGCTCCCATACTTATATTATAGATGTGGATGATGCAATTGCCTTTTTCTCTAGTGAAACTGAAGCTAAGGGTTTCCTTGAGCATCTCAACGATTCTCATCCTGCTCTGGAATTCAAGATGGAGCATTCAACCTACGACTGTCTCCCCTTCGTTGGAGTGAACATTCGCAAGAATGGTGATCATCTGCTCACAGATGTTTATCACAAACCCACTAACTCTGGACTTCTCCTACACTATCACAGTCATGTGGATCCAACTTACAAACGATCTCTCCTTCTGACAATGATAGATCGAGTCTACGGTCTTTCCTCTAATTGGAAACTAGTCAACCAGGAGTTAGACAGACTGAGAGGTATTTTCTCTCGCTTTTCTTACCCTTCAGAACAAATTGAGTCATCAATAAGAAGCTATCTCGACAACTTTTGTGATCCTGAGCCAAAGCACTGCCCCTCATTCAATTCAGATCAGGTGTATCGCCTGGTCCTACCTTTCAAGAACCAAAAATCCAGTGACTATGTGCGTCGGCAAATAAATAATCTGAGCTTGCAGATTGAATCGAAAAATGTGCTTGTTTTCATCAATCGCAGTGTTAACGATGTTATCTGTCGGCCTGTTGAGAAGCCAAAACTTGTAAAATGACATGATGTTGTCTATATTTATAGATGTGATTCGTGTGAGGCAAATTATGTAGGGATGACATCTAGACATCTTTTCGAACGTGTTAAAGAACACAAGTATTCGGTCATCGGTCTGCATCGCCAAAATGAGCATGGGGACAATCGTGTGGAGATTGACAATTTCAGAGTTCAGAAATATTGCAAAAGTAAATTTGATCTCCTTATCTATGAAATGCTTTTCATCACTGCAATCCGTCCTTCTCTCAACACACCGTGATTCAGTGTCAGCGAAGTTGTTGACTAATTGACTTGTCACTTGTTGTCAAGAATTTTATCTTTGATGCGTGTAAATTACAAGTCAACGCTCTCCACCTGTTAATTTGATAACTGCTACATGTGCTAACTCTCAAGTGCTCTGCATTTCATAATCATGTCACTTCCACTGAAGATGTTTGTATGACAAACGAAACGTCTGGGCAATACATTGAAAATGAACATTTTTTCGTAATTATTTCTTTCCAAGATAATTTCAAAAACGTTATTAATCGGACTCTCAACAAAACTTATAAAATTGTTAACAACTTTTACATAAAGAATTACTGGATTGATAAATGAACAATGGACGACAAGTTGATATAAAGCGACGAATATGAGTATATAAAACAATAGAATGTGCCTTTATCATAACGTACCCGGTACAAGAAAACACTAGCATCACCTCAAGTGAAGCACTTGCATGAAATGCTGACGAAAAGATTTTAATAAGTGATCATAGACACTAATTATAACAATGTGAATGTGATTCGAATATCTGTGAGCTACACTTCTTCGTAGAGTTCATGAACGAATACAATTTCTGATATTCTTCTTCTTTCTGTTCATCGGAGTCAGACAACATACCATATGAAGACGTTTCGGCGATATGATGACGTTCTGGAGACATTTCGGTTTGATTCAATTGTGACACTCGTTCTTTCGACGTTTTTCGATCACAACCTGACACCACTAGGTTTACACATATTACGGATATCACAACTTGATAAAGTGTCGGAAAATATGTTGGAAAACATCGCTTCGAGAATTTCCACTTTGAAAACTTGTCGTCTCGGCTGAAAAATTGCATCAATTTGTCCGTACGATGAGTCGGCACACTTTGCGAGTAACTAACAACGGTTGAACCTGAGATGATTCGTTGATTTGTGGAGAATTTAGCGCTTTCAGAACGAAGGCGTCCTGGGCGATCCGCAATCTCACACGTTCCAGCTTCACCACCTTTTCTTCCAAGGAATTGAACTGAAATTAAGAAGTCTATTGAAATCACCTTAATTACTGAAGAGTGGATATTTTTGATAATTATTATTGCATGTGTTAGACGGGAAATTATTATGAGAATTCGAGTGATACATGGTGGTATATTGTGTAGTTGATATGACACAAATTTTGCGGAAACTCTGCCACTGCTTAACCCGTTCAACTCGAATAAATCTATGGTATTTCCAACTTTTAAAACGGATGTCGAGCGCCATCTGAAATACTCTTCCAGAAGCGGATGTCGAGGGCCCCTCGACATCGTATTTTTAAGAGTTGTATTCTTTCTGACATCTTGATTAAGTTGTATTGCGAACGTAGATGTCCTCACATAACTACTGAACGGTCAATATTCCGGCATGCTTTTTAATATGTGTATCATGTTATTCAACAGGGCTACAAATTCGAATATTTACTATTCGTGTGAATCAAATGTCAATGACAAAATCGAATTGGAAAATCGTATAACTTCCCATTTTTAGCGAATCAGCTAGACGCGCATTTTCCCGTGTGAAATAGTCCATGTTCTACAATATTGTTAAGGAAAATTGTTGGTCAGCCTTAGTCATTGGCAAATTCTGATTACCATCGGATGCATTTTCAAAAACCAATCATAATTATTTCACTGTTATAACGGCGCACATACATACCATATAAGATGATTAAAGCAATATCTTTACATGTTTGCATGGATCGTCTGTAAGGAAGATTTAAAAACTTCAACCTCTAAATGCACAGTGTGTAATACTGGCATTGAACATAGCTATCGTAGCCTGCAAGCGAGAGAGCTAGAAATTTGAAAACTGTGATTATAAATGCACAGTATGTAGAATTATGCAGTAGGATAAAGCTAATAGATTTTGATCTCTATGGTTCTGCACAATTTGAAAATTCAGCGATTGTGAGAAAATTTCAACTTCCATTGCCCTGTGTCACACGTGAAAGTAATACCATTCGGTAATTTGAAAATGTAAAACATCTGGTGAATGCATTGCATAGCGACAGAGAGCTGCAAAACGTGTTTTAATCCAACATCATGCCAACACCAAGCAGAGCGCTTTTAAATGCTCTTCGAAGGTTGCATGGATATTAGACCAAAGTGTTAATGAGGCAGATATGCCATCCCAATTGATCATTTTCTATGAAAATCCCATAAAATTTCGCAGTAGAATTATTGCCCATTGTCTACTGCAAAAAAAGGAAGATGTTGAAGGTTAGGAACAGGAGGTAGTTCAATTTTCCTGGCATTGTGCTAAAAACAAGCTGGTCTCTCCTTTGTATCTGCCTTTTATTTGAGGTTATGTGCAAGATAGAAATCCAACAGGGTAACACCACAGCGCTTCTCGTGTCAGGTGGGACCGTGCAGTAAACATTCGCACTGCATGTCCCACCCCTTGATGCGTCTGTGACAAGAAGCGCTGTGGTTTTACCTTATTGATTTTCTATCTTGTGCATAACCTCAAAGGCAAATACAAAGGAGTGACCCGCTTGGTTTTAGTACAATGCCAGGAAAATAGAAGATCAGGAATTATTTCCGTAATGAAAAAATGCGTCGGCGTATAATCCTGAAATTTGTTGTGAAAGTCGAATTGTACGACAGAAGCCTCTGAATGTCCAAAACACAAATGACTGACTTCAGGCGTAGTTAAAAGTTTTGTAAATCCGCAAGTATAAGACAGTAGAACGACACGTGTGTGAAGTTAGCACCGCCACTCAGCACCGCCATCTTGAAAATGGAATGTGCCACTCAAATAAACCTAACAGATCCATGCATTTGGTGTGTGCCAGCATGTGCCACCCATTATTTTTAAAGAATTCCTCCTAGTTTAGGAAAAATCGCTGGTTGAAAGTTAGACATGGCGGTGATGTGAAGTTAGCACCGCCACTAAATTTTTTTTTTCCAAAATACACAATCAAAACATACGAAACACACACAACAGATAGAAAACTATCAAAAACATTGTGCCACCAAGTTTCAGCACCTAATTCCACGTACTTCCGGAGAAATCAGTCCCCGAAACCGCAAAATGGCGGTGATGTGAAGTTAGCACCGCCACTAAAATTTTTTTCCCAGAATACACAATCAAAACATACGAAACACACACAACAGATAGAAAACTATCAAAAACATTGTGCCACCAAGTTTCAGCACCTAATTCCACGTACTTCCGGAGAAATCAGTCCCCGAAACCACAAAATGGCGGTGCCAACTTCACATAGCCGCCATTGAGCTTTCGGGTTGGTATACCACCGGATCTGGTGTTATTTTTGTGAAAGAAATAAGTGGCACATGCTGGCACACTCCATCTAGACCGATTCTGATCGTTGGTTTGACTGGCACATGCATTTTTCAAGATGGTTCTGCCAACTTCACATCACCGCCAGACGTATTGAGCTTTCGGGGGCTAATTTCTCCACAAGTACGGCGTCTTAGGAGAAGAAACTTGCTGGCACAATGTTTTTGATGATCATCTCTCAGTTGTACTTGTCTCGCGTGTTTTATTTGCGTATTTTAAAAAAAGACTTCAGTGGCGGTGCTAACTTCACATCACCGCCATTTTGTGGTTTCGGGGACTGATTTCTCCGGAAGTACGTAGAGTTAGGTGCTGAAACTTGCTGGCACAATGTTTTTGATGGTCTTCTATCTGTTGTGCGTGTTTCGTATGTTTTGATTGTGTATTTTGGAAAAAAAATTTTAGTGGCGGTGCTAACTTCACATCACCGCCATGTCTAACTTTCAACCAGCGATTTCTCCTGAACTAGGAGGAATTCTTTAAAAATAATGGGTGGCACATGCTGGCACACACCAAATGCATGGATCTGTTAGGTTTATTTGAGTGACACATTCCATTTTCAAGATGGCGGTGCTAACTTCACACACGTGCTGATATTGCAAAATTTGATATTGCAGAAACACGTTAGAACGACATGCATTGACGCTGCTGGGATGACTGAAACACGCATGATGAGGAATGCAGAGGAATGACTCCTGAATTAATGACGCCTGGTTGATATAGCATACACAGTCTTTCCGCTCGCATCCTCTTTGTCATGTGACTCATGGACCGAAGGTCGTTATGAGGGTATTCATTAGTCATTAACAGACAGGCGATCGACGAGTTGTTTATTCCACAGTAGAGGAGAGGTGTGTGCAGAGGAAAATTGTGACGAATATATTCATTATGTCCTTTACTCATCATAGTCTTGCAAATAGGGGAGCAACTGATCCGCATTGTGACCTTGAATATTCCAGCTAAGATACATTTAAAATCAGAAAATCTGCTTTCAAATGGAGAAAATAAAATAAAAGAAGATGAATGGAGAGAGGGAAATAAGGAGAGAGAGAGAGAGAGAGAGAAGAGGAAGCTTGTTCCCCTGTGCTTCGCGCTCTATGGCCACGATCAAAAAGCAAACAGTTCGAGGAGACTCCGGAGTTTCCGGAGAGAAAGAGAGAGAGAGAGAGAGAGAGATAAGAGACTAGAAGGACTTAGTTCTGTGCCTCGTGCATTGTGACACTCCATCAAAAACGAATCATTTAGAGGAGACAAAGGAGCAAGAGAAGGGACGTAGATATGAAACCAAATGTTCTTTTTACAGGTGTAATGCAAATGATGAATGAATATAATCCATGTACATTCATACATCACATTCATTTATTCATGTTACATTTATTTTAACAAGTATTAAATGTGATGTAGACATGATATCAATATATCAAGTATGATGAAAACATAGCGACATATTTGATAAGATAGAATTTTGTAATTGCGTATAAAATTGCATTGCATGTAGGCCTATATATTCTTATGTATACATTAGATGGTAATAATACGAGATTTATGTACAAATATATATTTTTTGTATATTACAGCAAAAGAATTGTTGTATTATACAAAAATGATTGAGTTCAACGTTTTTGCAGAGGTTATGTCTCTAGTCGATAAATATTTAGAGACACGTGTCTCCAGCAAACATTGACAGATATATTTACCTGTCCTACAAACACTCTATATGGATGCCATGAATGCCAGTAAGAATTCTCTAGAATTGCAGTAGGCATTATCAGCTCATACGAATGTCTCTAAAAACCATAAAATGCTTACTGCCAAATCAAATATCTGTAGCGACTTTGAAACGGTGTAGAAAATCGTAAAATCTCTAGAAAATGATCACTCGGGATCAGCTGAAAATGATGAAGAAAACGATGTTGGAATGGATACTGCTACTTCTTCGAGTTCAAGTGATGAGGAAGGTGAAAAAGATATAGAGGAGATTGGTGGATATGCCGGAAACGACGAGAGGGGCGTATGGACATCGTGCGTCTTTAACTGGTGTTTCGGGTGCATAAATCCATTTGATGCCTACATTTACGATAACGATGAAGTAATTATGCAAAACAATGGCATCTTAGCTCCATAGTCAGTATGCTTAGATTTTACTGGAGTGGAGATGGTTAGATCTGTACAAGTAAAATTAATCAAAATCTTCACGAGACAAATAAATAAGGTTTTGCCAATTGGAAAGAGCTCAGATATCGCATGTCGATTAAGCATAATTATCATTCCTGGTGATTAATTGACCCACCATCTAAGTCAAAGTTAAGATAATTTGAAGAAGACGATAAGAATTGACAAAATACGGGCAATTATAGACAAAATACATTTTTATACGCATACCACTTAATTACATTCTTTGAAATGTTATGTTATCGCAACAAGGTAATAATGTTGTTTGTCAGTTACCCATGTTAAGTGATTGACTTATTCGCATCAGTTAACCGTTGAAAAAGAAATTTATGGGTCCAATCTTGACACTCGAGATTTTCACTACGCTGCTTACCATTAAAAAACACTAATACCAAAGGCCAACATTGGTAGAAACGAATTTCATTAAAACTTGCCTAAAACACCGTAGTAGAAAATAGCCTCAGTCTAGTAGATATAACATCGACAGAAATTTTTAGAATTACTAAATGAATTCGATGGATAAACTGAGACATTGATTCAAATGTATTCACTGTCTTTACGCATGTCCTATCAGGCCTGTGGAGGCAGCCTATTTGAAAATCGCCTCCGCCTCAGACCTCAGTAATAATATAATATCGTAATGCAACATAATACGGTATAATACGGAATGATATGGTATAATATATGCCACATACTGTAGTTATAATAATAACAATATGTTATACATAATACGTAATATAACGTAATATGATGCTATACAATATAATTAATTTTTCGTTGTAGGTCTAGTTCTACACACTGATGATTAATTTTGCTATTCTTATAACACGGTAGGCCTACAGTCGGTCTACAAATCTGGTTGGGTACTGCAGTCATGGATGATATATCTATCAATGATATATGATACCAGATTTATGCACTCCGAATTATTGAACAGTACTACAGAAGGCTGTAGTAGCCTTCTACAGTACTGTTAAATAACTCGGAGTGCAATGGCAATCCGTTTTTCACGAACATCATGCGTATAGCTAGACCCTCTGGTACAGAAGCATAAAAAATATGCTGTTCATATAAATATCGGATTATGTTCGATTTCTATGAGTTCAAGTTTTCTCAACCAGTCTACATGTAGATCTACATTTCATTAATCAGAAAATTTAAGGGATCTGCTTCACAGACGTGGTCGGCTAGCTGTTGCCTATACAATATCCACTAATTAATGAAAATTCATTCATTAATCAAAGGAAACGGCGGTGATGGTGTCCAAACCTCGAAGTAACTAAATTCACAATAGCCTTCGCACTATATATTTTCATAGATTTACTTCTGTTATTGAATCGTGAACAATACAACTACTAAATGCAGTACAGACGATAGTGATGAATTACTTATGCGGTCAATGGAACATATTCAATGGAAGACATGTACGGTATCTAAACTTCATTTATTATTTTTTGATATTGGTGGCATAAATTGCATCTATAACAGATGTACATCAAATAGCATCAAATATATGCATCAAATGATAGGATTACATCAAAAAACATTCATTAAAATTTCGAAAGCCGTAGGCGGCATATTTTTTACTCATCCGCCTCCACAGCCCTGTGTCCTATAGTTTGTCTATGCTGTCCTTGTATGCTATATTTGTAATTTCAACTAATCATGTTGTAAGACTTCTGTAGTAAATAAGTATCATATGTAAGATTTCCAAGATTGTCCCACACTGTGATGAAATGAAAAATTGAAATCTATTGGCAAAAATCAATCCTTTTACATTTTGATTCCATACGTAGGCCTATTGAGTAAACACAATGAAAATTCAAACGTTTAGTGGAAAATCCAGTAGTGTAGTTCATGAAATAGTTAAATTATGATTACGCTGTATGTACCAGTCACCATGTCATATAATGTGAAATCCGCTCCAAGAACTGGGAAAATTATCTAAATCGCATGAATCCATAACGCGCGATTGCTACATAAGATCAAATATTATTATACAATATAGCCGAGGCCTTTACTAATTAAGAGCCCTGGCTGTTTTCAATGTGAATGCAATATTCTAAAGAAACATGACTACAAATAGAAATTAATTAGGAAATTTCCGAGCTCACCATTGTGTCCACATCGTTGATGCCGAAGACATGGATCTAGTGACAACGGCAGATGGAAGGAAGTCGACAACATTGAGATGATTTCCGTTGTCTGCTTGTTGGGGTCTGGAATACTGATGGCCACGACTAGGACTCACCAAGATCATCACAGGAAACCAATTTTCCATTGAGTGTGGTGCAAATTCAAATCTGTATTCAGGCTGACTCGAAAATTATTCACGACATAGGATGTACAGTCAGTTAATTAAGATTGTGAGGAATAAATCGGTGTGAAATGCCATTAGACGACGTTGAATAAATTCGAAATTGTTCTCCGAACTGCACCACACTGAATCAGATGTAAATTGAGCATTGAGCAAATCACATCCATTTTCAACGGTGTGACATTGAGTTAACCAAGTCAATTTTCTCAGGCGACATTCGCCTGCAATTGTGAAAGTTGATGATCGACTGTTCCCTGTTCCCTCTACAAGTTGCCGGCTTTGACTGCGCTTCACGACCTGGCCAATCACGTAAGCGAAAGGGACGATCAATCGCAAGATAGCAAAACATTGCGCTGCTTGAAAATGCGTGTCGTGTATGAAAAAGTGCTTATGTCACGTCGAACAGAGAAAATTCGCGCGCGCCATTTGTTTCAGCTGAATCACAACCAAAGGCAATTTTATAATAACACAGTGACTATGAAGATTGCCCTTGCAGACGCAAACATGTGGTACAGAATTAGATTGTTTAAGCGTATCACTTTGCCAAAAGTGCAAACTGATTCAAACAGATAGCACATGCAGGAACTTGATAAGTGGGCAAAAAGAAAATTTTAATACCTTACAGAGATAGGAAATATAGTCGTGCGTCGCTTGCGGATTGCTCTGAATTCCTTCAAAATGCTCCGATCGCCACCGACTCCTTCAGATTCGAAGAATTCAGATCATTTCGCAAAAGGTTTCTCGATAATGTTAGGTCCTCCGATCATTTTAAAAAAAAGTCAGCAGGCGCATGAAAAAACGTTTACAAACCTCTCTGTAGAGCTTGTTGACATCGTCTGTGTCTCTTTGCGGTGTGATCCGGTTGATAACAGTCACTGAAACTTTGCACAATTTGGCGTGTTTAATGTTGAACTGGCTGGTCATTGTTCGATTGCTATGGTATTTAGTCAGCAGATTGTGCCATTTCATTTACGTTACATGTTCTAATACTTCCCTTCTAGTCAAACGGAAGAAGAGACGACTTGTCAAATTCTGTGGGTTCATGAGTGACATATTGTGGACATGTTGAACATTTTGGGCAAAGTGTTTAAATATATCAAGTGTGGAAACTCCCCATTACTCTAATGTATTTTTAGTGGCGACAAATCCGCCATCTTTTTTCGCCAAATAATTTTCAGATATTTATATTCATCAATTTCAAAAGTCGCTGTGGCTAAAATATTTAGTGACAACTTCACTTTTCTAGTGATTCCTACATAAAATTTACTGCCTTATTCATTTTTCACATCAATTTTGATGTTGAACGTGTCATTTCTGAATAAAATGGCTTTATAGATGAAACAGTGGAGAAATTGTCTCATTTGGCTCTCAGATATTGTTTATCTACATATTGAAGATGCATCTAATACAAATATTTCCTGGAATGAGAAGAAAAGAATATTTGCTCGCTATTTTAGCAACATTTTTGTGCTTTAGATGGTTTTTTAACGTTTCATCTGCCAGTCAAGATCAACTCCGCGTGGTTGACGCACGTGACTCTTGCGCTTGTCCTAAAACAGCCCGTCATGCTCTTATTTTACTGATATCTGTGTTCATACATTGAGTGCACCAGTTGCAGGAAATTCCAACATCTTCATGGTAATTGAGCGAGATGTTCCCACACAAATCACTCTACGCTTTCACTGTTGTGACGTCATGCCTAGTCGCTGTCTGATTGCTTTATTAAGTAAGGAAGCAGACAGACAGTCGCTACTGTGACTGTTCATAAAGCGCACGATGTTCTAAATTTTGCTGTTCAGTGAATCATTATGATCTGTGCGTGAAATGGCGTCTGGTAAGTTGATGTTAATGATAGTTAATTGAATCAACTCAAAGTTTTGCAACACGAGTATGGTCACTACATCTGATGCAGTTGATATCACCCATCCACGGTTATACATTATACAGATTGTTTCATAAAAAATGGATCACCCTTAAACATCGCCTTAACTTCAACTTTGTCTAACTCCGCCAAACTTGAACGAATTTCTCTGAAATTTGGAAGATATGTCAGTTGTGCTTACTAATATCATTGTTGGAAATTTCAAGCATGAATATTGAGTTGTTTTCCTGTTATAGATAAAAAAGTAGTAGATAATTTGATCTTCATTTAGCAATGTTACACAAAATCATACCTCACTCTTATAAAATTACATTTGTTTCCTTTGTTATGTAATATGTTGTTCTACAAGCCAAAAGCTATCAAGCAAAACAAAAACAAAGAAAATCGGTCAATCAGAGCCAGTATAGCACCATTATTCAACAACAATAATGTAACTGCTACATGTGATTAACTGGACTTCATGTTCCATAGCTTCCTGACTTCGTTGCGGTGGTGTTGGCAGCACTCCTGATTGCTTTCAGCTAGAAATCTATCTCCTACCGGTTGAAAACAATACAAAGCACAAATGAACAATAGCGAGATCGCATTCACAAAAGCCAAAGTGTCAACCTTGCTAGAACTAAGGTTTTCTTTGCGAGCTACAAGCAAGCGACTAAATGTCCCTTACACAAATGTGCATCGATGGCATAATGATGATTTTCGACTCTGTCGTAAAGAGGGCTCTGGCTGTCCACGCAAAACATCCAAACGTAGAGACCGCCTAATTTTGAGATTTGTTAAAGTTGATACAAGTCTCTCGTTAACTGAGATGGCTGCACTAGACTGGTCTATTTCTAAGTCCACTATTCATAGAAGACTTATTGAGTCGAATTTCAAGAGCTGTAAGAGGCCCTCTCAAATCGAATTATCAGATCAGCATACAAAAAGACGTCTCAGATGGGAAATGAGTCATTGTCACTGGCGAAATCAATGAAATCTTATGCAAGTCTCAATTAAGGCTTAGGACATTATCTTGGCCAGTTCGTTCTCCTGATCTGAATCCCATAGAAAATGTATGGAGCATTCTAAAACGTAACGTTCGTCGTTCAATGCTACATACAGATGGCGTATCACAACTTACGTCACTGTTAAAAAGAGAGTAGAGAAAGTTAGATCAGTCAAAAATCAACGATATCATCGAATCAATGCCTGGACGAATTGGTAATGTCATTGATGACAATAAGGGTAGGGCCACAAAATATCAGCTTCTTAAGAACCGTTACTGTATCATAGCTTATCAGATTATATAAGGACATTTAAATATATTAGGGACATGAAATAACATGAAAAATGCTTTCTGTATCATACTTATGTTTTATTTAGTCAAATTTTGGGATGATCCACTTTTTATGAAACGGACTGTATTTAGTAAAAGTAAATATAATTTTTAAGTGGCAACTCAGTGATGGTTAACTACATAGTCCACACAACCTCGTTCATGATGATGTTCAAGGTTGACAAAGACTCTGTCTAATGGTCGATCTTGTATAAAACAGTTTGACACAATCAACTGGATCAGTAAGTCGGTCAGATTTTTGGCATATAATGAAACTATGTGTAAAGACGATACGTGTATAAGGTGCAATAATTTCCGCCATGCCCATTATGATTGGGCAACAAAATCAATTTCTCACTACTTATCCGATTCAACCCAGTTTACCGCGTCATGAATGTTATCCGAAAAGTTTCTTCTAAGTTACTATGTTTAATAGCGAGCATGCTTTAATAACAATTTTAGTAGGCCTGTTTGAGAAAAAGTAGTGACAGCTGACGAGTCTTTTTGTGAGAGTACTTTCAAAAAAAAGAAAACTTGCGGGTTTTTAATTCAATTAGTAAAATGAAATTAATTTTTAGTTACCAACAAGGCTTGATTTGATCCGATGTCAAAACACGTGAGGTTATTCGAACGCAATGTTGCGTGTAAATAACAACTGAGACCAAGTTACTCCCACGAAAAATTGGTACCAGCAGCCATAACTATACAGTGAGGTTTTCAGACGCAACAATTCGTCGAAATGTTAACTGTCTTTGCTGAACGGTTATATTTTTGCATGATCACTTCAAATATTCCGCATAATTCATTTATGCATTAACCGTTAGAATTAAGCAATTGCTTCTTAGAAGTAGGTATCTACTGAACACGTTACCGAAGTTTCATGGCATCAAATTTATAGGAAATTTTATAGTTTTCTAGCATATACATGTAATGATATACTGAATCTGTCTTCTTGGCAATTTGTAGTTGCTGCTCGTCCGCGATTCCCAGATGATCATCATTATTCTTCAGTAATTGTACAGTTTTTAATTTGATGTTAAGGAATCATGATAATAATTCATAAAGTTTTCTATAATTCATGTGAGCATTGAGGATCGTAGTACATGTGTATCCTATACATGTGCATCGTAGTGATTATTAACGTAGGTGTATATATACAACTTGCGATATCTGAACACACCAAAAAAATGGCAGACTTAGAGATCTAGTTGATTACATCACAATTCGTTTTACTGTATCGGCCGTTAGATAAATCGAATACCTTCCATGATGAGTCTGACACCTTTGTTGCAATATTTTTATTTACGCCTTTAACAGAAGCTTAATAATCAAATTTTGATCAATTTAGAAAAGCTGTTTCTTCAACCGAAATTTATATTTATCATGAATTAAAAATGTCCAAAACAACTACGCTACATTTATTTTATAATATTTGCTACATAAAAACAATGATTTTTTTATGGGTGTGCGCTGGGCTCACCTGCTCGCACCGAAAATTTTCAAGGTCATGCTGAAGCAATTATTAGTAGGCCTTTAGGTGAAATATAGCTTGTTAAAATAAAGATAGCCTACATATTAGCAAGAGGAGCAACAGCGGGGTATTCACAGCGAAATAATAAAAATTCTGAGAGATTTCGTCGCCAAAAATGATTTGTCATGAACTTGAATCATCGAATTTTCGCCACTTCTTTCATGTTTTCCTCACCGCCAAGAATTGGCCGTGGTTTCCAAGGTATTTATTTCAACATCATGACACACAGAAATTGAGAGTTTGAATTGGATAATTTATTAATGCAATAATAATCGAATAATGCTCTCATTTGGATAAATTATACTGCTGATGTGTGTTTGATGCCCTGAGTAAAGCTCCTTAATGGCAACTGCTTTTCATTTCTAGACAATGCCCCGTAAATTTCCGTCATGAAAAAATGCTATTCATGTTTATTACTTTCTTGGAGTAGGAATAATGAAAATATTGCATTAGGAAGTTACTTTTGATCAGCCCTATATGTGTGCATTTTTGTCAACAACGTGAAGCAGTATGAGGCAATCAGTATTCAGTAGTCTATACTGCACTTTGAAATGCTTAATACCGATGTCAGATGAACATGTACGGTGAAATTAATTGATAATTATTCGCAACGTCTAGACATAAACTTGAATGAATAGCACTCGAAATTTAATTGGTACAAGTGATCAAACCAAAAGTCAAACGTTTTGTGGTTTATTCTATATAGCTTTATAATACAAATTTCGGTTGAAGGCCTTTTGTGAATTGATGCATCCTATGATGTTCCAACCAATGAAATCAAAGCTGCGTCCCAAATGCTTTCATCTGCATCTGAATGTTTCGTGTTGCTTTTCTTTTTCTGTTGTGAATATGATTTTACTTTTCAGTGATTTGCCAGAAGCCGAGGAACTATTGTATTAATTGCTCAATATATTCGAAAGCAATTAATGCAAAGTATCTGCAGCTTAAGGCTGGAGCGTCATTCTTCATTTTTCATTATTTTCATCACTAACAAAAACAGTCATTTACGTGATATATCAATAATTTAATGACAACATTTCAGAATTTGACTATTTCTTCATAAGTTATCTCATTACGGATCATCAAATACTGCTATTGATCATAGAAGGAAATACAAGAGAAAACTCTGATGTAAGAAGAAAATGAGATGTTGGGATGTCAATAAAAAATCATCAAATTTCATATAGGATGCCTTCATAATCAGATGAAAAAATTAGGACTAAAATAGTATATAATGTAGGTAAGGTCCATCATATTTCCAACATCCATTCATGAATGGAACTGTAAACCTGATCAATGAATGTATGCACAACTGGTCATCAATAAGAAAATGAAGTATTTCTAGATTCGATACAAAGATTTTCAGATGTTCAGTGGGCAAAAGTTTGTAAACACGTTCATATACAGTACATTAATGCAATCATAAGTCACCTCCTTAAATCGCATAGAATGGTCTGCAGTCGTCTATTAAGTACCTTAAATTTATATGCCAAATCAAATCTAGCATTTTAACCATAGAAGTGGATCTTCATCTCATGTTTTTGTCTTCTAGATGTCTACGGATAACTATGTAATTTTTCACTACTTCATAGCTTTGACATAGCTATTCAGTCCCTTCCATTCAATATTTCAATACTATTCTGTTGTCAATTGCGATATCGAATAAAACTGCTCATAAGAGCTGGCGAAAAAGTAATATCATAGCTGTCGCCACAAATCAACCATTGATTCCATACTTCCCTTATATACTTACTTTGATTTTGGGTGTAACCTTTAACGAGGGAGCGACGTGGTGTGACCATATCGATAGCATTATCCGAACAGCTTCCCGAAGACTATATCCCATTCGAATTCTCAAGCCTTCCATATCATGTGATCAGTTAAAAACGGTATATAATGCAACAGTCCGCTCCTTGCTTGAGTATTGTGCTCCGCTGTTTCTGGGCTTATCCAGCACTGATGCTACCCGTCTTGAACGTATTCAGAGACGATTCCACAAGATAATTTGCGCCGACAAGGATTGTCCTGGTACATGTATCCCCTCTCTAGATCAGAGACGAGACATACTATCCAGTCGATTTCTAAAAGTGATCATGAAACCAGACCATATTTTGAATAATTTATTGCCTGAAATGTCTGACGGAGGTCGGTTTCTCCTTCCAGCTCGGAGAAGTTGCCGCCGCAGCAACTCATTTATTTTGAAGGCTTGTAGCGGTTATAATCGTGTTCATCATCGCTAGTTTGACTGTTTTCTAAATTTGCTTTTTGCTGTGTCTTTTCTTGATATTCTACTTTTTTATGCTGAAACATTGTCTGATTGATTGTATTACTTCTGTAAATTTTGTCGATTACCATTCCAAGAGAAAATATACGCTTATTATTATTACCGCCCATCAAATGAATAGCATGCAACTCACAAACTATAACTTCCAAGATCGCCCGACACACACAAGGATTCGATAGAAAAGAAATTGAAATGAACGCAAAACATGCAGGACGATGTTCTTTACTTCGGTTCCGCTCACTGAAATCAGTTATCAAAATGGCAAGAAATTGGCTTGGTTATCATATGTTACGTAAAGAAATAATATTCATGTACAAATTATGCACGTGTTCGATTCTGACAGGGCCTACGGTGTACCCTCGCACACATCGGCAAAAATAGAATACAATCAAACATCAAAACTAAGTGTTTCAGTTTAATAACACTAAAACAAGATGCCGAATAACAGATTATCGATCTTCTATTCATCGCTACAGCACAAAATATTCTCAGATGTGATCTACATCCAGGCTTTCAGCAAACGTTCGACTTAGATGTTCTTTGACAAAACCAAAAAGATAAACGAATCAAGTAGCATTCAATTAGTTTAAGCAAAACAAACATGTATATTTTATCAGAATTTGTACGGAAATTCCCGGACATGCGCACCGTTTCTATTCCGTGAAGCGTTCGTAAATCTTGAATTTAAAGTTCGAGGAAGGGAAGCCCGACGGATTTTTGTAAACTTCCGTTTTTTATCCATAGTTCCATGGACAAAAGTGTGAGTTAATGGAAGATCGACGGATGCCCATTTCTTACCCGTTTTGTCCGCGAACAATGCTTGCTCGGCGGGTATTTACATTCTGAAAATGATGTCTCGTCAAAATGAATTAAGTTCATGATGAAAACTGTGTCCGATAAGGTGCAAAATCATTCTCCATCTTCCCAATTTCTTGTGAACGTCAAAAGTTTAGCGCAAAAACAATTGGTTGCGACAATAACTGTATATTTAATATTTGTTTAATTTCAATTTCATTCCGCAACTATATAACTGCTTAAATATCTCTTCACGGCCTCGTTTTTGATTTCCGTGTTTTGCCTTTATTTCGTGGTCTCTCTGACGATGTGTTATACAAGGAATTGATTTCTTTTGGGGCAGACTTATAAATCCTCCGCAACATTGCAAGACAGATGATTGTTGATATTAGTCCCACAGCGATGAAACAAGCAACAATAACAATAATAAGAGAATGAGATTTATTATGTGAATGAATTTGAACGTCTAACGTGAAAGAATGCTCGGCGCTCCCAAAGCTGTTCTCAGCCCGACATGTCCACTTTCCCCTTTCATCAAATATCACGTTTGTGATGATCAAACGGGATACAAACGTCTTTCCAGTTACATTGTACATGGCTCTGTCTGTAGAGTTGATTATTTTCTCGCCACTTCTATACCATGTAACATAGGCAATTCCGTTGGATATGACCTTACAGTCAAAATAAACATCATCTAGTCTGTTGACCGACTTTTGCGATACTTCGCTGGAAATTGAAGGGGGAACTGAGAACTTGCTTTTTGGTGCTATTGAAGGTTTCGGTCGAGTGTGGTTCTTCGAAGCGTAACACACAAATTCTTCAGGCTTTAAATCAATAAGTAATCTACCCGACAGTTTTGAAGGAGACGCGCACTTTTCATTAAATGTTGTAAGCTGATGTGATTGTCTTAACTCACTGACCCATTGACTCAACCATCTCAGACCACAGTCACATCGAAGCTTATTACCCTTCAATTTGATCGCATGTAGATTGATCAGATCTTCGAAGGTCTTGTCAGGGATAGTCTGTATGCCATTTTTACTGAGATAGAGAGTCGTCAAACGTCGTAGTTTTTGAAAAGCATTGACTTCTATTACTAAATCTTTTGTTGAGTCTGTTATTTCCATCCATTCCAATTTCTGCAAGGACTTAAAGAAGCCATTGGGAAGTTTTTGCAATGGACAATGCGTAATCACCAAAGAAGTCAGACTTATCAACGGTTTTATTGCTTCCTCCGTTATTCCTTCTCCAATAACCAAGTTAGATTCTACTATTAGCAGTGTTGACAGAGAAGCTAGCTCATCAAATGCCGTGTTGCTGATTTTTTTAGGCTTGTCATGCGTATTTCTAGATATTTTAACCTTCTCCAGTTCTTAAACGCATTATCGGGAAGTTCTTGCAATTTCATTTCGGAACTTAGAGTCATCGTTGTGACATCAGAATATTTGGCTTCGTAACTTGGTATGCTTGTCAGGCCAGTACTGTCACATTTAAGCACAGTGCCGACACTGTGTATTGTACATGAAGATCCGCATAGGCCGAATTCAAAGAGATTGTGCAGCAGAATAATCCAAGGAATCAGACCCAAAGGACGCGTGGAGAGCGCACACATTTCACGAAGCTCCTGAAAAAAATAGATATAATTAATTGAGTATCGAAATAATTATCAGTGTTGTATTATGACGCCCATCATTTGACGACGTCGGATTTTCATCAAGTCATCAAGTTCCTTAAGCTTGGATCTTTTAAAATTTCATGAAACATGTTGTTCCTCATTAATGGGGATTCTGATTGAAAGACATCAGAAATAGTATTTGGTCATGCAAGTATACTTGATGTTGGTTTTAAAAGGAATCTGACTTTCACAAGAAAATAATACGAGAATTTTGACGAGAATCTTTAGCACGAATGATAAAATATAATTCATGAAATCAACGCTAAAAAAATTTTTATAATTGTTGCAACTTGGTATAACATGAGAATATACATAGATAAACATAACGTGAAAATGCTCATATGATGCCATTGCGAAGGTTAACAAAGCAAATTAATCGCAAGGAAATATACACAAACAATTTCAAATATTTGCAAGATGCGGTCCACCACAAGCTAAGCGAAAGAACCACATGAAAAGTTGACGAAACTCAGATTGATCTTCTACACTGTAAATCGCTGGATACGAAAATTACATACAATTTGAAACTAACATCTGATACGAGATTCTCGTATGTTTACAGAGATCTGGCATGTTTTTCATACCGCATCTCACTTACTTTCGTTTGTGATTGGTATGTAGTAATACGAACTATTCTATCTGTGATTGGCTGGTTTACACTGAAATACGAGTTGTTGGTATGTTTTATATGCGTGACCTGATGCAAATTCATCCTTATTCGTATGCCTCTGGTATGCATTTCGTATGTGCAGCTTTAAGTCGCATTGCATAAAATCATATATATTACATACCACTGTCAAATAACTTTTTTCAGTAATACAAGTCGTGAATATTTTTTGTTTGATAGAATGATATGTTACTAGAATAGTTATATTGTGAATTTTATGCTCCACGAGTTTGTCGTCGTTCCTACTTGTCTAGCAACATTAACAGGATGTTTAGTTAGCTCTACATTATGAACCAAGTTGATAGACATCAATTCATTCAAACGATATCTTTCGTGCAACTATGTTGACTTATATATCTCAAAAATAACTATTTTTGCATTCATGAATTATAATGTATCTTTATTTCGGATGGATAAAATGCTTAATTTCAAAATTTCATAATCCACAATTGTTGATGGTTGAATACTCATTGATTATTCATGAAATGTCTTAGACTTACGTGTATCAAAATCGAATTCAGTATTGAAAGTATGACCCTTGAATGACATTATCTCACTACTTACGGAACATTAGTAATATTAGTGTGATCTTTATTGACAGAAGACCTTCAATCAACATACTTTGGACATGATTTATGCTTTCTTTTAACATTGTGCTGGTATTGGTTTAGTATGTTAAGCATACCACATCTGAAATAACATACGAAAAGCATGCAAATTTATACCAAGAGAATACAGGAATATGCCAAAAAGTATTTTGGTATGCATCCTTCGTATGTGATTGGTATTGAGCGATTTACAGTGTAGATATGATATGTGAAGGTAATGATAGAAGGTGTGAAGATAATGATAATCTTCCAAATACATGTATGTGAAGGCAACTGCCCTGACATGAAAAATGTTGCAAAGCAATATATTTCATGTTGCCCTTCTGGGAGGCCAAGAAAAGTTTTCACAGAAATATTCGCACAAACACATTGCTTATTGGACATTTGCCATAGATTTCGATGACGAGCTATTACGAGCTCGTCCGCTTCGCGGCCTCGGATTTCTAAATTTTCTTGCCCTTCTGGCTTCACATCATACCTATAATCCATGGACTTCTACAATGCTAGTGTTGGGCACTACTAACGAAAATCCAGTTCCACTAACCACTAATCCGCTAAATTTGCAGAACGGTTAGAAGAGCTAAATTGATCAACTAGTTTCCGCTAAACACATTGCACAAGCTCATGTCTGTGTAACACAGTGTCGTTTAATACGATTAGGACAGACTTGGATAAAGGGGGCACTCGGATAAAGAAGACATTCCTTACAGTTAACCTTTTAATTACATATGAGCATAGCGTCTAATCAAGTCGTCAATCACTCACACAACGAGCAACATAGTTGTTAATCCGGTGAAGACAGGTGCACATCAACTTCACCATATTGTAGTTGCTGAGGTGGTGAGTAACGAGGATACATATGCAGTCACTACAATACATAGGCAAACAAAAACTTAATGTAAAGGTGAAAATGATGTCAAATCACAGTAGTAAGCCCGTGCCAAATTGAAGGCCAAATGAGCAGCGATTACTCACCCCCCCCTCCCCGGAGAGAGGACATGGCCAAGGATGTGACTGAGAAGATCGGTCCGAGAGGAGGAAACCGACCCCTCTCCCCCCTCCTGTGAGACGTTGCTGTTTCTGGTGGCAGGTTTTGGACGTTCACGTGTCCTGTTATGTTTTCCACCCTCAGGATTGTGCAAGTTTTAGACATTTTGGGACAATGAAGGGTATGTTTCGGGGTGAAGGAGTGCTTACATGGAAAAACCGAGGCCAGATTCGGGTTCTACATAAAATTTTGACTTAGGAAGGTTGTTCCCAGCTCAATCAGAGAGAAAAAGTGCTGATCCCCCCCTCCTGTCAGACTTCCAATTTTGGTGGAAGTGATTGTAGAAAGTCATGCCATAGCTTATTTGGAAGCTAAGAGTGCCACAAATTCATTGGAAAGCACAGTTTGGCCAACCCTTCCTTTGCCGAGGCTTGAGAGTGACCTTGAGACTTTTGGCCATGTTAGAGAGCCGCCAGGGGTTGAATTGGTCAGTTTTGGTCTGTAGCGGCTAAACGAAGCCTCGGACGGTAAAATGGACGGCGGATTTGAGCTTTTTGACCAATTTTGGGTCTAGAGTAGTTGTTTCCAAAGTCGTAAGCCAAAGAATGAAGAACTTTGACCCACCCCCTCCTGATAGGCAAGCCAGAAGGCAGACTTGGATTGAAGGTTTTGGGCAAGAGAGAAGGGTTTGGAAAACCAGAGAGAGGAACACTGACGGAAACACTTGTTTCTCGTCCGACTTCTCTCGACTATATAAGTGGAGTCTCTACTCGTGGGAATCAGTTCAATCGCCAGTCGAGGTACGGGTAGGTGAGCTCCGGAGCTCCGGCCTGGAAATCTCCAAAACCCGGGTTTCCGTAGGAAACCTCAAGGCAGATTTTTCGATTGCCGCACTCACCCAAGTTGTCAGAGTGAGTGGAGAACCAGGAGATGGCCTAGTCTCCAAGCCATCGTAGTAGGCCTAAGTTTTAAAGGACTGTATCTCTCATTGTAGGAATTGAATGGACTTCGTTCAACGTTTGGTCGAGAGGTCATGATACAGGTCAAGTCACACACTACTTATAAACGTTTTATAAGTAGTGCAAACCTGCCGAAAAGTTTAAATTCGCTGTTGGAGGTTTTCTGGGGTTTTTGACCCTGCTGAAGTCAATGAAGGCATCCATAAGTGTCTACGAGCAATCTTTTACCAGCGGCTATTAAACAAATTCACTCAAAGCGAGCATGGTACGGAGAGTTTCGCTGTAATATTCCAATGACAGGGTGTTCCTTCGGGACGGTGGATGATGCCGTAGTGATAAGTGTGGCAAGGGAGTGTGTCATATTTTAGACCAAAACCTCTGGGGCAACTCGTGTTAGGCATTTCACACAGTTCTAAACGTAGCACTTTGAACGCCAATCGGTTGAGTCTTAGCTGTCTTGTCATGGGTGGCTTATAGACATCTCCATTGCAAAACGCTTGTGGATCACTGCTTGCTATCCCTCTCCGCTGCTTGCTATCAAGCTGATCAAAGCAACGACTTGCCAGCTTCTTGTAAGTACCTCCACCGGTTTTCATGGCAAAATCGGGGCCCACATACCAACACAGTGATATGACGCACGCTCTGTCCGCGAGAGGTTGGATTTATGCTTGCCTTGGAGCTCGGATAAGGTCCCCTCTGAGTAATGCCTGTAATGGATTCAAGAGCTTAACACCTAAAGGGTTGCTGGCTTGCTATCACCCCGATCAAATGGCCAGTCTTGGTCGTAGGGGAACGCCTCTTGTCATCAATCGTTTCCCTTTGCGATAGCACTGGACAACAGCTATAGGAGAACGCCTCTTGACGTCAATCGTTTGTCTTTGTGATAGTACTGGACAACAGACGTAGCAGTCTTTGTGATACAAGGCGTTTACGATGGAATACAAAGGAAAGCTTCGTTGTCAAGTCAAAAGCATGGCCAAATTAGAAAGATTGAATCATGGCTTTGTGTTGGAAGGGTATATAAGCCGCTGCAGCTCTCTAGTCTTCACTCCAGTTTTCTAACGAACGGTGAGTGCACTGACAAGGTTTGCTATCAAACTTTAGGTTTTAGGATAAAGCTAGGAATCTTACTCTCTAAATTTTAACGACGATTTTATTCCAGCGTTTGCTATCAAATGTTTGGGGACTTAGTCTTTCTATGCATGTCATCAAGTAGTATCCTATAAATACTAGCTATCAAATTTTTACTTTATCTTTATAGAATCTTTACAATGACTAAGTCGCCTAACGCAAGAATGCTGATCGGGAAGTGAAGCTGCGGACGTATTGCTAGAGGCAGCAAGCTGAAGAAGCATATCAAAGAGGGGACGGTGGACGAGCATGTGAGGAAGGTGTTGTTGAGGGTTTGTGTGCATCATAAGGTAATATGTGAGGATGAGGGTGATGTAGAGTTCATTAGGAACCATAGTCAGTGCCCTAGTGGTAATATTAGTATGCAGGGGTTTAAGTCATGGTTTGAGGGAGTGTTGATGGATATGGAAGAGGTGAGAGAGGCAGTAACGACGATTGAGGATGCATTGGGAAAGAAAGATGTGAGCAAGGTGGCTAATGAGGGTACGAGAAGTAGAGAAGTGAGGAAGAAGTGGAGTTCAGAGCGAATATCAAGAAGGATTTGGACAATGTGCTGGAGGATTTGTTTGGGAACATTAAGGATCTTAAGGAGGATGGTGAGATGAGTGAGCCTGTAGCTGCACCATCGCCTAGGAAAGAGGCGCATGATACAGAGGCGTTTGTGAGGTTGAAGGATCGCATGATGGGTATGGAGAGTGTGAATAAAAAAGTTTGAAGGAGAATGAAGAGCTGAAGGCTAAGGTTGATGGTATGAAGGCGACGAGAGAAGAGTTGGAAAGTCTGAGGCAGAAGGAGAAAGAGTGGATGGTGAAATGTAATTCATTAGATGTAACTTCAATGATTGTTCCAATGATAAAAGTTGACTAGGCAAATGAAACGATTCTCATCTTTCCTTTTCTGTGATTGAAATCTACTAGCGTACTATCGTGTAATCTTCTATCTAACGTGTATATATCCAAGCAAAATAAAATTTGCAAAAATTGAAAATTACCGCATATCTGCTGAGATGGAGAAGGCCACCATCGAGCAATGTAAGTTTTTCTGTCAAGGATGAGGTTGACTAACTCTACTACCAACATCATTAGGGTGGACATCCCATTTAAACGTACGTAAATCAACATCCGTCACCTCCCATATTTTATTCGTTCTTAAACCGAATCCAAAATTTCATTGCGGCACTCTGCTTATCTTTGCTGCCATTCTTTTTTAGTGCATGAATGCATTCGTAATAGGGAACCCGTCCTCCAAGGAGCAATCTGGGAAGCCAATGAGCGGCTTGGCAAGTGTAAGTATCTTTAACATCTCATGCTTAGATTGTTTAACATTCTTGTCTCAATCTCTAATCTCTTTTTCCTCCCTACGGACTTGGCCAAGATGAAGAAGTGGGAAGAAGACGCGAGGAATTTCCGGCCCTACCTTCCGGCCGTCTACATCCGCTCAAACACCGACTCCTTTATCGACCTCGGGCATTGTCATCGCCCAACAACCACCGCCTGCTCCTGTACTGGCTACCCGTCACCACATCCCTCCGACATCGAAGCCAAGGACCCTACCACCCTCGGCTCATGTCCCACTCCTACCTCCTCCTCGACCATCGGTGTTGCCGGACATAAATTCATTAGATGGTAAGTGACCGTAATTGAGAAATAGCGGCTGAGACTTAACTAAAACTCATTTCAAACTTGGAAATTATGGTCATGTTACTAATCTCTTTTTTCTTTTTATCAACAAATCTGGCGACGGTCCTCCTGGACGGTGTCGTTCCCTCCCTCCCTATCATCATCCCTTCGTCGCCACCACCTTCAGCAGCGGCCGAACTCCCTCTCCTCTCTGTCAAGTCAGTGGAGCGCTTACTGGAGGAGCAGGAAATGGGAGTTGGAGATAGTGGGAGAGGAGAGGGAGATTGAAGAGAAAGACAAGAAAGAGGAGGTTAGATGCCAGCGGTGTGACAAGATCTTCGCCAAGGCCTTCAACTTAAGACGTCACATCGCTGGTGACGCCTGCAGAGGAGGAGCTCAGCGCCAACCTCAACGACCAAAGTGTGAAGGTTGTAGACGCACGTTCTACAACAGCACCAACTTACAACATCACATCGAAGGCGGATCCTGTGGCAGTGTGAGGCAACCACCGACGACATCAGGTAGGAAGCATCCTTCATCGCATGTCGGCTTTTCCTGTTCTTCGTGTCAGAAGACCTTTCCTACAGAGTTCTTTCTTTCTTCGCACACACTCTGTCACACACATCCGACAGAGCTTTACACTGACAACACTGTCACTCTAAGGCTGAGCAAATTTTCCCTTGAGAGGCTCGTTCGCGACTATGAGTTGGAAAGGTCTGAACCTGTACAGGATATTCATCCTTTCTTGATGAATAATATAGGTTTAATTCATCAAATGTTGACGAGCTTGGACAGGTTTTTGCTCAAAGGCATGTTTTATCTCACTGCTCGTTTCAAAAATGTAGACAGCAGCACGGGAGAAGTAGAGTTCACTGTGACCATTAGGATAGCCTCCTGTGCTGCTGATCTCATAGGTGATGTAAGCGAGTGGATAGAGAGACATGCTACCTATCTCGTCAACAACTTTAATAAATTTAATGAAAGAGACAGCGGCTTGGTTTTTGTTGGGATGGAGAAAGTAGACATTAAAATCAATCTCTTGGAAAATTTACAAGGGAGCGGTTGTTTCACCCTACCCAAAGCACTGGCTAACAAAAAGGCTGTCATCAATGTAGATTGTCAGTCCCAGTGTTTCAAGTATGCCGTCCTCTCCATTCTTCACTATAATGATATAGGTATAAATCGTGAACGAATCACTAAATATCGTGCGTGAATGGGAGGATGAGCTCAAGTTTGACGGGCTAGATGTCAACACATTGGATTTTAGGGACATCACCCTATTTGAAAAATTAAACAAAATTAAGATAGTCGTCCATCTCTGGGAAAAAGGTCTGAAGGGCGTCAGGTGTAACAACCGCCAAAGCAACTTCGACCGGGTTGTCAATCTTCTCCTAGTCTATAGCGACAACCACCTAGAATGGCATTATTGCGGCATTCCCAAAATTTCTAGATTGTATCGCTACCAACAAAGTTGTGATAACAAGCAATACTACTGTGATCGTTGTACACAACGCTTTAGGTCAAAACCATTTTTTGAACAGCATTACGAGTGGTGCTCTCGGGGTAAGCTTCAAATGGAAGTGATGCCCAAAGATAAATTTTATAGGTATGAGGAAAACGGCAATGAGCTCAGTCCCATATGCACCATCTATGCGGACATTGAATGCTACATTAAACAAGAAGACCAAACACATGAGCAACCAGCCATTGTCTGTTATGAAGTATGGCATCCATATTATAAGAATCAAAATAAAATGCATGTGTGGCAAGGCAGGGACTGCGTTGAAAACTTCCTCAACTTTTTATATAGGAAAGCCCGTTTTCATCAACGGTATGCAGCGGAGCTGACTAGGAAACCCATGTGTTTCACAGAAACCAATAAACTTCAATGTGATAGGACCACGGAATGTCCCCACTGCTGTTCATCGTTTGATGATCAGCAACATAAGGAAGTGAGGGACCATTGCCATCTCAGTGGTAAATTTAGGTCTGCCTTATGCAGTAAATGTAATATGAAACTAAGGCTCAAAAGGCAAACGCTCCCCGTCATCTTCCACATCTTTAGATGTTATGATGCTCACATCATCTTTCGCCATGGATTCGGTAAAATGAAATCCTGGTCCTCTCAAGTGATTGCACAAAGTAAGGAAAAATTTATGTGCATCACTGCCAAAGTGAAAGTCGACAAAACCGCTGAGGGGAAGCCTATCTTCCATGACATAAGTTTCTAGATAGTTTTCAATTTATGTCTTCTTCCTTAGCCGCGTTGGCTAATAATTTAGAAACACTTCCCCTCACTCAACATTTAAAGAAAGACTATCCCAACATCAGTGAAAGTCTCATGCGACGGAAAGGGGTGTTTCCTTATCGTTATTTTAGTTCAATGGAGACATTGAAGGAGACATCCCTTCCGTCTGTCGATAAATTTAAAAATGATTTGACGGGTTAGGACTGTTCGCCGGATGAATAAAGGCATGTAGAGCAAGCATGGTTAGAATTTGGATGTCGCACGTTTGGTGACTATATGACTTTCTACTCAAAATTAGATGTCTATCTGTTGGCTGACGTGTTTGAGACTTTTGAGAAAGTCACATTAGAACAGGACGCCTTAGACCCAGTCCATTTTGTTAGTCTAACGGGTCTGTCCGATCAGTCAGCCTTCAAGATGACGAAAGAGAATATATTTGCTGCAAGATGCAGAAATGTATGCGTTATTTGAACGTGGTATTGGGGGTTGCTTGACATTTGTCAACAAACGTGTTGTAAACAGCACCCAAGACATAGGATCGACCACGCATTTAATGTACATAGACAAGATTAATTTATATGGGAGTGCATTATCCAAGCCTTTGCCACAGCCTGACTTCCAATGGGTAGAGCCCCATGACATTGATCACTTCTCCAATCCAGCACACATCATGGCACTGGGAGATGAGGCCGACATAGGTTATTTATTTGAAGTCGACCTTATCTATCCAGAGTGTATTAAGAATAAGACAGTTGATTTTCCTCTCCCACCCGAATCTGGCATACTAAGTCCAGATATGCTCTCTCCCTTCATGGAAGAACACAATAAGAGATATGAGACGAAAATGACTTAAAATATAAACCCACTAGGAAGTTGTTGCTCACCCAATTGAACAAGCAGCATTAATTATATCGTGCACTATTCCATCCTCAAATTCTATCTAGGTATGGGGATGCAACATGACAAAGTCCATCGCGCTATCCAGTTTAGGCAGAAGCCCTTTCTGAAACCGTATATAGAATCAAATAGTAAGAAACGGGCTGAATCCAAGAATCCTTTCAAGAAGGAATTCTTTAAATTTAAGAATAATGCCCTCTATGGTAAAACCATGGATGATGTAAGAAAACGTATGGACTATCGTATGGTGACTGATCCGGAAACAAGTATCAAGTTATGCCGCTCACCGCTGTTTTGTCACCATGATGTCATTTCCGAAGACATCACACTGGTTTTAAAATGTTAAAATTCAAAGTATAACTCTGTAAAACCTACTTATGTCGGTCAAGCTGTCTTGGATCACTCCAAATTAGAAATGTACAAGTTGTTTTATCACACATTTAAGACTTGCCCACTGATCCAACATGTGGAATGAGTAGGAGGCGATACAGACAGCTTCTTCCTGGCTTTGACAACCACAAGTCAAGTAAAGCAGGAAGACATAGTGAAATATTTAGCACCCAAGTTTGATAGTTCCAACTATCCCACTAACCATCCACTTTACTGTACCACAAATAAAGAGAAGCTAGGCTGCTTTAAGGATGAGTGCGCCGGCAAAGAGATAGGGGAGATGATCTTGCTTCGCCCCAAGATGTACTCCATGAAACTAAAATCTACAGTTTTCAATTAAACGGGAGAAAGGAATCTCGAAGTCAATTGTCAAGAATATGACACATAGGGACTATCGAGATGCCATACATTCGCTTAAAATTAAAAAAGTAGAACTGTCCATTTTGAAATCTCAGTCGCATCAAGTCAGAACAACGACGTTTAGGAAACTATGTCTCTCAGCTTAGGAAGATAAGCGATACTGGATGAGTCCTAATCACTCAATACCTTACGGCCATCCAGACACACATTTACCACCTCCCAAGAGACAGAAACTTTCTCCTCCTCCGTCCGGCGATGTTTGATGATGAATGCTTCCTCTCTGTTGTAGTTGATGTTTTGCTTTTTCACTCCATGGCGTATTCTTTGCGGTGTTGTGAGTGAGTATATTGTAACATGCGTCCATATTCTGATCACTTCATATCATCGGTGACATTTCAAATTGTTTTCCTGACTTTGCTTTGTCCCTGTACAGTTTCCTTCATTGAATTTGTTTTCTCCGGTGATGTGTGCCATAAAAACTTTGTTTTCTGTTACCATCAGTATTACCTATGTGTGGTGCTATGAAAACCGGCTGTGTCTTTCAATAACATATCATATACATACTGTGTCGTTTTCCTTTCACATAAAGTTGGCTTTCAAATAGGTGGAACTGACTTGGTAGTAGTGTCATAACCAAGTCACTGTTTGTAAAGTTAAGAATAAAGTCAACCATGTCACTGTTTGTAAAGTTAGAAATAATGTCATAGCCATTTCAGTGTATGTAAGATAGGTAAAGTATAAAATAAAGACACAACCACTTCACTGTTTCTAAAGTTAAAAATAATGTCATAAGCATGTCACTGTTTGTCAAGTTAGAAAGAAAGTCCAATTTTATCTGACAACATATCTTCCGGGTTTTAGGAAAACATGTCACTTTCCTGACTTGTTTCATCATCAAGTAATCATTCGCAAAAGTTTTTTCAACGGAAGGATAACATTGCCCTATAGCATCTTTATTTAGTTTAGGTTGTTGACTTGCAGGTCTATAAATAGCACTGACTTATCATAAAGCGATGAAACTTGTTGGTGACCTTTTCACCGACAAGTGTGTGGGCGTGAGCATCATTTATTCATATCAATGGCGCCTCAAGTCAGACAGCGTGACCTTTTCACCGACAAGCGTGTGTGTGGGCATGAGCATTGCTTGACTCATATCGATCGCGCCTCAAGTCAGACAGCGTGACCTTTTCACCGACAAGTGTGTGAGCGATTGTTCAATGGGATGACTCATTCAAAACACATCATGTGAATAACACGATTCTATTAACTGTGACTCAAACAGATAACGCATTAAAGATTTAACAATGTCAGCTACTTTACCGACATCACGTAAACCGGTCATGATACAATGTCCGTTGTGAAACACTGCAATATGTACAGGATGCCACTTTCGAATCAGAGCAACAGGAAAGAGTTCAGTTTCATAAAATATACAATGATTACTGATTTTGATGTTTGCTAGATTCACTAACATCTTCAGTTGAACAGATACTACTATATTCTTCAATGTCAGGAGGCTGAAACGTATATGAGGCATGAATCTTTGCATTTTCTTGACGACTTCATAACACATGGACTGTATCACGAAATGAGAAAGGTTTCCTAGGACTTGTATTTTGCCGCAGTGAAAGATTTGACGATTTCGACCGTTGCTCATTCGAATGCCCAACATTTGTGGACGACCGCGATGATACACTGAATCGGGAAGATGGACGTGCAACTGTTCTAAATCGATGTATCTTCCGAGATTGATTTCGCGCATGGCGTTGCGGATGCGGATGGGGGCGTGACTCACAAAAGACGTGAGGGTTGAGTGAACTCCCCTTTCATACGTTTCCCATGAGGGCCTTGGAATAGCGATGTAGCAGTGATCATTATTTAGAATCATCCACTTGATAATGGCTGTGGCATCATACGAAACGTCGTGACTTCTTATTTTTGGAATAAATTTATTGACAAGTGTGGTAATTTTCATCTTTACATTTGACACCGAAGTGCATTTTCGAATTATCCAACATGTAGAATCATCTCTTGAATGCGAATAAATACAATGCCTTCTCCTAAACTAATCACACGACAAGAGTTGGACATTATAGCGCGATGCAACCTTCGTAGTTGAAAGCGTACTAGAGTTATCTGAAGTTGACGTTTCACATCATGAAATGCAACACACTGACTTTTCCATGATACATAGAGGCATGCTGATAATTTCCACATGATAATTATTCAAAACTTAGTGAAGAGCTTCCTCAATGCCTAAGAAAGAAGGAGATTGGTGTTCATGTGCGGGATGATGAGTGTAATTTTTTTTTCTTGATAAGGTGGCCGTTAGGCTTTGGTCTCATAAAGACAGGCGGTGCGTTCCCAGTGTGTGTGGAGAGTGTTACTGTGGTTGATCATCATCAACATGGGCATCATTTTTGAAGGTCATGGAGACAAGATAGGGATTCGACGGAACGGCACACATACAGCGATGCCATACTGTGTTGAGACAACCTTTAGATAATCCATCCAATGACTTGGCGTTTTTGTGGTGACGACTTTTCCGTGATGAGTTATCTTTTGATTGAAAGCATTTTTACCCGATGCTAAAGTAAGGAAGTTCAGTGTACCCACTGCGAGAGCAGAGGAGTTGATGGCTTCGAGCAACTGCATGGTAAGCGCAAGGACGGAAATGATTGCACTGAGCTCAGTCGTCCGTTTTATAACCGCACCTAGCTCCAATCACATGTGTTTCCCTTTTCATGTTTTCCTTGTCTTTGTTACGTGACAAAGAGTGCTGTGTCATCACACGTGAACTTTTCACCGCGTGAGTGGAAAGGTTGGCACTTCCCTATTCATATACAATGACTGTCCTCTTACAACGAACAAAGTCGTTCTAGTCCTCACATAACAAAGACTTTAGTGACACGCCCATTTTAGCGAACAAAGACCTATCAGTAACAAAGCGGAGTGACACATGTTACAGCACGCCACTGTCAGTGAACAAAGACCTATTAGTAACAACATTTTGCTCTATAAACCATTGCAAAGGTGAATCTCAGTAAAAAGAAACCTTGATTGAATGATTGCATCTGCACAACATGTTGACTATCAAACAAAGTCGTTGATGCAAACACACTCAGTTGAATCATGATATGTTTACCAACGTATGCATTTCCTTCCATCGTCTCTTCCATTCTCTCCATAATTTTCTCCATATATCGTGCATTAAAATAGATCACTAAGAGTAATCCATTCTGAGCAATAGGATCCAAAACGAAGTGGTTTTTGCAAATCTTTCAACCCAATATAAGCAATGAGTCTACCCTTCACATCTTGAGGTTGTAAACTCTCTATCAACCTTTTGAAGAGAGGAGGGCTTTCAGTTGCCACTACTTTCATATCATTCATCTTTACTTTAAATGTAAGTTTCCAATCTTGTAAAAATCCATCGAATCCTTATTGATCAAGAGTTAAATTACACATGAGGTTACTTAATGTATGATGCGTCATCATAAACGTTGTGAACACTCACTAGACTTAATATTGCTTCAATGACTTTCACTATGAATAAAACAGAAATAAAAATCATGTTCCACTGTAAGTTTATTTAACATCAGTCAAAATTCACAAAGCAATCAGAGAGTGGTTAATACACTTCATGAACATGTTCTATTTACAGCCATGCTGTTGACAATAATATAGATGCAGTTCATAAACATCATAGAGACTACAATGCCAGCGTGAAGAGAGTTTTGCAATGTAAGTGGCTTTATCTTTAGTATTACAATGTGATGGTGGTCTGCAAAGGTGATGCCTCTCACCGAAACATACAGCCATATCAAAAATCATTTCATCTCTAAACTTCTTTCGATCACAATGCATAAGATGATAGTCTTGTCTTACACGATCTACCCAACATGGTAAATATAAATTATAAATGTGCAACTGAAGTGTTGCTGCTTCTCGTTCAGAATCGTTTCCTAATATTTTAACAATATGAAAACTTGACAGCCATCGTTTGAAATCACTTATCAAATATGTTTTATTCACAAATCCAATATGAATCAAAATAGAATGATCAAGTCCGTGCACATGACGTCGTGACCATTCGTTTTTGTGTGGAGGACAGTAGGCAAATCTATGATACACACTAACAACAGTTTCATCGCTTTCCCTCATTGCAATAGCACTCAACTCCTGCATTGGAATCCCCTCACTGTCTATGAAGATGACAACCTACAATATCAAAAAGACTTGATGTACATTACAAGATAATACATTGAGCAGGAGCTTTACAAGGAAGCCTGTCCTTCAAATAACAAAAGATACATGCAACATGATTGCAATGTATTAATTGAATATAACGCCCAAGACCTCGTTTTCCACATTCACTACAAACTGACTGATTAAAATACTTAAGATTTCTCTTTGGTGGTAGCACCATCTTCCTTTGATATACGACGACGTTTAGGTTTGGTTACAGGTTCTTGACACTCTTTGACACAAGAATCAATGACTTTCTCAATGTGGTCAAGACCTGTTAACTCAGGTTGATGGTGAATCTGAGCAATACGAAAATTGAGAGAAATCAAATTACCGTCAGATTGATAAGGTCCCACATAAACAGCAGGCACCTCAATACAAAAGGAATAAAAGCCTGCATCTAGCGGTGACAATTCTGTTTCAACCGACTGTTCAACTGTCACTCCTAAGGTGACTTTACAATGCTTGCTTTGTAAAATGAAGCAGAGAGTGCCGCGATAGAAAGGTTGATAATATGAAGTTTTCTTTTCTGGCCACAACTGCAATAGTTCAGTTGGAATAAGAGCCTTTTGCCTCACAACGTCTTCTAAAATGTCAAGCTGTTGACGCAACCAATTATCGATGGGCATGCGTAGGTTTTGATCGCAACAATTTACTTGCGCATCCACTTTTGGTAAGTATACCGCCGGCGTTTGAAGATAGAGTCGAACACCGTTGTAGCGCACTTGTTGTTTGTAGGTGGGATAGCCTTGAATTACCTTTTCAATTTTCGGATTCCACAGTTCGAGATGATGAGGATTGAGTGATGCAGCAGTAGGAGTAGGATTCATGGCCATGACAGTCTGTAACGAAAGAATACCACTAAGTACATTCATGATCATCAGAGAAAAGAAAATCCTTAGCTTAGCAGTGACATATGAGGTGGCCCTTAAGAGGACCTTTTGCTGCATTCACATTATTTAAGCTTATCACCAAATTCTAACTCTTCGTCATCGTCCAGTAAATTAAATGTCTTGGGCTTAGGACCCGAATTAAGTTTCAAATCCTTAAAGGACTTGAAAGTAAAGCGTCTAGGTGGTGGTGGTGGAGACGATGGTGCAGGTGGTGGTGGCGATGGTTCAACAAAATATGCTTGTACAATCATCAGTCACCGTATCTCCTGCTCCTCTTCTAAAATGTTGGTAAGGTTTAGGTCACACAGTCATGACACTCACTTGCAAAATTTGGAAACAGGATTGAATCCGACAAAATTGAGACGGAGAATGACTTGACCAAGTCACACACGCTTTTCAAGTCAAGAGAATGAAATGAAGAGAAAATGGGGAGATGAATGCTTTTATAGGCTCCTGCGAATCCACACATGACAATATGAGAGCCAATCAGAGAACTCCGTTTTTTCCCCTGACTTTGTTGCGGCAGGGAAAAGGAGGCACGCGGACCACTGACTCATGATTGCTTTTCCCAATCTTTGTAGTCAAATCTAGTTTAGCACATTGAGCTGAATATGAATGTGTTTTATGCGACATAAGAGCAAGTTGGATCATGTTCATGAACTGAATCTATTCGAGATGCAATTTTCGCCGTGTCGCTGATAGAAATCTTTAGGATCATGTATCGTCTCTGTAGATTATGATGCAAACTGAAACACTACACGTTCACCCGCATGTTTATCAGTCACTTTCTCAAATTCTATCTCATCAACTAAACGTCCTTTCACATCTTTATTCATCAAACTGTCCATGAGCTGTTGGAAAACGAAGTAACTTTTAGCGATGGGAAATTCTAAGTTTGCCTTTTCATGAGAAATGAGATGATGTAGTCTCAAATCATGCCTCGAAGACTTAATCGATGAAAACTTAAAAAAATAAAAAAGACTTAATCGATGTAAAGAACAAAATTCATTAATAAACTCTACTACATCTGTCTACTTTCTTCCTATCACATCTGAGACATTGCATGAATGACACAGTTCTAACAAGACTTTTACAGTCGTTTAGAATGAAACACTGTCTAATGTTGAACGTTTGTCTCGTATTTTCATTCACATGATAAGAGATTGTTTGCTACAGAAGAGAGAAAACTGTGGTGTGTTGCATGTGGTGCAAGGGTGGCCTCCCGTTTCATCCCTTCATCATTTAGCCTCGGTGATAGAGGCAAGCAGAACTCATGGTTCATTCCCACATCGATGGCGAACCTGCGGGAGACAAGTGCAATGGAGATTTTATAAGGCAACTGTCTCAATGTCGCCCTGGCGGTTAGAGTACAACGTTGAGACAACATGACGCAGAGAGGTTTCACAAGGATAACCATTGCCAACGTCCCGTTACGGACTTCACCGCTGTCTCGAAATCACCAACAGGAAGTATGACACCGAAAATCTTTTGCACCGTCAATGACTTGATAGCAAGACATGAAACGTTCTTAATAGGAAGCGGCGGAAAGGGATAGCAAGCAGTGATCCACAAGCGTTTTGCAATGGAGATGTCTATAAGCCACCCATGACAAGACAGCTAAGACTCAACCGATTGGCGTTCAAAGTGCTACGTTTAGAACTGTGTCAAATGCCCAACATGAGTTGCCCCAGAGGTTTCGGTCTAAAATATGACACACTCCCTTGCCACACTTATCACTACGGCATCATCCGCCGTCCCGAAGGAACACCCTGTCATTGGAATATTACAGCAAAACTCTCCGTACCATGATGGCTTTGAGTGAATTTGTTTGATAGCCGCTTGTAAAAGGTTGTTCGTACACACTTATAGATGCTTTCATTGACGTCAGCAGGGTCGAAAACCCCAGAAAACCTCCAAAAATAGCGAATTTAAACTTTTAGGCAGGTTTGCACTACTTATAAAACGTTTATAAGTTGTCTGTGACTTGACCTGAATCATGACCTCTCGACCAAACGTTGAACAAAGTCCATTCGATTCCCCCCACAAGGCAGAGATACACTCCTTTAAAACTTAGGCCTACTACGACGGCTTGGAGAAATAGGCCATCTCCTGTTCTCCACTACCACTCTGACAACTTGGGTGAGTGCGGCAATCGAAAAATCTGCCTTGAGGTTTCCTACGGAAATCCCGGGTTTTGGACGGATTTCCAGGCCGGAGCTCCGGAGCTCACCTACCCGTACCTCGACTTTTGGCGATTGAAACTGATTTTGCACAAGTAGCAGGACTCCACTTATATAGTCCCGAGGACGCTAACGTCGGACGAGAAACAAAGTGTTTCCGTCAAGTTTTCCTCTTTCTGGTTTTCCAAACCCTTCTCTCTTGCCCAAAACCTTCAATCCAAGTTCTGTGCCTATCTGGCTTGCCTATCAGGACTGGCCGGTGGGTCAAAGTTCTTCATTCTTTGGGCTCTTACGACTTATGGAGAAACTAATAAACTACTCTAGACCCAAAAAATTGGTCAAAAAGCTCAAAATATCACTGCCGCGTCCATTTTACCCGTTCCGAGGCTTCGTTTAGCCGCTACAGACCAAAAACTACACTCGACCATATTCTCAACCCTGGCGGCTCTCTAACATGGCTCAAAAGTCTCAAGGGTCACTCTCAAGCCTCGGCAAAGGAAGGGTTGGCCAAACTGCGCTTTCCAAATGAATTTAATAACAGTCGATCAGTGAGCCTGTCCTTAAAGTTGGGAAGTTAGATCGAAAGCCTTGACGTGAGTACTGCTATAGCAGTTAACCTATCATTTATGCGATCCAAGTCCTTAGGCTGCGTGTAAGCCATTGTTTGAGAAAATGAAGAAACTTTGGCAAGTGGGTTAAAATCCAAATCCGTTGGCCTTCGAGAATGCTTTCTACTGGGCGGGCGAGAGTCGAAAATGGAGGTAGGTCAAGCCTGGCCCTGAGCGTTACGTGGAGGCGGGTAGGCCGAATGAAGTGACCATTGAATTGGGTGGTACAGTGAGCGGTTATACAGCCAGTGTGATTGTTGTAATGGCATGCAATCATCCGTGCAGAACGTGTTCTACCTTGTAGGTGTGTCATTATGATACCTCAGCCAACAGCGGAGCAGTGGTATTTATTTTCATTCAAGGACTTCTGGGGCTTAACAATCCTGTAACTGCGTCTGCTTGGTGGAGAGAAAGGGCGTCTTCTTGGATCGTCGGGCTTAATGGAAGAGTCTGCAACAAAGCGGGTTGTGGCTCTGGGGAAGTCTGGATAGATACGTAATAAAAATTGTACTCCAGGATTCCGTATCTTGCCGGTTGGCAACTGGATTGCTTACCCGTCGTTGATTGAGTGGGTAGGCGAATATAATTTGCCGCTTCACCACTTACCTACCTAATTAGAGTACACAATGATGTGAAGGCCAGTATTTGGTTCATTCTCTAAGTGGATTCGAGGAGGGAAGACGGCTTATCTGTCCAGCGTGATATAGCACGTTCCACCTATCATCGGAGGAGGGATGGGGTTGATTCTGTTCTCCGTAGTATCTTCGCTGCTTACCTGGCTGGTTAAGCGTTTGCGATGTATTTATTTCGGTTTGATCAACCAGT